>JAUBOD010000994.1:734036-745355 GCA_032353885.1 Nothura maculosa
CCTGCTGGAGCGGGAAGGTTGGACCAGATGATCTCTAGAGGTCCCTTCCAACCTTGAAGATTCTGTGATTCTGTGATGGCCACAAAAAGAAAAACAGGAAGGAAGTTTGCATGAACTTTGATTCTTCCAAAGTATCTTCAAATATGCAACAGGCAACTCTGAAGAGAATATTTTTTGGTACTTCAGATAAGTGACCTCAGTGGTACATGTCCAACTTCTTTTTCCTCTTATACAACTTCAGATAAATCAATTAAGCTGTCAAAATAACCTCAGAAAAAACAGTGTAACAAAGAAATATCCATCTGAAACTGTACTGTAATATTGCTGTTTGTCATTATTTTTCGATTAGACTCTGCTCTGATAAACTAATTATAAGAATATTATGACCAATTGCCTAATGTGTAGATACTTACATTGAAGTGCTTAGCATCAATTTTAGGAAGTTTACACTTGATAGAATGTAAAGATTCAGGGTGTTGGGGAATCAGTCCCTTCTCATTTCCTTTCTATGCAAATCAGTTCCCTGTGCTATCTTTGGAGAAAAAAAAACATTTCCCCTGGTATGATTTTGCAGATTTGCTCATCTTGAAAGCATATGAATTTGATTTTCCCTGATTAGATTGGAAAGTTTTCTTCAAGTTATTTAAAATCTGTACAACAATATGACAATTTCACTCCTTTCTGCCATCAAAACAGAAATGAAGATGCTAGTTTGGGGAGTAATCAGGCAATCTAAATTATTCAGATCTGAAAGTTTCAAGTTAGAACAGTTTTTCAGATTCATTTGTGTCTAGATTACAACAGGCTCAATTCACATCTGTCTAATGAAGCTCCTGCCGAAAATCTCAGCTGGAAATTCAGGGAATCAAGTTCATCCATCATCTCAAAGTCATGATTATTTCATAAGCAACATTCAGTGTTCAGTCAAGTCTTTAACTCATCCTTCGAGTTACCGTAGTTTAACCACAGAGGCATCTTTTAGAAGAACTCATGCTGAACATTACTTGATGAAGCTAAATCCCATTAGCAGAACAAACAGAACAAAAGTCGGTGTCCTGACACCACAATAAGGTGTATTTTAAATATTCACAAAGAATACAGGTACAGATCTCTCATCACATGCTAGAACACTTTCAAAGCCTGTAGCAAGAATATTAATAACCCCCTCTCTTGCATTTCTTTTGGAGAAATAGCTCAATTAATTTCAGTCTGCTGTCTCTCCCTTATGTATTATACATCTGAGTGGTTGTACTTTGTTTCTGAAAGTGCACATGGCAAGAAATGCACAAACAAAGTAACTGCTCAAAGGGGAGTATATGGGCACCCTTTGCCACATTTCCTGAGTGGAGGAAGGCTGTTAGGTGCTTGCATTTTGCTTTGCAACTTCTGCCCTTTCCCCACTTTGTTTTGTATATAACGAAAATGGTTGGAAAGGCTAATGATTGCTGCCTGTGCTCCAGATATGACCACCTCTGCCACCTTTTGTGGTATATCCTAGAGTCATAATGGCACTACAAAGACAGATGAAAAGAATTTAAGTAAGGGGAGATCTGGACTGGAGAGCTGGGATGTCAGTGAGGAACATCATCAATGCAGTAAACAGTAGAACCACGAAAGAAAACAGGGGTAGGAAGAGTGAAACAGTTAAACTTGACAGTAAACACAGAGAAAGATGAATACATTTTAATCTGTGTCCTGAACATATTTATTTATCATAATATATTTGTGGGACTGTGAAAGAATGGATAGTCTGCTAGCCTTTGCCTTTTGATTTTCACTTCTACTGAGTCATGAAGGAGACTTTGATGACTAATGGTGTAGAATCATAATTTGTGGTATATGGACGTCCCCAAACACCTTCTAGAGTTCAATGAACAGGTCAATTAATAACACCTATCACCCCTTAAAAGTCGGTTAATCATCTATGGGGGATAATACTGTACATATTTCAAACTGTAATTACCTAACGTGCTACTCTAACAAGGTTCATTTTCTATCATGCCATCTACCATAAATATTTCCCATGTGATATATGTAACATGATTTGACTCTTGTAATTCTGATAGACTGCCATTATCTCTTAGGCTACATATTTAAGAAAGATAAAAAAAAGAAAATCAAATACATACAAAATATCAAAAGAAAGTCATTTAAGCTGGCCATTCATACAGACAGGTAATAAAGCCTAGCCTAAGTTAAAAAAATCATAATAGCTGTCAGAAGAGGTTTTTTGAGTTCTACATGTAAATTCTGTAGAATTTCCTAGGCAGAATTTCCTAGGCAGAGGGAAAAAAAGCATATCTACTATTCAGCTTGAAAAAACTTCACAACTCTTGTGGCTTGCAGAAATAACACTACATATCTCTTTCTCTAAAACATGAGACTATTCAATTGAGGCTACAGAAAAAAAAAATTACCACCATCTGTTATCAGTATAGAGCATATAGCACAACCAAGGAGTTCTGTTTCCAGGCAGAAGGAAGGGTACCATGCACTGCAATAACAAAATCATTATGCTCACTAGGAATGAATATTCTAAATATTCTGTTTGAGATAGTTGAGGTGTGAGGCTAGGGATGTGCCTTGAGTCATCTCTTGTTCCTGTTCAGAAAACACATCACAGATGAGTAAACAGTCTGAAATGCTGCATTGCTACTTGAGGCTGCTTGCATAGGGGACTGTGCCTCAGTTGTGCTGTATTCCAGCAATTTCTCAGTCACAGCATTGAAATGACTTTATGAATTCTTGATTCATAATTTAGTCTGATCTCAGTTTTATATTTGTGTGTTTCTCATTAGAACAGACTTGAAGCATGAATGTCACTGTCACTCATGCAAGCCTCCTAACTTAGAGACTGACCCATGTCTCTCAAGTTATAATGAAACTGTTCTAGCTCTACTGCCCTTCCTCCCTACAAAGAGTGCACCATTTTAAAGTTCCTTATGGTTTGCAACAGTCTCAAAGTCTTTCTCCTCATCCCAAGATGGTTGCATGCAAAATGCTAACTGTTTCTTGGAACAAGAATCAAAAACTTCTCACTTCCCTCAAAGGAGAATGCTGTGACCCTTAGGTTAATGTCCTATTCATCCTTAACCTTTTATTTCCTGGACCAAGGTGGAAAAAATCTGTTGGAAGTACCTAGCGTCTCTAAGGGAAATCTCCAGAGCAAGCCTGAGTAGAAGAAGGATTTGAATCTAGGACTCTCCATTCTCACTTTGTGAGTGCTCTGACTCATGAGCTGTTCTATTCCCCTCTCCAGTACATCTTTTGAAAGAGAAGACTGAAATCTTGTTCAATTGTTTGAAGGAAAGATCAGAGGAACCTACCTGCAGAAGGAATCTCTGAAATGTAACTTCCCTGTGTGCAGAAGTGTCTCCTTCAAATATATAGAAAGGCTTCTAAGGGAACAAATTTGAGACTTGTCTCCTGCTCAATATGTAGAAACACTGTTGGGTAGCTGTTGGCTGCTGTTTGCTCAGCTTGCAGGCCGATTTAAATCTCCTTCTAAAGTATCTTAACTCTCCTCCTTCCTTGTATAAGGAGTATTGGGACCTTATCCTGGGATATAAAATCCAGCTCACAGAAGAAACAGATGAAAATTAAATCAAAAATTTGACACTATAATATTCTTGGTGTGTGTGTGTTGAGGATTGGGGGACAGAAAAGGAGAAGAGGAGAAATTTGACTTTCATCTTCTTCATATAATAGTTTCTTACTGCCAGAGCTGATGGAAAGATATATTCAGTAAAGCATGTGCTATATGCCTTTATAATAGCAACCATGTAAGTACCCGTAATTTATCTTGTGAAGCTTTACCTTAAAAGCTTTACTTTAAAAGCAGAGCAAGTACATATGAAAAAATGGGCAAGTAGACAGGAGACGGGTAACATCCTTTGTAATGTTACTGGAGAAAGGCTACAACAGATGAAAAAGAGTTTAGGGTGTTAGCTCATTTTCATCCAACCTAATTTGTAGTGTCTACCTAGACTTTTGCAGCCTTTCTGTAAACAAGAGAGAAACAAATGTTCCAGATTTTGATGACTTGGCTTAACTTCCTAGTATGAGGTAGAGACAGATACAAGTTGTATTTGGATTGATTAGACTCTCATACAGTTTTATCAGCTCATGTTCAGATCGTAAAAAAGAAGGTAACTAAAAATTTAATATTATAATAGTGAAATATGCCACGACATCATTAAAATTCAGGGAAACTTGCCTTGTCTTTGTAGGAATGCAAAGTGTGAAATTTATATGGCATATTTAATTTATTTTATTAGGTTGCTTCTGTGAGTAGATGCTGATCATTGAAGTAATAATACCTGATCACAGGTTATAATGCAACTACAGGATCTTTTGGTGTGTTTTCTTGGGGAATGAAACATTTATGCTGAAACCTCCAAATGGAATACAATTACTCACATCCCTAAATTGAGGCATTTCCTTTCCCCGTGTGCTAGATTGAGATCTATAACCTTGTGGATTGACATTGCAGGCCAAAAAAAACGAAACAGCCTCAATGCTAGAGAATGCAGTGGTGTCCTTAATAATTGGGCTCCTGCTTGATAATTGGTTGCAAAGGATTGGTATGGGAATCAAAATAAGCTATGTTTAGGAACAGGTCATCTTCAATTGAAAAGTAAAACTTGTAGGAGGATTTTGGGTGTTATCTTTACTCTAACAACCAAGTGAATTATGCACAGGCACTTTCAGGAGGGTAACATTTTAAGTGGAGGCCAGCATTAAGTGTAGAGCAAATGCAAGCAATGCTAAGAGGTAAACCGACTGCATCAAGTAGGCTGAATTGGAGCAACTGAACAGCTTGCTTTGATATGCAAGGTCCTTCACCATGAAAGGAAGATTCCTATTGAGATTGCTGACAGCTCTGAAGTACCTCTAGTACCTCTCCTGGAGGGGAAGGACTTAACCTTTGCGTTGCTGTGCCACCTTGAGAAAAAAGGCTGTGAAATTGGAAGGAGAGATCAGAGCACAGAATTGTCCAATTTGGCCAGTAGAAATGGAGGTGTCGAAGAGAGGGACAAAAATGTGCTCTTTTGAGGAAAATAAAACAACACAAAATGAATTTGAGTACATGGCTTCAAATCTGTGAATATGTGCATATTCCTACCACTGCACAGGGAAAGGGTCTTACTAGTGCCCAAGGATGTTCCTGATTGCACGGCCGCTTAAATATATATCTAAACATATATTTAAACTGTTGAGGTCCATATTGATAGTATCTTTACTAGCTGGCCCAGAGAGGAAAACTGAATCTGTGTAGTTAATTGTAAATCTTGTTAAAGTATCAATTAAACAAAAGCAACATTTCCCAAACACTAATTAATTTAGACGTGTGAGACAGAGCTATCAAATATCATATATTGTGCTTCCTCTCCTACACTATTTAGATTGGGAAAATGTGGGATCTATTGCCTGTAAAGAAGTGGGACCAAAAGAAAAGGAAAGTCTTGGAAAGAAGAAGGTGAAGATAAGTGCAAGAAGATACTGAAAATCTGATTCCTCATTGTCACCATGCAATTAGAAAGAAGATCCTACCAAAGAGATGTTTAACAACTGGTGGTTGCTAAATAGTGGGATGATTAGTGAATTAATGGGCTGGTGATAAGAATGAAAAGATCACATAACAGAAGAGGTGTCATTTCATAATTTAGTAACTATGGTAGCTGTGACGTGTGACAGGGATGACTAAAGGGAAACTCAGGGCTTCCTCCTTCCCCAAGCTCTACTCCATTCCCCAATTAACACAGCTGTTGAGCTTATCCTTGGGTTCAATAAGCTATGTCTCACCTAAATTTTACTAATTAGAAGGTGAGCATTTGCCGCTTTCTGTAGTAAATGGAGATCTGGAACAAACTGCCCTTCTGAGGACTTGCCTCCTTCTCTGCAGATGCTACAGCGACAACCTGTCTGAGGTCACCTAAGTAGATACTTGTCTCAAAAATCTCCTCTGATAAGTACATAGACATTCACTGGCTTGTATAAAAGAAACAGCGATAGTCCAAGAGATCTAAATTGTTGATAGACAAACAGAGGAGTGGAAATTAGGCCAGCTCTGTGGCCTGCTAGCCTTTTCATAACTGGAATTAAAAAATATTGCAGTGTTAAACTGATAACTAGGTTATTTATGTGACCTCCACCACATATTTCCACATGTTTGCTCAAAATTATTTATCTTTTCCTTGTAATTAGAGATTCCCTTTAGTCCTCTGTTCCTCATTGTTTAATGTGACACCATATCGATTAGGTTTCCAGAGCATACCATTCCGGACATATTTATACAGTTGTTTCAAGTGATTTACAATAACTAATGTTGTAACAGGAATATCATTTTGGAAATATAATACCAGTCAATAGCAGTAAAGGTTCTGCTAATGGCCAGAACTGTTTCTACCATGGGAATAAGTTGCCACTAACAACTTATCACCTGAAGGCCCTATCTTCCAGCTGATGTGAACTGGCATGGGCCCAAATTTCAGTGCTTAATGGAGCCATATAGAGTTATGGCACCTGAAAGTCTATCTGTCCTAATTATGCTCAGAGCAAAGCTGGACAGAGCAGAAGCCAGGTCCTGCAAAAGAACAAATTGGTCTGGAAGCTTGTTACAGTGCAAGAAATGTAAATTCATATTTTACCTCTTTCCAGGGGAGCATAACCAATGTAGAAATAGTCTGGATCAACAAGTACTTACTTATTTCTATGAAACATTGGACATCCAACAGGGAAAACAGAAGCTGAGTTGGTTTTAATGTCACATCAAAAAAAATTTTAAATAACTTCAGAATTTCATATAGTGTTTAATACTTCTCTAAGTATTACATTGTCCTTATTCCTGCATTACCTAGACATCAAACACACATGAATGATTTTATTTTTTTATAAAAAGGCCTATTGGAAGAAAAAAATATTACAGATGTGGATTACTCAATAATAATGATGGATTTATACTAGAATATGGAATTATATTCATATCCAGCACTTTAACCAAGAATTGAATTTCTTTTTTAGGAATGTAAATATAGTAAAGGAATAATTACAAACTTTAACTGCTAAAGTTTTATATATGGAAACCAACATGATGACAAAAAGTATATTCCTGAATGCAAACCCCTTTACAAATATCAAGACAGGGACATGAAAGCCTTGGTGGCTTTGGGAAAGACTTCCCAAAAGAGTCTCTTTAGTGCAAACAGAATCTAGTTACTTTACCCCTAAATCTCTTTGTAGTTTATACGGTAGCTCCTCCCATTAAAGTCTTGCTGGTTTTCATAATCTACATTCACG
Organism: Nothura maculosa; assembly: GCA_032353885.1. Classification (NCBI taxonomy): domain Eukaryota; kingdom Metazoa; phylum Chordata; class Aves; order Tinamiformes; family Tinamidae; genus Nothura; species Nothura maculosa. Next base: position 741,336 of record JAUBOD010000994.1, read on the forward strand.
CATTCAGTTATCCTCCCATGAAGTGGAGAAGATGCTCATTACACAGCAAAAATCTAGTAGGAAGGACTTTGGGGGCTTTCCATTTTGGGAGAGACTTACTGACACTCGCTTTATAAACCAGCTTTGGGTTACCTACGGGATTTTTGTACAAGAGACGAAATTTCTCCAAACAGCCGTCTGAATTGCTAGTGGGATTCCAAACAAATGGTTCTCCAGAGGAGATCTACATTACACAAATGTAACTTGCAATTTTTTTTCCACCTAGGCAGAGAACAAATTTGACAGATTCCTTCCATGTTTCTGCAACATAATTGCAGAAAGTGCAAGTTTTTTTATCCCATTAGGGAGATCACTGGTGGCCTTTAGAATATTTTGGTGCAATCACTTTGCTCTTTTTTTTTTTTTCTAACTATGTTGGTAACTAGAAAACTAATTTCCTCTTCCTATCATGATCCAAAGCTGATTAACGTAGTTGATTAGAGTTAGAATATTATCTGATTCAGAATTAATCTCTCACTCAGGATTCCAAATGCTCCTTTTGCTGCCAATGGGTTAGAGGTTTGGATACACTTAGTATTCTATGACTAGGCGACAAACAGCGAAAAGTTTTCTGAATATGCTAAATACATTTACACACTACTGAGCTCCTTCAAAATTGAAATGCTGGTTTGACACAAAAATGCAAAATTTGAAAAAGATTTTGAGATGTATAAATTGTTCAGGGCACCTAAATAGACAATGGAAATCTTTGAGTGGGTTTGTGGAATCCTTAATCCCTATTTTAAAATCAGATTTTAATTCAGATCCCCAAGTGGGGAAAAACATTTGCCTTCTGATTCTGATTCAAATTTTTAAAAAGCTGTTGCTATGGATGTACCACATAACCAGAACAAATTACATTTTTTAGAGGGAAATACAGACTCATAGAAATTACATGGAGGCATAATAAATGTGAATGATTCAAGCATAAATTTGCAAAAATGCAAATAAAATTCAAGCAATATGAAGTAGCAAATATAGTGTGGGAGAAAATATATCCAAGTAGTGTCTTGTTTTTAGACAGAGATTTTTATATTTGTAACGCAAATCCATTGTAGGAAAGTACCCAAAAAAGTGTGCACACATATACACTCATGCATATTGAAAGATGATTTTTTTCGGAAGCAATATGTGCAAAGCAGCTGAGATTATCATCAGCACCAGTGCTTTGCACATACTGAGCAAACATTAAGCTGTATTTGTTCTTCAATAGGCAGCAATATCTAGTGACCGGAATAATTCCTTGGCCACTATTGAATGTCTTATGAGTTTTAGGTTGAGTATTTTTCAGCCATACCATAGGAATGGGACAGAGTTCATTTGATGTACATTCAAAATGTAATTCCAAGAGACCATGCTTAAAGTACTGGAGTTTGTGAAAAGCGATAGAGAAGCTTGCAACCTAATACCAGAGCTAAAGGAAATAAAACTAAACAAACCACTTCTTAAACTAAAAGCCCACAAGAAGAATATACTATGAAAAAGATAGGGGAAAAAGGAAGGAAGAATAAGTTTCTGACATTGAAAACTTAAATATACTTGTAAAATTACAAGGGTCTGTGGTAGACATAGGTTTGTCTGTGTACGCTGAAAAAAATTACATACTTTTTTTCTGAATTATTACTCCTACTATCCAGAAATAGTACTATGTTAGAGAATACAGCTGTTGAACATGTAATCTCAGATATAAAATCTATATTTGCTACCAACTGTGGTAATGATAGATAATGGACCACAATTTGATTGCTACAAGTTTAAATGTTTCCCAAGACAGTATGATCTTAAACTGTACTTGGAGTCAAAGGGATCCACAGTCTAATGCTATTGTGGAAAATGACTTAAAAATGATAAAAGGATGCTTTAAAAAGCCAAGGAATCGCTTCCTGATCCCTACTTGACACTGCTAAATTATGAGGCGGCATCCCAGAAATCTTTGTGAGCCGAAATATTAAGAGAAAGCTTGAATTTGGGCTTCTCAGCTGTGAGATCATTTCTGTTAAAGATAAGAGCGTTGGATATTCTTGTAAAAGTCAAATAGCCAAAGGATGAAACCCTGTCTCCCACTGGACCGCACATGCTGGACCTGCTCCTTATGCACCAATGGTCAACTGTGAGTAGAGAAGGCAGTACCCTTGAGAAACCATTGCCTGCTTTGATGAACAAAGCAGAATCCAATAAATGTATAAACATGGTGGAGAGCATCTTCACTGCTTTGTTCCAAAGGAAAGAAGGAGCAGCAAAACCCGAAGTTTCCAAAATATAACCCAGAAGAAACCTCAGAGAAGCCCAGGAATCAGATGATATCAAAGGAAAAGAACATGCAGATAACTGTGATGGTTGAATTCATGAGATATTTATCCAGGAGATGAAGGCAACTAGTATAGGGAATATTGAGATGTACTGGTGCATGTTGATATTCCTAATACTTTAGGGGGCAGCAAGAGAAGACAGCAGAAGTCCTGAAGAGGACAGGGTTATAATGTACCAAGCCACTTTAGCTGCTAGTCTGAGTGGCTATTAGGAGCCAGACTTGCCCATATGAAAGAAACACAGATGTGGAAGCTCTTTCATCTCCCACACTGGCTCTCCATTAGCACCCTTGGATAGAAAGAGCACATACACCATTCAACTCTTCAAAAAAATCCTGTGAACCTTTAATAAATAATTTCTGTCTGATTATTGGTTTTCTTTGTGAATGTACAGTGAGTATGTTGAAATTACATGGAGTTTGTGAGTACATGCACATGTGTTTTTCTCTGTCCTATATATACATCTCAGCCACTGCAACAGAGTGGAGAAGCTGCTGTGGCTTCAAACCATCTCAGGAATAGGGCCTGAAGGGCCTTTGGGGTGAGATGGACTGAATTAATTATTCTAAGACAAATTCAAAGTTAAGAAAAAACAATCCGGAAGCCAGCTGTCCCTTTAAAATATATCTGAGCTCTTGTGTTAAAGAAAGGAAATTATATTGCCTGTTATTTATGTAGTTTTATTAATAGATACCTCCTGCTATTTATAGAAACAGACTTTCCCTCTTTCCCAAATTGCAGTGTCTGTTAATCTACAAAAGGAAACTCATAATCCTCTTGACGTGTTTTCAAATAAAGTATGGGAAATGAAGTGACAGGATATTGCCCAGGATCCAAATGCTGCCCAGCAAAAATCCTCAAAGTCACTTTTCATCTACTCTCTCATTTTCAATATTTATTTCTCCATTAGATATTTTCATCAAGCCACCCTCCTTCCTCAAAAATAAAAGGAGAGATTCACCTCAAATCTACTAAAATCATTGGAATCTTCTTACTCATTTCAGCATGTTTTGTATCAGACTCTTAAAGGTGTAGCACAAATCTTTATACTCATAAATATATATGACAGAAAATGAAAGAAATGAAAAATTATTATAATAATTCAGCTCAGAACTGAAGGATGGCATCAGAGCATGTGTCAAATAAAAAGCATAGTGCAGTTTAATCAATAGCTTTAATTATTTTCCTACTGCAAGAGGTGCATTAACTGCTAAAAATGGCTTTTCTTTTTCCCTGAAATACAATGGCCAGTTAACTTGCATTTTGCACCAGTGTGTTGCAGATGGAAATGGAAGGATCTGCTAGTCCTTACAGAGCACTTTTCATGAAGATATCTCCAAAGTGCTTTAAAAATGATACAGCATCATCTATTTCTCTGTTAGAAAGGCATGAAGTGACTCACAACACACAGAAGCCTGGAACAAAATTGAAATATCCTTTCCATCCCGTTAGTGTTCAATCCCGTAGGCTGCATCACTTCCCTGAGCCAATGCATGCCATTTCTTAAGAAACTAGAGGGAAAAGAGGAAGCAAGTGTAAAGAATGGTTAAAATAAATCAAGGAGATTTATTTGTTTGTAAAGGTGCTATAAAAAGACTTTCTTTCTTTCTTTCTTTCTTTCTTTCTTTCTTTCTTTCTTTCTTTCTTTCTTTCTTTCTTTCTTTCTTTCTTT
>JAUBOD010000994.1:754788-767207 GCA_032353885.1 Nothura maculosa
ATAGATATAGAATTAAGGTAGAATTAATAGAATCTAGGAATGTTTATTTATTTTCCATAAAATGTGAAAATATAGAGGGTGAAGGTACAAGGGCTAACATATTATTTTAGAGCAGAGGAGAGTATAATTCTCTTCTGCAGCTGCCTAGCCTCCTCCCTGGTAAAGTGGTGAACCAGGTTAACATGATGAACTTCTGCTGCTGCAGATGGATTGAACTGCTTGAAGATTTTATTGAGCCTAACCCTGCTATCGGGGATTTGGATAGACATCTGTGTCTAGCATAGGCCATTTTTTTCTACCCTGTATTGTCCATTTTTTTTTCTAAATGCACAAAGTCACCAGGGTTTGGGTTTTGGTAGTCACTGAGGTCAGAAGTAATGGTCTTGCTTGTTTAGCCTTTCCATTTTTTTTTCTAGAGTTTCTTTGTTTCACAGCTGAAAAACCAACACACTGCACCTTGTCATCAATAAGAGGTCTCAGAAGAGATTCCAACACTCTTCCAATCTCCATTCCCATCCTGCCACTTTATGTAGCCTCTGGTTTAGAAGCAGATGACCAGTTATTAAAATAATAGAGAAGGGCTGAATTTTCTTTAAATCCTCCTATAAAATATAGACAAAATGATGAAAAAAAGTTTTCTTTTCTGCAAGCAAGAATAAATTTATATGTCTGCAGATTCACATAAAGTGGGGAATGTATTTTGAATCTCATGCTGCCCAAGTATAACTGAAGCAGGTGGTGCTTCTTCGAATGTGAACATATATATGGATCTATAATCTCCTCCTTTTACTTAAGAAAAGCCCTGCTTTTATTTCAGAGCTGTAAAACAGAATTCTGATGTTTGCAAATTCTTGTAGCAACCTGCATGGAGCTTCAGGAAGGAGCAGGAGATGCTGGAGGGTAGGAAGGTTCTTTGAGGAGTGTCAACAAGTCAGACTGTACTCATGGCCTGAATGTTAAGCTGCAGTTTCAGCTTCTGTGCTAATAGGTACTGGCAAAGCAGAGCCCCAGTGTAATTAACTTTTCTGCAGTGGAAGAGGAAATCTTTAAACCTCGTAAGTGCTGTGCCATGCAACTCCTAAAGGTATTCAGTTATTGCAACAAAATTGTATAGATAACAATGTGGAGAGGAAATATAGCAGTATGAAAGCGGCAACAGGGAAATCAAGCACTGTTGTTGAGTTGCACGGGTTCAAGCAATCTGCAGTTTGCAGGATATAAATACCTACTGACTTCAGTGGCATTTGGTTGTCTTCCCATACTTGTCAAAGGACTTCTAATCAAAACTAAAATGAATGAAAGGGAGAATGGTGTATATATAAAAAAGTAATGCTGCAGAACTCTCAATCTTTTTTTTTTTCCCAAGCAGTATGGTTATGTTTGATAAAAGCAACAAAATAGTGAAAAAAAAACAAAATATATTTATTATGCTCTTCATTAACATGTAAAACTGACAGGTGCAACAGACCATTCTAGTCTGGACAAGACTGTCTAGGCATGTAGGCAGATAAATGAAGATATGTAGTAGGTTAACATCTTATGAAGACAATGACAGACAGAAGCAAGTCCCTGACTTGTTATTTGGTAATTATCCTCAGTGGATATTCCGCATTAGCAGGCCCTGGACAATGTTAGAGAAGAGGTAATGAGGAGGAAGGGGCCACAGTTCAATTGAATAGAGAAGCAAATATTAAAAAGAAGAAAATAGGAACATATTATGTGTTTGAAAATATGGAAGTGTGAAGGACAAGGTCTAGAGCTTCTCAGAATCTGCAGAACAGGTTTAACTTTCTGCAGCTAGAAGCAGATTATACCATGGTGTCTGAGGTTTTCTAGGATGACCCATGCATGCAAACTAATTACTGCAGTTTCTTATGCATCACAAAGTGAGTTGCAACTTCATCATCTTTCTGCTCAATAAAATTAGTAGGAGAAGAATTAAGATGGGTAGGATTTCCATTTAAGGATGTATTTTTATACTTTTATTATTTTGCATATTTCCACAGTTTTTAGTAATGGTCCATGGCATCACTGTAGTAGATCATGCATGAATATAGATTTTAGAAGAATATCTTTCCCTCCAGAAAGTCATAACTGTTTTTTCATGGAAGACAAACAAAAGAAGAAACATGAACTACACCAGAGTTTTAACTGTTCATGTCTTCCCTGAGTGTGAAGGTAGCACTGATCTCTGGGCTTTCAGAAAGGCCTGTAGCCATTGGGAGGTTATGCAAGGTCGTACCTTACAGCCAGTTAAGTCAGTGGAAAGATGGGCAGTCCCAAAAAGCCATTTCCTAACAGGAAAGATATCACAATGGTTTCCGTTGCATGTCAGTCTCAGAAAAGTGTTAGCAGCAAAGCTATTTATTCTGCAGACAATGCCATCAAGTTCTCTTCTTGCATTTTTTCTCCATAGAGCTCAGAGTAATCTACCGTATTTGTCATTTTTCTTATTTACATTTTTCAGGCAGCAAAGCTGAGGTTCATGGCAGTGAGTGACTTGTCCTGCTGACTCCGTTACAACGATGAAAGTAGAGCTCAGATTTTTAGTGTCTTAGACTAAAGATTGAAAGCCACCAACTCAGGTCCTTTCAACGATGCAAAAATTGACAAGGGATTGGGGCATTCAGCAGATAGTGATTTGTGTTCAATGAGCAAAGGAGCGAATTTGCAATAGATTCTGACAAACTTCAAATTCACTTCCAGATTAATTTTTGAAAAGTTAAGGTCATTCTCATATCCTTTTAATATGTTCAGATTTAAAAAGCAAAAAAAGTTTCTTGCAACTGCTAGAAACTTCTTGCCAGCCTCTTCCTGGATTCCACAGTTCCTATTGCCTTTTACTCTGTTCACTCTGTGTCATTTTCTTTTTGGAAAACATCTTTGGTGGAGGCCTCAGAGTGTTTCATTTAGTCCTTTTCTGGGGTGCTTGGTTGGACTGTTCCTATACCTAGGGTGAGATCTGGATTGGCTCACACCTCAGCCATTGAAAATACTCAACTAATGATATCTCCCTGCAAATCAAACACAAGAAGGGAAAGAGATTCTAGCAGCCACCTATTGCTTGAGTAAGGATAAAACTGTGGTGTTGCACAGCAAGTGTGCGTCCATACTGGCATCCATATATTGAAGTTCTACAGATATTTTTGACCCGGGTGGAAAAGCTCTCTGCTTACATCAGTCAGTTTAGTCTATTACTATCTCTGAAATGAAACAGAGAAAACATTATGAATTAGATGGGCAAATTGAAATCTAGTCTCATGCTCTCTCATTCATTTTCTTTTCTGCTTTTTCATGCAGGTTTGATTTCAGTAAGTCAGAGGAGACAGCCATTGAACTAGTAAATTTTGCCTCAGTTCCAGTACACCTGCGAATGAATGGTTTTGGTTCACATCCAACTCATACCAATCAGCATCTGCTAATCCTGATCTAGTTACAAATTATTCCTGTTGAAAAACATCATATTTTAAAGAGTTGTATAATTTTATAACGTTGTATATTACTGGAGGCTACAGATTCTACTAGAAAGGTCCTTCAGACTCCTTTCCGTGGTCTTATATGAGAATCGAGATTTGTATTCCCAGTGGTGTCGATATAATGAATTTAAAAGAGATGGAGTTGTTAAGCTACTAAGGTAGCAAAACAGCAGTAGGGAGAACAGGAGAAAGAGTTTAATGATGGAAAGCAGTCAAAGGCTATTAGTCATGTGCACCATTGAACATATATTTAGAAAATAAAGAGAAAGATGTGTGTATTTCTATACAGTGAGGTTCACCACACTTGCTGAACAACATCTGTGCTGATGGCAGGAGAACTGAATTTGGTTTTGAGCTTGAATCAGTTTTGACTAAGGTTTCAAAAAGAATATGAATAATTGCTTTGATGAAGTCTTCACATGGGTTCAAATAAGAGTTTGAAATGATTTTCACTTTTGGTTTTGGGTTTGCCTTGAAACCTGCCTTGAAATCCCACTTGGATATTTTCTCATTGCTGGGTATCCTTCAATTGGATGAGGACATAATGAAACACCTCAAGCTCCTGTTGGAGGTGACACCACAATTTTGGCTGGACATTGAGCAGCACTTGAGATATTGCAGTTGGCTGATGCCTTGAGACAACAGCCTTGGTACAGTCTGAACTATTCTATCTGGTGCTGGGAGGTGGTTTAATACTTGGTAGATGTAATTATAGAAGAAGGAAAATAGGACAGGAGCATCCCTACATCTTTGCTCTCCTTCGTGACTGAACCCTACTTGGGTTTAAGGAAAGACATTGCCAGACATCTCCCTGCACCACATTGTACAGCAGAGTCAGTGACAAAACTAGGCATGGAAACTAAGACACTCAATACAAAGCCCTACTCAGTAGGATTTCTTCTCCTGTCAAAAAATTTGTCATGGGGCTATTTCCCTGCCTTGCTGCATGATGCAAGTTGGTTAAGGGAGAAAAACCTTTTTCTCCATGGCTGAGTCCCATTTCATCATGTTATCCAGCTGTTCCGTGGCTGAGTGTCTTAACAGTGTGACATCTTTCCCTCTACTTCTGTTCAGAACCTTCCTGCATTCTTCCACTTCTCACTTCCAACTTCTCCAGCATTGTTTACTGCACTATCAATGCCAAATAGGATTAAACCTGATAAAGACAAGCAGATGCATTACATCTGGCAGAAAGCAAAAGATCAGCGTTTGGCACAAGGGTTTATTGTTTGTGACAAGGCTTTGGAATGTAATTAATTTTGCAAAGCCATGCCAGCAGATGCCATTCAAACTCACCAGATGTGCCAGGGAGGGAGATGCCAACTCTCTTTTCCAAGAGGACGGCTTGATGCCTGCTGACTCTCATTTGTGCAGCTCTATGGGTGCCGAATAAAATAATGTCTCTGTGGATGGCAACAAAGAATGGGCTATTCTTTGCAGAGCTACTGCATATGCAGTGACAAAAGAGTCTTTTCTCTTGGTGCAAGTTGATTTTTTCAGGGTGTATGTGGGGTTCTTTAATTTTTTTTTAGTCTTTATGTACTGTCAAATTTGTGCAAAACTAGCTCTGGTCTAAAGTCACAAGCAGACACACACACAACCTAAGGAACGCATGCAGCCGCATAAATAATTGCTCATGCAGAATGGGAAATGTGAGATAAAATGCAATTTCCTCATAACATGGCTTTATGTCCAATTTTTGCTCACTGGGAAAACTTCTCCAGATGCACATCTTGCTTCTGGCAAGGAGGAAAGTGTGATTTCTTTTTTTTCCCTTTTCCAGTAAACTTCACTACAGCACAGAAGGAATAATACAGGGTACAATCTGCAATAACAAGCAGCTGTTAGTGTTTCATTTTACTGGGATTTAAAGTTTCTGTAAAGCTGACAGCAGAGGTGACAGGCTTTTAATGGGGCAGGTAGTTGATTCCTGCCAACTGATGGCTGCCGTTAACCCAAAGCCCATCTTTTGCATTGGCTTGGTGGGTGGAACAACAGTGCTTCTTGGAACCAGTGAGGGAACAAAGCACAGGCATCGGGATAGCTAAGAGGGTCTTAGCACCTCAGTTCTTCCTAACATGAAGATATGACTTCCAAATAAATTCCACTTCAACATATTACCATAATATTTATAGCACAGCTGATGCTTCTGGCCTGGAGCTCCTGTCTATAGGTGCTACTGGGAAGGCAGTTGATGTCCACCACATCATTATCAGTTTTTTCACTCTTGAGCATCTACAGGCAACACTGCACATATATCTATAGATCTCTTCCTCTTCCTCTTAGCAAGAACAAAGTTATCCCTTCCCTGTGGTAGGAGTGCAAATACATACAAAACACAGTGCATCTTCAGGGCAACTAACAACAGAATGTGAGAAGACAGAAGTCAGTCACATGGCTGAAAAAGAATCCAGACTGTGGTGATGATGTGTCTATGGCTGAGTTGGCCCTTTTGTGCCCGTGAGAGCTTCCCTCACAGCCCTGCAATATGACTCTGTCCCAAATGAGTCTTGGATTAGCTGGGAGATGCCTTCACCTCATTCTCCCCTCTTCAGCTTCAACTCTACCAGTTATTTTTAGGAGATAGATTAGGTAGAGGCAGGTTTCTGGTGAAGCCACATTAATATTAAATAGAGAATTATTTCTGCTGCAGAGAACACATTGGCCAGAATTCAGAAGGCACAAGAAGCAGGAAACCAAATTATCTTTCATCATCAAATGAGATAAGAATTTCTGTATCTTCCAAAAACTACATGGGGGGCCAGACCTTCAACACCTTTCTGCTTGTGTATGATGTCATTTTGTTAATTAAAGATGTTTTCTTTCCTGGAGTGCTTTTTCATTCAACAGAACTGATTGCACCAGTGTGAGTCTGCTCCCAGGCTCCCATCAGCCCTGAAGAGGCTCCCCAGCCCTTGCAAACCCCCTTCAGCCAAAACCTGGCAGATCTGCATCTGACAAGATGGGTTTCCCCTAGACTAATTTTCAGAGAGGCTTTATCAATTTTAATTAAAACACTGTCATCTCTCTTGGTGCATGCCGCTTGGAGTACATGTAAGCAGAGAAACATAACTCACCCGTTGCAACACAGAAGTATGAAATCAAACCTGATGTGTTAGATGGTGGTGCTCATAGATGATATCTTTAGTGTATGTTTCCTTAATCTGGTCATTGTTTATTTAGGATCTCTTCTGCAGAAATATTGACATGATCTGATCTTGCTTTTGAAGCAAAGAGTTCCAATTAAATTAGTGCCCCATCATGCCTTCTAAAAAGATGAAAATATCATAACTAAACATACAAACAAAGGATCTTCCCCTGCCACTTTCAAGTGGTATAAATCTTCCTTATGCTACTCTCAACATTTTTATTTCAAATGAAGGGTGGACCAACAGAAGAAAATCAAGAGAAATGCAAGAGGAATTATCTGAAGTACTAGAAATCATGACCTACCAGCTACTACTACGGAGTATGGGGATGTCATTTTAGACAGGAAATAATAAGAATAAAAAAATATGGAAACCTTAAAATATGAAAAATATCTGTTGGAGAGAAGTCAAGAATAAGTCATTTTTCCATGTCTACTGAGTTTAGGAAAGTCAGTCTGGTCTTAAATGGTAGCAAAGAGGAATTAGCTTGGAGATGAGGAAAATGTTTCCAGCTGTTAAGGCAATGAGAGCTGGGGAGACTGTGGGTTTACATCACAGAAGGTTGTTACAAAATAGGTATCCACTGTGAATGATTTTAAAATAGTTGAATCTAATTTCAGATAGGGGAATGACTAAATAACCTCCTGAGGTTCCTTCCAGCCCAAGGCTTTTTCTGTTCCCACCTTCCTTCCCAACCAGAAGAAGGTGCTAGGAGTAAATACTACTCATGTGAATGTAGTTTGTGTCATGGAAATATTTATTTATTGCACAAAGACATAATCATTAGGCCAGACCGAAACTCATTTTAGCTCAGTATCCTGCCTCCAACAGTGATCAGTAACAGATGTTTGGGGAGAGAATATAAGGAACAGAGCAAGTGCTGAGTGTTGTGAGTGGAGTATCTGGGAAGATACCTTCCCAGCAGACTGCTGCTCAAGGCTTTCTGAGAGGGAAGCTCTCTCAAAACTAATGTCTTGGCATCACATACCACAAATCATCTGACACGTGTTTGGCCCAAAATATCATGATAAAGAAAATCAATATAACAGAGTCAATAAACTCTTTTTCCCTTGTTGTTTAAAGCTGTAGGCTACTTTCTTCCCCTGAAAATTAAGAAATTTTAACAATATTCCCATAGCCTGGGTTACTGTGTAGAAACCAGCTGTGATCAGCGAGTTGACAAAAGGGAGACAAACATGCTACTTGGGAAAGTGGCACATTAGCAGTTTGGAGGATGTTTAGAAATTCAAAATTCTAATTTTCCAACTTTATTTCTTTCATGCTATTCTGGATTTTGATTAAGTGTTCTGGGAAGCATAGCTCTGACTTTTCAATTTATGAATTTAAGGCCCTGCTGAATGCTGTGCTTGCCATGAACTCCATCTCTTTACCTCAATAAGTCTTTTCAATGAAAAAATAAGATATTACTATGAGGGAAATGTGGGAGAAGACACAAGGGGCTTGATTCAGTTGCCCACGCATAAGCATCCAATGCCATTTTATATTCTGTATATATCCTGGCTGGTTTCCAGCTGTCACACCAGGAGGGTCTTGCAATTTCTGCATCATATCTGTGAGCTCTACAAAAAATGTTTTGAACACTCTAGGGTGTCTCAGATGACATTATAAATCTAATCTGTGGGCAGCTGAATCCAGCCCAGAGTAAATATCTCTTCCATGCTTGTGAGTAACAGTCTTATCCTCTCCTAGTATCATGGGGATGATGTCTGTTACCCCAAGGAAATTCTGACCACAGTTGTTTCTGTTCAAGTTAGAAGCACTAATTTGTTATAACCCCTCCCTCCTCTAACACTTCATATACACAAGAGCTGAACTGACTCAGAGAAAGTGAACTCAGTGTCTCTGGGTTGCTGGATTTGGAAACTTAGACTAGTGACTTTGTTGATGCTTCTCAGTGATGTTGTGTTGCTGTCCCCTAGGCACTAGTGATCGTCTTAATTTCCACACAGAACCTCAGCACACCACAAAACTGAATCCCAAATGACAACTGCAAAACATCTTGTTACTACATTTGTGATAGGTACAGCATTCATAGAGCAACAGCTTTTAATAGCAATGGTCAAGATTAAAATTAATAGCAATAATAATGTTGATGCTTAACTTATGTTAAATTGTTTGTAGTTCAGGGCTTGAATAGTGTTGTTAGGGCCCTTGGTGCTTGAACAGTTGTGTTGAGCTCTGGTGGAGGCAAAAGGCATACAGAGGTGATGTGAACTGAGGTCACAAAACACAGTTATTGGAAAACAGGGGATTGAAACAAAATATTCTTCTCGGTTTCTTTAGGCCTTGGGTCACACTTCCTCTCTGCAGGTAACAGTTTTTCCATTAAAGAGCCATTGAAAATGTTGAGAAAAGTCATTTTCATGTGCTATATTTCTCTGCTGCAAGAATAGAAAGAGGAAGGGAAAACAAAACAAAACAAAACAACCCTCACCTTCCAGCTAATCTTTACAATGCCATTTTAGCATTTTATAGTGTATAAACAACACCTTGATGTTATTGCTCTGCCAGAAGGCTGATTACAACAGAAGGCAATAATAGGCCACACATGTGCCAAAGTCCAACTGCTACTTCAGGCTTGGTTTTTATAGAAGGACACATTTTCACATTCTTTATTGACTCTCCCTATACCCCTCCCTCCATGTGCTGTTAAAGAAATGCCAACATAAAACTAGCTAGAAATAAAGCCAGTTGGGGCATATTTTGTATGTTATTGTAGGATAAATAAAGCTGTCTAAAGAAAGTATGCTATTAACCATGAATCATGGGGAAAGCATGGCTCTTACTTGACTAGTGTTGGAAGATATAGAACATTCTTTAAGAACAACAACTCTAACCCTGTTTTAGGAACTATATATACAGGATTTTATTTTCAGGTACTCTAGAAAAATAATAAATGCAGTATAAAAGAAAATTGATGGTGGAACCTAGGTCTAGAGTTTAGGGAAAAATCCCAAGTTTTTATAGACTGAGTCCCCATCTGTCTCCTGTTGTCACTCCTGTCCTTTGCTTGCTTTCTTCTCATTAATAACATGGCTCCACTTCTGGAACCTGAGACATTATATGAGTTGGCAACTAATAAGAATTCACACAAATGTAATTGTGGAAAAAGGGTAAAACAGAAATGTACATACAGAAATATGAATATGAAGGACCTTTCTGTCTTTGTGAGCTTGATACCACCTTTCCCAATTGCTATTAAACCAAAAGAACCCCCTGGTTAATTTTACAGCACTAAATAGCAATCAGTTTACAGCTTCCGTAACTTTGAGATGGCTCTCTGAAGACTACATCAGACTGAACTTTTTCATTAATACTACCTAAATGCAGCTGTCTTGCTTTCCAAGATTGCTCAGATTTGGGAACTGCCTAGCTGTTTTCATGGTGAGCTACTAAGCCAAGAGAACATGAGCTGGTTAGCAGTGCCACCACGTGCATAATCCAGGGGCACTGCTGGAACATAGGAGTTGGGATTCAAGACCAAATTTAGAAATCTAAATGCAGCTGATTAGATTTGACATGTCCAAAATGGCATGCCTAAATACGCAGAGTTGATGGAGATGGAGCCAGTAAAGTCAGTAGAGCCTAGAGCCCAGGTCAGATGACAGCATGTTAAGGCAATTGAATGTTGTCTCCAGTAGATGATCAAGAGTCCAATGGTCTACAAAGATCTCCAGGATCATCTCAGTCGCTCATACACACAGGCAGCTTGTGCTATTTAAGATGCTTTAGGATGTCCTGCATAACCTCCAAATAGTACTCTATCAGGTCATGCACATCATTTGAAAAATTTGCAGATCCCTTGCAGATATCTTGGATACTAAGAAGCATTTCCAATGGCACTAAAAACCTATATTTCATCAACTAAGTAGAGCCAACACGTAGGTGTCATTACAAGCACACAGCTATATTTGGGGTTATGATTCCAGACCTGAGTCCTTAGGTATGGAACTAACTGAGGGTGGCAAGATGGCACAAATCCACATAATACTGTTAAATGAATATTGTTATAGTTAACAAATACTTGTAATGGTTAACAAACTTATTTTTTATAAAAAATGAATATATACTGTTAATATATTCTGTTGAATTCAGCTAACTCTTCATAGTACCAGAAACTGGTATGCTGATAAAAACAAAAAAAAACAGGACAATATATTCCAGCCATAGATCATGATGGCAAGATTTTAAGGATAAACAAAAAACTACTAGCTGCTCCATGGTTTGTCTGTGCTATTTACAACAGAGGGCTCGGGATTTTCCCTCAAATGTCTTCAAACCAACACAAGCAGCTACTACAGAAATGAGTTCTTTTAAAGAATATCTAATTCTTATAACATTTTGAGAACCTTCAGAACAGAAGCTCCAAAGTACTGAGCCAAGGAGAAGCTTGTTTAAACTAATTCTAAGAATAATTATAGTTGTTCTCTTTAGAAATTAACTTTTAATCCATGATTTTGCTATTATAGAAAAATACAGAGAAATAAATAGCTCCTCCAAATAAAGTGCTTTATTCAAATTCCTCCCCACTGCTTCAGCATGATTTTTTTTTCTTTACCATCTTTGATTTGGGCACTTTAAATGTTCACTTTTTTTTTTTTTTTTTTTTTTTTTTTTGCGTGTTATAGCAAGTACTTTTTGCTATAAGGTTATTGCTCCTGAAATGTATTGCTCAAATTTTCTTGACAGACATCCCAAAACACATGCCCATAATCACAGAGATGAAGAAGTCGTGAAAATTCTGTGCTTTTAAAGTACTCATAATTACACTAAAACACAGTAATCATAGTCTTAAAGAAAAAAATCTGGATATTACAGGCACTGTAATATCTGAAGCATCTGAATAAACATTGACTGTATCTTCCACTGAGTTTATTGAGTCTTAAGATTTCTGACAACAGAGAAGGTTGCTATATTGTTTTGGGAATTAACCCTACAATCCCTCCTGAGCAACCTCAGTTCTTTTTTTGTTGTTTATTTTTGTTAAATTATACTCTTTCCTGAAAACTCTCAACTTTCTAGATTCTCCATTGGTCTGCATGACAATGCCACCCTAAAACAAGTGCAAAGGGTATGGAAAAGTTTAAAATATTCATTCGTACTGATGGTGCAATATTTCTGTTGTTGCTAACTTGTATCCCCTTCACCAAAACTGACATGAAATGCAAGGTTTTTGCTTGAGAGTTGTTTTAAAAACCTACCCTCAAGATGATGATACTAACAAAATGGAAAGAAAAAATAGTCTTGTGCTGTTGGCTATAGAATCTGCAACAGCTCCCAGACTGACCAACAATGAAATAAAAATTTTATTTTAAAATAAAATATTTTAAAATTTTATTTATAAATAAAAAGTTTTAAATCTGGTGAATCTTGAAAACTCATGGTCATTAATAATTTCATATGTAGTGGCATGCCAAAATAGGCTTTTTGCTAACAACAAAGATTTTTAGTGACCACAGGGTCAATCCAGGCCAGCTGTTTTCAGTGCTTAGCTAAGGCACAATGGGCATTGGCTCTACCTGGGTAAGATACTCCTTACCTAGACTTGATCATGTTGGAAATGCAAGTCCCAACCAGTTACTCCAGCCTCTAGTTGAAGGCAATAAAGGGGAATTGGCACACTGAAAGATGACTCACGCTTTCTCCTGTAAGATGTAGTGAACATGCCTTGCCTTCTTCCACTGAACATAAATGGACCTGAGGGATATACTCACTGACTTAAAGCACTTGTAACAGCCTAAGTAAAAGCAGACAAATCCTGCTTGTAACATCT
>JAUBOD010000994.1:779295-815007 GCA_032353885.1 Nothura maculosa
AGGCAATTGAAAGTCTCCAAAATTCTGGCTGATGTAAAGAACTTGCAAGGAGATATAGTGCTTTGAGGAAATAAGCATCATGCAGCTAATGTTCCCAACTTCCTCACAGCAGCAAAAGCTTATTTTCATCTAAATTGCTAAAAATTGACTACAGCCATTCATTATTTTATAGCATAAAAAAGCATTTATAACATTTGATAACATTATTATTATCAGACAAAGCAAGAGGAGGGCTGCATCACAGTGCAGGAATAAGAAGCCAAGAAATGACCAGTTACAGGCAGTACTCCCACAGTCAAGGCACTGTCAAAAGACTTCCCACCATAGCAGACAGAGTATGGGATGGTAAGGGGGTAAATTAATAATCCTAGACACAATAAAAGGACAAACCAGGTCCAGGGACTTTCCATGGGGTCCCAACGGGAGGCGGGACTGGAGATGAGACAAGGCATACATCCAAGGTAGTCATCCAGAAGATAAGTGGGCCACAGCATAGGTCCACTTAGCTAAGCCAAGCAATGACAGTAGCACTCCTACAACACAACTGAAGCAGAGTAACAGACTTGAGAAGATGACCCAAGAGAGACTAAATAACTGGGACTGAACTTAAATGGGTTGAGCAAGGGTGTGAATAGAAGCCTCAGGTGAGGCTAATCAGGGCAATTAAGGTCTCATGTGGCCCTAAGGACCACAGAATCGTAGAATCACAGAGTGCTTAAGGTTGTAAGGGACCTCAGAGGTCATCTAGTCCTCCCCATCCTGCTCATGATGATAAATTGTGGTCCAAAAATGTGGTCCAAAACATGGCTGGGTGAATTTTGCTAATGTTTGAGGAGCATGGTCCTGCCTTGACACAGCTGATATAAATCAGTGTAACCACATCAACTTCAGGTATTCAAGGAGATGCTCAGGTGCAATAAAGAATAATTGTTTCATTGCAGTCAATGCAGCTACTCTAATTTAAACTTTCTCATGGTTTTGCCCACTAAAAGCCTAATGTAACATTGATCAACTTATCACTGGAACTGTGACCCATATAGACTTGGAAATAAAGTTAGAAAAAAAGGAAAAGAAGTATGACAACTACCAGAAGGTTATCTACATAAGCCATGTCACTGTGTTGTTGCTGTTAGTATCCCAGTATGGTAGTCTCATAAATTCCAAGTCTCATTCTTTTCCATGACAATTGCTACTTCATAGATGGTGGACTTTTCTGAGAGATTAATGTTGAAAACTGGCTTTGTGGTATGGTATCGTCTTCCCCAGGATATGGCTCATAATGCATAAACCTTCCCTACATCCTCAGCGTGTTTGCAGAAGTTGCCAATTTTCTTTCTGAGAAAATGTAATCTATCAGTCTCGGAAACCTTTCTGCATTTTTACCTCTTACTTTTAACTCTAGGGTGGACAGAACAGTTTAAATCATCAAGGAGAAGAATAATAAGCTGCCTGTTCTCAGGGAGACCATTCCTTAAGGAACTTAAAGACCTATGGACTGTTCTTGTGTCTATAGCAAAGCTGTTTTACTAATTGTACCCTGTACCACTTCAGTTGCACAGTTTGTACATTCATAGCTTGCAGATTTCTTTGTAGATGAGCACACAAGCACTTTCAATGTCTTGAATATAGCTTTTAATTTTGTGAGCTACTGAAGGTTGTGTTTTAAGACAGCTAGCATAATAGATCTCAAGGAGCCACTTGGTGAACTAGTCGGATAAAAGGAATTCTTATTTAAGATAGGAATGTAAGTGAGGCCCCTGTGGTGGAATTTATGGACCACATGATGAAAAACACAGTAATTACATTCATGACCAAGCAATGTTTAATATAGTACTAAGAATAAAGAAGGACACAAATGCAAAAGTACTGCAAAATATGCCACAGAGAACACTGTACTAGCAAAAAATGGAGTAGCTGAAGAGACATATCTTTTTCACTTTTATGAACAAGAAGGAGGATAAAAAAAGGAGTGCATGAAACTGCTATCTGACAGCAGAAAGCAGTTAAGATAATGAAAGAGAAGATAATAGTCACAGGAAAAAAAGGAGGGAGTACAATCCTTTAAATACAGTATACTATGAACTTTTGTACTACATTTTAATCCGTCTTATAGCAATATATTCATTTAAACAGGTTGAGATAGTGATGCTACTTATGATGAGCAAATACAAATGATCCTCATTCTCATCAACAAGAAAATTGTTAGTATGTTATAGAAATCGGGGGAAAAAAAGTAAAAAGCTTGGTAGCTCTATCTGTCTCTCCATCTCTGCAAGGAAATCCAAACAACCTGTTATCAGGCAAAAAGTACTGCCTGGGTAAGCCAAAACTAGAAGTTCTTTCCTCAGAAGCATGATATGATGCAACTACAGAATAAGCAGATAATCATCAGATATCCAAAAAGCACAATCTAAGAGCAAAAATGAGAAAATTAAGAAATTGTTAAAAGGAAGGGATAAACTAGAAGGGATATCCTTAGTAAACACAAAGTAATGAGTTTTAAAAAATATCAGATTGTGTGCAGGAAAACTCTCAACCTATGATGATGGTTGATTACTGAAATAAGTTACCAGAGAGAAAGGGGGTGCACCATTATCGAAAGATAGTATAGATTCAAGATGTGATCAGATAGACATCAGCACTGACACTAGCAGTGTTCATGCAGCTGTGAGGCATGATCATGGATTAGATAATAATTTTGAGCTCTTTACCAGACCTAGATATTTCTTTTTTATATTTGATTTGAACGAATGGTGAACTTTTACACATATATTTTCAGTATTACCTATATATTTTCAGTCACTTTTTTTTTACATCAAAAGACAAAGTAAGCATTGACCAGTTAAAGCATGAAAGCTGTTAGGGTTGATAGCATTAAACTTTTTAAATAAAACCTCAAGCTAGAGAATTTCCTTGTAATTTACATCCATGATTTAAAAAAAAAAAAAACTAAAAATAAAACAGGAAGTGAAAAACTGGGAACTCTGTAGCCATTTTCAAGCCAAAGAAAAAGGCTATTGAAGGCAACAACCACTGGCCAATGCTCTTGCTTACCACTCATTTAAACTTAGCAGTAACATCTTCTCTTTTAAGTTCTTAAGCTGGTCTTGAAGCAAATTGTCCTGGCAGATTTGATTCAGGTCTGTCTGTCTGCTTTGATCAGAGTCTAGTTTCAAACATGAAAGCTGGGTAACAAAGAAGTTAAAAGGAAAGGAAAAGGTCTCATATCTATGAGATTGGCTAATCAGTGTATGGCACTTTCTGATGGAAAATCCTCTTGCTTTTAACAGAAAAAAAAGATGATCAGAAATTGTTTCTAATAAAAAACTCTGAGCAATTGCAACTTTAATATGAATTTTGGAAAGAGAAGAGGAGAGCATGAGAATAAAGGCATTGCACAGGTATAGACTTGAACATACATCATGAGTGAAATAAGGGAACAAATTTCAAAGATGTGTTGGGAGGAATTCATGCATCGTGAAGAAAATAGAGTCTATGTATTAACTGTTGCTAAGGAATTTAAGTCTGATGCCCACATCAGGTTGTCTAACTCATAGGTTCCTGTTTTAAGTATCATGCCTTAAACAATTTCCCACTGGATGATCTCAAAGTTGAAGTGCTGAAGAAAAACTGAGTTACTTATTGAGACTGGGAGCTACTTGAGCTTGTTTTGAGGTTTTTTTTCCTTTCCCTTCCTTGCCTTGCCTTGCCTTCCCTTGCCTTGCCTTGCCTTTCCTTCCTTCCATTTTCCTCCATCTTTTTTTTATTTTTCTTTGTTTTTCTTTTCTTTTTTTTTTCTTGATAGATGCCTTCACTTGCGTGTTGTTGACACTTAAAAAATGTCAATGTGTGAACAAATAATCCATATGGGAGTCATATCCTACCAAGTGCTTTCTCTTATTGCCAACTTTTATGTAGGACATAGTATTGAAATAAAAATGTAACAGCTCTCTTGCTGAAGCTCGCACTGGTAACCATGGCGTATTAAAGAAGGCAAGTAGCCATCAGATAAATATCTAAGTCTTTATGGGCAAAGATTTGAAGACACAAAGACTGCACCTCATGAAAGGTTCTTTTTTTTCCACCTGCTTCATACTTTTTCTACAGTAAATGATACATGAAAGGAAAAAGCAATATTCTTGATGGAAAATAGGTTGGAAAGACAAGACAGCATTTTTAAGATGACAGTACCTCAATTTGTCTCTGGGCTTCCAACTACAAACTTGAATATTTAGTGTGTTGCACAAATGATGTGAGGAACCAGAGGTTAGTAAACAAATGGGCATTATTAACAATGTTATGTAAATATAGTGCATAATATAGCCGTGCTCCTGGCTCAATAGGTAGATTTTCACTCATAACTTACAGCTTCTAGCATATATGCTGGTTATTTTCTCTACTTATTCTCTCTGAAAAATTATACCACTTATTTATGAGTAGAGTTTCACAGTTACCTCCTGAAATCATTAAAAAAATATGAGTCCTCGGAAGTCAGGAGATTTCTTCAAAAAAGTTTGAAGCTTCTTTTATATAGATCTTGGGATTAAAAGTCTTTGAGTGCATTTGTATTGTACTCTCCAGCTTCTTTCCACAAATACAAAATCATCCTTCCCTTCCATATTCTTTATTTCTCTTTGTTTTCAAATCAGTCACCATGACTTACTTTGGATCCCAAGCAAAAATGTTTGGACAGCACAAACTTGATTCAATATGATACAAGAAATTAAGAGCAACCTAGCCAAAGTCAGAGAAATCATACTTCTGGGTGTGGACAATTTCTTCTTTGCAGATTCTCCTGCATGAATATTATTATACAGAAATATATCTTGGGATATTATTTGCAACCATAGACGTTGACCTCTGCACACAGGTATCTGAAAGCACATTTTCACTTCAGAAAATGAGAGTGAAATACTCCTGGGATCCTTGACATATAATAATCAAGTCAGTCAAGATTTTAGCTGCTGTTTTCTGTTAACATGTGCAGTAAGAGAAATAAAATGATCCTTGTGTATGATTCCTATGTATAAACTTCTTGTAGCTATTATTGAACTAGCAATCGTTTCTCCAATCTTCTATTAAAATATCAATAGTATTTTTCAGAGCTTAAATTGAGCAGTGATTTTATTTAAAGCTGCACCTAGACACCACTTTTCTTCGAAGAATCTCTTGTTGTTGCTAAAAATGAAAACCATTCAAACGAGTGTGATTGAAACAGGGACAGGGAAAGGGAAAAAATCAATAGAACGTTTTCCAGGGTACTATCTCTGCTTTTGAAAAGAGACCATTAATAACATGCTTACAGTAAAAGCAGCTGCTTGTTCAAAGTGCATTCAAGGGTGAGCTGAAAGGATGGCTCTCTCTACAGAGCCTCCCCAGAGAGAGAGTTTGCAAAGATTTCAAAACCCAATCTCTGACTATGGACAAAAGCCTTTCCTCATCATTTTAAATATTCTTATCTAATCTAGACAGTGAAGCCAGGGCTGAAATACTTTCTAATATTTTGCTACTTATGAAAGGCAATGTGGGTCAATGCAGGAGTTATTGGTCTGAAAACTGCATACAGAGAATAGACTGAAGGTCGTATTAACATCTCTTGAGCCAGTGGGCGCTGGGCTGATGTGAACTGCCATGGTGGGCATGGTGAGCTGAAGTTGGTTTTGAATCTGATGGCTCTGTCAGAGCAGGTGGAAAGTTACGGTGTCATGATTCAAACTCAATCCAGGGCTAGGATAGGGGTCATCACTTACCTTACTTTGAATGCTATTTCATATGTCAAACATATGTACTCTAGAATACATATATGTTAAACAACAACCAAAATAAGGCATTTAAAGATCTTTTTCATAGAACTTGGCACTACTGGGTGTATTTTTTTTAATCTTTATTGGGTAGTGGGAGAATGGGTTTATTGAGATCACTGACAGAGAGGAAGGGTAGCACAGAAAATCTCTGAGCTGGGAGGAACTGGACTATTCAGTTCTGGATGATGTGAAGATCTCTGGAACTATCTGGAAGCAGTTCTAGGGATTTTCAGGAAAATAGCAGGATGAAACGTAGGACATACATATAGCAAAATGCATGTCACAGAGCAGATGGCCAAAGCTTAGCAAAGACCTGAGCTGCTACTTAGAGTAAGAAATTCATTAACTTACTTAGCTGACTTTTCTGTGGAAAAAGCATAGGCAATTGAAGAGCCTATTGCCTTACAATCTGTGAATGTTGTTTTCTGTGTTAAATTGTTAATTAAGCAAGCTCTGTCCAAGCCTTCAGATTCTAGTCCCAGCATTTGGACAGGTGGAGAAACTTCAATATCTCTCCACCATCAGCACCTAAAGGCCCAATTCATTTCATCTAACCCCATTAAAGCCTCTTGATCAGAATGATCTGGAAGGATTATCAGACTACGGAGTTAGTTGCTTCTTTTTGACTGCTTGCTCCTATTTTCCCATTGCAAGAAAAACAAACCATCCAGGTTAAAAAAAAATACTACAAGTAGCAACAGTAACATGCAAACAAAAAATCCTCTTTCAGAAACAGAGGGAGAAAGCTCAGTTCCATGACCCATCTCATACAGAGATGTTGTCAATAGCTGGGTTGGTTCTCAAACCAGGGGAGAGAGGGAGAAGTAATGGGGGAAGCGGATGACACTGATTTGTCCCCTAAAGTTTCTGCATTGCAAAATCAGAGCCTAAAATGAACCTGAAGACCCAAATCATGGCATATATTACTTAAAAGAAAAGAAAACAAAAAAGGGAAATATCAGTGAAATATTCAGTCATTCTTTAAATTCATTCTCTTTTTTGGCTTCTACCCTTCTGAAGACAACTCTGTAGGTTTTGCAGATTTTAGTTCATGATAGTAATAATTTTGGTCTCATCCTTACATTAGCAAGAGATTCCTATGGGCACTCAGATACCAGATCTCACTGACTATTAAATCTCCGAGTTTCTATTCTGAAGAGATGCTACTCATATAATGAGCTGGCTTGATAGATGAGGAGATGGTATTATTACAACGGGCTGTCCACAGCCCCTTTTCATCATAGTTATAGCAACGGACTAACAGGAGCCCCTCTGGAAATGAATGTTGGAAATCATAATGGCAGTTTGCACGGTGCAATTTTATTTAGGGAAATACTATTCAAGACATAAAATAAGGAGCTCCTGTAAAAGGAAATAAACAACTGGAAACTTTAATATGATGGTTTCAATAAGGATTCTTATTGTTTTCAATAAGAATCCAGATGACACTTTTATATTCTAGATTTTACCCTCATTTACTTCATATTTGTCCAAAGATTAATATGAGATGTTCATATCAAAAAGTGAGATTACCATAGTGATTAAAATCTCTTTTGTTATGTGTAAGCAGAAGAGGCAGTTATTAATATTGAGAAATATATTACACAATTCTCCTCTCTGCTCCTATTTCCTATGAAGCCACTCCTATTTGAAAAGTAGGCTTTTCTGGAACACGATTCTGATTTATTTCTAATTTTTATTACTAGCTTTAAGAATCATCAATTATCTAAGGTGCTTATGGTGACATTTTTATGCAAAGATTAGTCTTCCATTCAAGCAAATGGATAGGAAAGAAAACCATGAGAAAATGTTGATAACATTAATAGACAGATGGTGAGACCTCACAGTTAGGGACAGCATTAAAGACATCCCCAAGCAGCTACCAAAATCTCACTAGCATTTAAAAAAATATATTTATTTACAGAACTGCTATTCTCTCTACCTTAGTAAGGGAAGTGCTACTACCCCTATTTTGTAATGGGTAAATGAGACATAGAAATATTTAGTGGTTATTCAAGGACAGAGAGTCTGCAGCATTAGATTATAATTCATTTTTCCCAGCTGCTCATTAAATATCCCCACCCTTTCTATTTCCCGAATGAACTTATACATGGAGCGATACTGAGAAATTTGCCCCTTTTTTCGTGAATGAACAGGATATGAATTTGATCCCAAAAAGCCCACTAACATCTAGCAGAGTTTGTTTTCCATTCAAGTCAGGGATTTTTCAATTCAGCCCTTAAATTGCACCCACTAACCACTGAGCTGCTGTTGTAAACAGTAGCTGCACATACCAACCATATGGGCAAAATAACCATTTTGTGCATGTAATACAAGCCTTATCAAATTAGGGTACGCTAGAGCTGGCGAGATTTCTATTCTGAGGCCAATTTTGATTGTTTGGGTTTCGAGTTTATTCTGAAAGGAGCTTTAGATGCTGGAGTATCTTGAAGAAGCCTACCCAAGACTTGAGACCTGAGTAGGTTCAGCTATTTCATTTATTCAACCTCCAGATTAGAAATTTGAGAATTAAGAGCCTACAGGCTCACAGTACATTGCCACAGAACTTCTCATATTGGAAAAAAAATACTTTCAGAGCCTGTCTGACACCCTTCAGCAGACCTGTCATAGAGTAGAGGATACTAGAAAAAACAATATTCCTGGTTTTGTGGCTCTTCACCAGGAGTTCACACAAAGTCTGGCAGAAACAACACGTGAGATATATCAAAATTCTGCTAAACTCAGATTTTTCATACAAGACATTCTGAGGCTCAATAAATCAGCATTTTTAACAAGGCTTTGTTTAGTCAAAAAATGCTCATTTGACTGCATTCATTTCCAACAATGAATAGGGATAAAGAAGATAATGACTGCAATGACTGTGTATGATACTTAGCTATATTCATTACCTGAGCAGGATGTCCATTTTAAAAATACTACCATTTGTTCAGAATTGGAATGGTCATTTTGGAGCAAAGAAGAAACTATAAGAAGACAGAGAGTAGAGGTTATGAATAAGGCTAGGATATGATATGTGAAGAGCATCTACAGGACAAGAGTGTAAGGAAAAAAGATTGTGGGAAGATTACTTTGGAGGGACGTTGCTCTGATGGGACATACAGAGGCAAAAAAGGAATTGATGAGGGAGAAGAAAGTGAGGAGATTTGGTGATGCAGGTACAGAAAGAGGTCCAGTTACAAAGAGAAGAAAGAAGGAGACGAGAGAAAGGAAGGAAAAGAGCAGAAACCAACTATTTTTTGGAAACCTCCATTCCTCTTTTGTGGCATACGCAAATCCTAGCAGCTATAATGAGCCTTCATCAGCAACCACAAATGGATATGTCTGTGTCATTTGTACCACATGTGAATAAAGCTAAGCTACTTCATTGATGATGTCTCCAGAAAAGCTTTCTGAATAAAGCTAAAGAGTGTCATGTGGATACAACATATGGATATTACACAAGCCATATAGTTTCCTTCATCCATTGAATCAGTCTGGATTGCTCCAGTTGCTGCCTGCTGAATTTAATACATCTTCAGGTTACATCCCTTTAGATCACTGATTTATTACATATGGATAGAACTCCAGTACTCACAAACCAGGGTGAAGATGATAATATTCATCAAGCTAGTTTTAATTAATTACTCCAGTGTTTTTTAAAGCAGGCTTCTAGTCATTTTTGTATGCATGAATGTGCCCAAAATTAAAACAAGAGCAACAATAACATTAAACATTAATGATGAATATCCATATGAAAATTAATTAGATTTATTTAACAGTAATCTATTTCTTCCAGACTCACTCCCCTTGTGAAAGTATGAGGGCAATATTGTTATCTACTGAAGATTTTTATTGTAAAGTTTTCCCCAGTTTAACAACTTGTTGACAGTTACATACTTATATATAATATTGATGGACTCTTATGTAGGAAGATTATTCAGGATAAGTACAAAATACAAGACACCTTTATTCTTTCCACAGTTCTGTGACTCCAATACCACAGAGCAAATCTCTATGAATGAACTGTAGATCTGAAGTAGAGAATGAAGAAAGTGCCTAGAAAAGTCTAGACAGTTTCAAGCAGCAAAAGGAAACAGGCAGCAGGTATTCCTTTTCATAGGACAGCTTGTCAAACAAGAAAAAAATTCTGGAAAAATAACTAGTTGTCACTAACTTCTAGGAAAATCCATCATGCTTTGATGTATTGGGAGAGCATGGTCCCAACGACTAAAGATTTAAGGGCAGAATGGTCTTATTTTTTGTAGCCTAGGTAGGTCACTTAAGTAATTGGATTTACCCTTCTGAAGAACCATGTGAAAATTTGGGAAGATTAAAGAAACCTTCTAAATTGACATAGAAAAACATTTTTTTTTATACGACATAGAGAGGATTTTGAATAGTATAAATATTAAGGAGTTTAAAATCTGATTTATTAACCATTGTTTTCTTCTATCCCTATTGATTAGTGACAAGATCAAAGAAAGACACTCAACTAAATTGACATTTCATCTCGGATATCCCTCTTTTCATATATCCCTTGTACTGTATTTCACTCTGTAGTGGTTTGATGGGAGGCAGAAATTTGGTAAGAGATAAATCTAAAAGCAAATCAAAACATAGCAGAAAGCTCTATTTGCAACACACCAAAGATAAAGTCAAATGAGAGGTTGGACACAGAATGTTTTACTACTGGAATAAACTACTGAGAGAGAAAATATGGATTCGCCATTCCTTCATGGTTTTTGGATGATAAATTATGACTTGAATTTTAGGAGGTCAGACTAAACATTTTACTAGTCCTTGCTGGATGTAGTGTATCTGTTAATTATACACTGTGAATCAGAGTAGCTGACGCAAATACTCATGACAATGGACTCAAAATATAGCTTCCTTCAAACATTCCTATTAGGAAACTGACTGAAAAAATGCCTTTTTACATTAAATTTAAAATGAGAATTCAATTGAATTGTTAGGAAAGACTGCAAAATGTATTACAAAAATAATTCTTACAGCATAAAAAAGCAAAACTGAAATGGTCAGAAGCACTTATTTGAGAGTATTTTTTTCTTTTTTTCTTCTTTTATGTAATCATTCAGTTCCTCATGTAACACTAAGGCTGCCTGTAAACAAATCCACTCCTAGATTGGTGTGATTCAAAAGAAAAATTTGCAACAGCTGTTGTGTGAATAGCACCGTTCTGAGATTTGAGTTCCTAAGCTGATTACAGGCGAACATCTGGAAAATTGAATTGAATCCAAATCTACTAAAAATTACTGTGTCTGTTAGTTTGTTGTGTTCACTTCAGGAAATGAGCAATTTTATCATAATTTAAAGAATTTCATTGCGCAGTTGGTGGCATATACATTGAAAGAATAAAAGGACCCATATTCCTCTATTATGGAAAAGAACAATCCTTACAAAAGGTTACTAACATCTCCTACCATCATTGTGAAATTCTTTCTAGAGGGCTAGGGCAACCAAATAACATCCCAGACCTCGGCATACTGCAACAGAAATTTAGTTATATGCACATATATGTATACATTTAGACATTTAATCTGCAAATTGAATCCCACCTCTGAAGTTAAGATGAGCCGAGTCTTACTGGAC
This sequence comes from Nothura maculosa, assembly GCA_032353885.1. Lineage (NCBI taxonomy): Eukaryota > Metazoa > Chordata > Aves > Tinamiformes > Tinamidae > Nothura > Nothura maculosa. The sequence continues at coordinate 790,710 of JAUBOD010000994.1, forward strand.
ATATATGGACTGAGTGACATTGATGTGTTCACAAAAGGTTTTTATGAAATTAATAACAGGTAAAAGAAAACAAAACAAACTTCTTATGAAAAGAACATTTTTTGATTTTCAGTTTTTTTACTTGTAGATTTAAAGATGTAAAACATTGAAACTGAAAGTTGTTTTTAGCCATTGGAACACATGTGCAAAATGGCTTGTTCATGATGGGGTAGCAATATTATTTTTATCTATTATGAGATAATAATAGTCTTTTAAACTTTTCATGCATTTGTAGTATTAATCAATGTTATTTTTTTCCTGTAGGAGAAAAAAAAAAGGAAAAAAGAAAAAAAAAAGAGAAAAAAACTCTCGATTAAAAAAAATGTTACCCAGGTCTAGTTATAACCATAGTTAAAATAAGCAGTTAGACTTTAGGGCAAACAATTAACCATTTATAGGCCTACCTTCTCATATTTAATTCATTTCCTTATAAATTATGTAGAGACTTTTCCAAATTATATACTAGAGGAGACTTAATATGAAGGGAGCCTGCTGATTTTATTATTATCAGTTTAGAATTTAGCATTATTTTTCAGTAAAAATTTGGAAATTTGAACTCAAGATATTTTACTGGTAAATGAATCGTTGCAGTTCCATTTCACATTTGGATACATTGAATTCAAGAAAGATTTTCAATATTCAAGACAACAGGATAGAACCTTAAGTGTTCAAAAAGCTTAATCTGAAAAAGATGCCATATTATTTATGAGAGGTCAAATTCAGTGGAACTGCATCAATGGATTGCTAGAAATATGAATTAAGTTAAACCACTTTATGTTAGATTTTTTGGTTCTTATTAAAACAGAGTTTTTAAAAGAGACAAATAATTTTAAAATATTTTAGTTATTTTGCTTGATCTATAATAAAGGATACTAAGGTGATTTCAGCACAGGGACATGTGTAAGAGAACGCTTCACTTTATCTGCTGCCCAGCTAAGGACAATTCACTGACCCGGGATGTAAGAAAAAAAATTCTCCTTTAGGTGTAATAAATTCCTCACACAGATAAGGCAACACCAGAACAGTCAGTGCAGTTCTGTGTGGAACCTATCTGGAAGATTTCAGGATTATGTAAATTGTCAAGTATTTTGCATGGGAGCGAGTTACACCGTGTGGAGCAGAAAGATGCAGCTTCTAACATGTTCTTGTCTTTCTGAGATGTACATCCCCCAAACATTCTCCTCCAAAACTAGGAAAAAATAAATAAAAAAGGAGATTAAATTGCATGCAGGATACCACTGGCACGGTTATTTGCAAGCAAGAAATTAAATCGGATGTAAATAGGATGAATTCTATGTGTGTAAGGACAGTATAACATCTTGATTGTTTGAGATGAAGTGACATAGCATAATATGTCTTGTTACATACCATTTAATATGGTGAAGGAGACAGAAAGACAGCAAGAAAAGGAGAAAAAAAGAATTGGAGAGATAGAAAGCAAGAGAGTGAGAAAAAAAAAAGGAAGAAAATAAAAACAGACAAAGGACAAAAGAAAGGAAAAAAAGAAAATGTCATCCCTTGCAGTTTCAACTTCAGCTTAGATGGCAGAAATAAAATGCTGGCCCCAAGATCTGCATGGAGTCATTCAAACAGCTTAATAGCACAGGGGATAAATCATTATTATTATTATGAAACAGGAGACAGAGTTCTTGGGACCTGGAACTGTGCAGCTCAGCTCCAACCGCTGTTCAACATTCAGAACTACCAGCTTCATTTCCTCCTAGCACATAATAAATAACACATCTACCCAACATAAAAGCATTTTTATAATAGCAGTAAAGGAACTGTAGAGTGTGATTATCATGAACTAATAACACCCCCTTAGAAGACATGCAGCACAGATTGGAGACGACCTGAAAATGAGACTGGGGTTCACGTAGCCTGTACTCAAAGCTGACCACGCTGTCCCACTTTGACCACACTACCCAAACCGCTACCAGCTTTTAATAGCGTCTTCCCCTGCCTCAGTAATTTACACAGAGGGAGTCCATTTATCATTATGGGTTTCCTTTTTCTGCAAGGCTTCTAACGCAAGAGCTGAAGTGAACACTGTGTTTTAATTCATGGTGCTGTTAGCTCTGTTCATGCACCAGCTCGCACTGCTTGTAGTATTTTCACAGCATCACACATCTTGAGGAAACAGAAGGGAAGCTCAGCTGGTCTCTTTTTACTGCCTCTACTGACACATGACTCTAGCCTTGCAGAGGTGATGACTGGAGGCTCTAATGGGAGAGAAGGGATTGTTTCTGGTTAAAATATACAACTGGATATTAGCCAAATAGGATTTGCTCCATACATTTGCATGTATTTGACTCATTTAACTAGTTTGACCAGGGTCCAGTGATTTCATCCCTCACCTGTGCTGCCTGTAAATTGGAACCTTTCTCACACTGTTTTTGCACATGACCTTTTCCTCATTTATTTTAGGAGAGGCTGGAGGACACCTCACAGTACTGATGTTTAAATACTTGATGAGGAGAAAACTGCTCAGGATAGTTACTCCATTAGATTCATATCCACTCTTTAGAGTCTCACTAGGGATGCATGTGCATGTTTGGAAACAGCATATTTCCAGGGTCAACACAAGAGCCCCACATCTGGTACCATTGGGAAAGGACAAATGCACAGAGACAATCATTGAGTAGAAGTCAGTGCCTTAATTGCAGCCTTGCATAAAATCCCTCAGACAAATAGTAACAGTCACACGAACCACATAGTCTTCCCAGATCAGGTAAAGGAAGCCAAGGAAGTTGATTGGGAGCCTATGGTTGAAATGCCCTTAAAATGTACTCATTTGCAAGGTAGCAGATAAGACATAATTGCTATATGATTATGAACAGGTGTCACCACTGCAAATAACTTTATCTCCCCTGTGCTGGATGTCTGATAACCAGGAAATACAGCTGCAACAATCTGAGATGGGGCTTGATATCAAGAGCTTGTAACACAAAGCCAGCAAGTAGCCTCATGTTGGGACTCTCTTCTGTTGGGCATTAGGTTGAGAGTCCATCTGCTGCTGATTAAGAATTGTGAGAGTTTTTAATCTCTAACTCAGCCTTGGTATCCCTCTTCCCAGTGGACACTTGATGATAGCGATATATTCCAAGAAAGCATGGGCAGCTCTGGCTAATCTTAGAGTTTTTAGTCTGAAATTCATATTTATGGGACTCTATTGGATTTTCAGGCCAGCTTCTATAATCTTTGAATGACAGATTTAAAATCACACTGCACAGAAGAGAGCAATCATAGAGTCAGCACAGACTGGTCACGTCTTGATGAAAAGAAGAAGAATCTGTGTTCTGATCTTCCTCAGCAGTGTTATCTAGGAAGGGTGAAAAATGGACCAATAATGAGCTGTTTGTTTATAGTAATCTTGGTAGGGCTCCATAAAAAATATTCTTTGTTTTGTTGTATGTGGCAGTTGAATCAGAAACTGAGAAAAGGACTAAGCTGACCAAATTTTTTTTTTCTTTTCTATTTTCCTGGTAAAACAAAATACAAATTACAAAATCTGATTTGAACACTTGTTCTACTTGTAATAGGAAAGTTTCATTATAGGGGCAAAGTGATGACTTAAATGACCTGAAGTGATTGCCAATTTCTTTTTCTTGAATTTATGATTTCAGTAATATTGATACAATTCATAAAATAAGGGGCTAGATAAAGCAAGAAATATTTCCCATGTACACAACAGTTGGGCACATTATCTTTAGATATTTTATATGCCTGTTTTGGAGGAAGATTCGCTATAAATATTCAATATATATCAAGATATATTCAATATATATATCAATGTACGTCAATATATAAAGAGTTTTTTTTTTGCTATTGCACATTGCAAGGCAATATCCAAATATTCAAATATCCACTAAACAAGAAAACTGAATTTTCTTGAAAAGGAGGAAGAGCAAGGTAGAACAGGAAAGTGGAGAACTATAGTAAAGGGAAGACTCAGATGAGCCTCAATAAGTATGATATAGGGTGAAAAGATGTAGGAGAGAAAAAGGTTATATTTTAAGGGACTGAGGTGCAAGCCCATCCCCAATTTCCTGCACTGGGAACAGATTGTCATTCCCTGAGGGAAGAAAGCAAAAGAAGCAACTGTATGCAAATGAGAGTGATCGTTTATGCAAATTATATTTACAATTGGTCATACGGTTTTAACAGGCCCACATGACTCATGTGAGAAGCAAAACAGCAGGGTCCAGACTACAATTAATACAGAAGTCTAATCAGACTATTTTTTCTTCCCCTAATACAAAGATGGAAGGGCTGTGATACCGAACCATAATATCTTTATCAGGATGCTCTTTCCAATACTAGCTAAAGTGGATGCCTAGAAGAGGGCAAGAAAAGCCTGAGCTTGTAAGAAAAATGTATTATGATCCTCTGGGAAAGATTTTTACTGTCCAGTGCAAGGAAGTATAGGGTATTCCAAACTGGTCACTGCAAATGGACTGATGCGTTTGATAGCTGATATATCTGATATATCTGTGGACTTCCATGGTCTTCCATTGGATTGATATATCTGCGGACTTCTATCTCTGCTTTGAACTCATATGTAATGTTTGACTGTAGGAAATTTCTGTGGCAATGTTCAGTTCAAAGTGCAACATAAAAAAAACAGCCAAGCAAGCAAAACAATATATTTTTTTTAACTTTCATATCAGAGTCATATCATTTAGTGTCTTGGAGATACTATAGTGTGAAAAAAATGAATTGTTTCCCTTCCTCCCTTTTTTTTCCTAATTCCATACGTGTCTGCTATATTCCTCATAGCTATTTCTTCTTATTTTTAGAAGGTGTTACATGTCTTTGATCATATTTGTCACCTTTTCTCTACCTTTTTCAATCCTATTATATCTGAAAAAATACAATCAGAACTGAATAAATTTTTATTCAAACACATATGCAAAGTTCAGTGATAATTGTTTCTTTAGAGCCATTCCTGAATATGGATAGTTAACGATATTTTTTCTCTATGTTCATTACTTTGCATTAGTCGAAATATTTTTTTCTCAGCCATTTTATTAGCTAGTCACACAGCACTGCAGGGTAACTGTGTGTCCCTCTGCAATCAATATTAGATCTGACCACCCTGTATAATTTTTAACACCTGCAAAATTTTTCTCTTTTCAGATTACATGTGGATACCTTGAACAACAGTGACTGCAGTGCAGCTCATGGGAAAGCCATCTGCTAACTTCCCCCCGTTGTGAAAATAATGATGGGCTCCCACAGTTTCTTCCCTTCTGCCCCAAGTGGGAGGTGAGAACCTCAGGTGAGAACCTCTGCAGTAAGACCAATAGACATCTCACTGTAGCAGCCTTCAGCTCTTCCAGGAAAGGATTGCATTTGTTCTGCAGAGCAGTGCGTTTCCTCACTGCATTGTCCTGCCTGGACAATTCTACTGCTTGTTCCCAAGGAAGGAAGATGTGTCCTGTACCCAGGACCATCCTGTACCACCAGGACCAGTCCATAGCTACCCACAGCTGCCCGCTCCCATGGATGCCCCATGCTTGGGGAAGCGCTGCCCTCTCGTGTCTGCTGCACACAGTGAGTCCTCTGCACTGAGACCACCAGGATGGAGACACTGAGGCACTGGAAGATGCTATGTGAAGAGATAGGGGGGCATAGATGTGATATTTGTGATCAAGCAGAAGGTTTGCATTTAATACAGCTAGTTCTGTTGGTGCACGCCAGATGCCTCTGATTCTCTAGGATGGTGCAGAGGTTAGCTAAGTGCTGAACTGGACAACAACCAGCTTTCTGTCCTATAACTTTACCGGCAGATGCATAAATATTAAATATAGTTAATGTGAGTGTTATTGAGTGCATGGGAGACAAGGGGACCTCCCTGCCACAGCTGTAAATGAGTGCTAAAAATGTACAGAAGATGATTGTCCTTACAAAGTTTCTGGAACTGTGCTGTTTTCTATGCAAAAAAAAAAAATCAGGCTTGAATTAATACCTTGATACACAATTAGATGACAGAATGAATTTGAAGCTTTAGAGTTGTTTTGTTTGGTTTGGTTTGGTTTTCCAGTCTTCTATCTGAAAACCTCTGTAGACAAAACCAATATAAATTTTCTCACTTATTCCTGAGATATGTCTGGATTCCTATGCCCATGTTTGCCCAATTTCTTCCTATGCCCAATTTCTTCCATTACTTTCACATTACAGTACTGTACTTACACAGATGCACCAAATGGGCTGATTCTTCCTTATTCTCATATAAAAGGACACTGCTCCTCATAAGAAGAAATATTTCACTCATGCTAATAGTCCCACACTGGTGTAAGAGCCAGGAAAACAAGGCCAACATATACTCTAAGCTGCATTTTGTTCTCTGAGGAGAAAGAATGTATTAGATCTTTACCACATGATGGACAGAGAAGTGGCACCATGTTGAATGAAGCCCCTCCTGATTTACACCAGGGAAGAGAGCAACAGCTGCTTGCAAAGCTGGCAAGGAGGAAAGAAAATTACAAAACAGTTGGAGCTGATAAGAGCAATGCTTTGTTTCTGGTCAGCATAATCAGATAGCGACTGCTTCAGGGCTCTGTTCTTCCCTTTTGAAGAAAACACACAGTATTCATGAGCTGCAGCAGATCCCAGCAGGCTAAAAAGAACAGCAGAGGATCCTCTGATTTTTTCCCTTTGGTGTTTGTTGATCCATGAATGCTGATCTTACTCTGGGTTAATTATGCTCATATTTATGCATCAGCTAGATGTGCCTCATGTTTAACATGTTCTCTAAATCTGGCTGTGCATCTTTTTTTTGTGGTCTCTTCTGGTTGCCTTTGTGCAGTGGACTCCACAGATTTGTCTTTGCTGTCTGTATTACCTCATGGACCAGCTGAATGATATCTTCTGTGCATTCTTTCATTACAAAACATTTGCCAAGCACATAATCTACACACTATACTTATGTCAGCAGGGGTATATAGCCCTACAGCTAAGCCAAAGCTAATCAGTAAATGTTTGTTGAAAACACTTACTGATGAAAGCTGTTTCTGATCAAAATGAGCAATAGAAAAAAAATGTTCACTTTGATTTAATGTTTTTTGGTTTAGATTTTAAAAAGGCTTTTTAAAATTCTAATTTTATTTTTAATGTTTCTATTTCCTTTAAAATAATCTCCTAAATTTCCTGAAGCATCAATCTCTAAATTGTTTGTAGAGGATGTTCGTAGGGGATAACATAGGATTTCTCAGTCTTGCAGGAGTTCTTGCTTTGAGTGATGAAGACTTGCCTATTCATGCTGTGGTAGTAATGGATAAGAAGGAAAATAGAAACTCCTTTCCTCCCCTCCAGCCTTTGTGAGTTCTCGTCTACTTCCTCTTTTGTGGATACAGGAAAAGGGATATTTATCCCTCTATTTGCAAAATAATGTAGAAGCACCATCCAAAAGACAGAGTGTCATGTGATGCTCATAGCTGAAAGTAGGGCAGCATTTTAGACCATTATTTTTCAAGATATAACAACAGTTATCGCGTTTGTCATTTTGGGCTACTATCGGGGAGCTTGTGGTGAAAGTTTTGGAAGGCACATAGTAGTCTGGGTAGGAAGTTCTCCAAATGAGGAAACGGAATTCAACTTTGTGGTCTGTGGGTAGTACCCACTTCTTGACATCATTATGCCTGGCTTTGGGTAAATAAAATGGCAGTAACACCATCTTTAAGCCTGTGCTGCCATGTGGAAGAACCAGAGCAACTGCTGTAGTTGGAAGTCTTCAAGACAGCTTTATGAAGAGTGGAAGCTTATGGTGGGAGAATTTCACCCCAGAAAGAGCCAGGAGAGATTCCCAACAAATCTCAAGGAAATGATCAAATCGCAATATGCTGCCAGCCATTACATAAGGGAGTGGAAAGGAATTGTAAAAAGAGCTTTATATTTCACTGGTGACTGTCAGAAGCAGGAGCTGGCTGAGACAGAGAAAGGATTTACTCTATTTCTTAATTTACTTGTTAATAATTCATTAGCTGTGACAGAGGCAATTAAGCTCCAGACTAGCTTATTCTGTCCTTTCATCTTTCAGCCTGCAAAGATGGACTTTGGCTAATCCATTCCTAGAGATCTTCTGACTAATTTTCATTTCTCTTCCCCTCTTTAATTCATTGCAGCTCTATTCCTACTTTCAATTACACTCAATTCTTCACAGCTTCCTTTCCCAGCCACATACCACTATTGCTGGGGTTTTTTTGCCAGGGTGAGCCTCTTGCAGTGACTTCCTGAAATTATCACCTACTTTGTTGCAAGAACTCTATTCCTTATGCTTTGATTCTCTAAATTGGCTTTTGACCTTCCCATACCTCTCTGATTTGCCTGTGTGCATCCTTGATCTTCTGCTTACTCCCCCACTTCCCTGCTCTACAGGTTTATTATTCTACATTTCCCCATCTTCACTTGTTGTTTTCCTTAATGCATTCTCTTATTGGAATCCTTGCACTTCAGCTTAACCAACTTCTATTATATCAAGCCTTCTTTTGAAGGAAAACTAGTGAGTTTTTTTTCTTTTGTTTTGTTTTCTTTGTTGTTGTTGGTTTTCCTGAATCTGTGGATGAAAATCACATTTGTTTCACCTCTTTTTAACAAAATTTAAACAGAGGGCATCATATGGCAATAAGCAGATGCATTAGAAATGCAGCATGGTTACTGTGCTCTGAGATATGTGCTGTACAGGCCCTATTTGATACTCAATCCTTAGCCCTTAGGACATAAACAGTTAATTTAGCCATATGCACAGTATTCTCACAGACGAGGATAATGAACAATATCAGTGTAATGTGCTAAGTGTACCATTAAGTTAAAAGAAACCCTCAACAGTGAACAAGTCCTAGTGTTTCTGTGAAACTTTCATATAATTTGTCTATTTTTCTCTATTTTCTCTGTTTACATGCAAACATGAAACATAATTTAAACTAACCTTCCTCAGTGCAAATGTGCTCTTTCTATATCTATCTATAATCAGGAATATAAGCAAGTTGTGATTCTTCTCTTGGTTGTATCATACAGGCAAGCATCTCAGGTCATGCTAGCACCAGTGACACAGATATATTTATTTATACCAGCTGTGAATTAGACACCAGGCATTCGTCTGCCAGTAGGGAAAAAATAATACAGACTTTCCCCTACTTCAAGTGAAACTGGACAATAACAGGCTCAGGAATTGCCTATTCTAATTTTCCAGGACAGGATCTTCCTGTCTGGGTATTTATACAGCAGCTACCACTGTGGTATCTAAACCCCCTATTGATTTATTAAAGTGCACTCATAAAGCTCTCTGTATTTTTTTTCCTTGCTCTGTTATTTTATGTGGTGTTATTGTGGGAAAGCTAGGTCAATGGAAGAATGTTTTACATTTTGTTCTGAAAGTGCTGAGGTTTACAGTCACTCTGATGTGTTCCAGAAGCAAACTGTCTCAGCATGGACCAGTAGCCAAGAAACCTCCATCTCCTGCTTTCACAAGCTCCACTCCAGCCGCCGTCATGAGGAATGTGGCTGCTCTGTGAGGTCTCTCTGATAACATGGATAAATTGAACCAGGATTCTTGGATGCTGAGGAGCCAGTTCTTCACTTCATCTGAGAATCCACCCGTGTCAGTTCAGACGCCAATGTGATTTCAGCAGCCTGCTTGTTTAGCAGATGGGCTATTGTACTTTCAGTCAGCTGGAGGATGTGTGTTTTCTTTTCTTTCTTTCTTTTTTTCTTTTTTTTTCCTTTTTTTCAGCTTGGCTGTTGCTTGCAGTTTGATATAGTCACTAATAGCAGGAGGTGTGGGAGTGGGTAAGCCAATGTGTCCCTCTCTGAAGCTACAGAGCTCACAAGAGAGAGCATGGTGGGATCCTAGTGAAGTCGGAGGACATCCTGCATGCCCATAGCGTGTATGGGAAGCCTGAGGATGTGCCTTCTTTTTAGTCACATCCATAACAGCAATAATTTCTAAGGGAATGGGGATATTACTGAAAGGGAAGCATCACCTCAGCTTTTTTCAGCTTTGGCCAGAACAAGCTGTTCTTCCTTCAGCTCTGAAGCCAAGGTTTGGATAGCTTAAGTATATTCTGGGAATAGCAATTTTTGAGCGAGGTGATCCAGAGGGAAGACTTGCTCATGTGGCTCTGATGTCCTAGTCCATGATATTTCACACTCCGCACTTTACAAAGAGGTGGGATCAGATGGATCTGAAAACAGGCCAGGGTAGAAGTTTGCCTGGATGTAATCTGAAAAGGAGAGGAAAATAATACTTATCAACAGCAAAACTAATTTTTTAGACCTCTCTGTCTAACTTCAAAATCTACGAGAGGTTTTGTTGGTGCAATTTCCACTGTGGTGGTGAGGACAGATTGAGATGTCTCTAGGGAACAGATGTCACTACTAGGTAATATTCGAGTACAGCTCTATAGATTTCTATACTTCATACATGAACCAAATTTCATAGTACAAAATTCCCTATGAATTTCGTGGCCATTTTGCATAAGCAGAAATGGCAGGACCAGGTCATTCAGAGTATTTCCCTGAATCTATCATTCTTAACAGCAAAGAAAAATAGAGATATTAAAGAGCCATAAATATTATTGCACATTTTAAAACAAGTTGGACTTAAAACTACTATCTACAGAAACCAATATGTTGCAAATGAAAGTCTTCATGAGAAAAACAAACAAAAAATGCCAAACTTTTCTTTTTTCTTTCTTTTTCTTTTTTTTTTTGGAAATACTGTGTACTGACTACAGCCAGCATTTGTTCATCATTGTGCTGTACTGATACTGGAAGAGACATAAATATAATCAAAGCCAGGACTTTCTCTTTTTTGCTGTCTCTCTTTTCCATCTGACCAATGCTTCTTAATTCAATCCATATGAATGAAGTTCAGCCATTAATTTTATATAACCTGATCTATGCCACAGAATAAATAATATGGTATCTGTTGCCAAATTACTACAGTCCAACTGAAATGGATATGTGCATTTAGTGAAGCCAAGGTATAATTTGCTTGAACCAATATTAGTCCTGCAGCCAACATATGGTAATTTTAACCCAAAGTACATTTGTATATGGGCTTTTACAATGTGAATGGATATATGTTTTTCCAAACCAGTGGATATTCAATAAACCCCACCAACTTCCTGAATGTCAGCTGATATAACAGTGTATAACACGCTGTCTTTTCTCCTTTCATTATTTGCTTAATGAATTTTTTTCTAAACTTGTTTGATTTATTTTGTTTTTGCCAGAAACATTTTCAAATGAAGAATTCTTCCCATGGATTCCAACTTCACTCCTCTATTTCTCAGTATAAGTCCAAAATCATAACAGGATCTGAAAGAAAATACATATTTCCAGTATATATTATTATTTTACTGCTAGCTGCATCCTTAGGCCCATGCAGCCCCCAAAAAACATAGATTTGAACCTCCCAGAAGATAAGTTTTTAGAAAAGAGGCACTGAGCCAAATCTTCTTCAGTTGGCCTAAATAGGGTTGCTTATTTTCATTATTGATTTGCATAAACCAAAATCTTATTATCTTACTAGTGAAACCAAGGAGTCTATATAATGGTAATTTTGGAGGGAGTGAGAGCTGAATTCAACAACAAAAACACTAGGTAATTTTTTGGCATCATAGAAAATTTTCTTCCTAGATCCAGATGTTATTCTTTGGCCAGTGTTTCTGGACAGAATAAGCAGGGAACCTTCCCTGCCTAAATATCACACTGTCCTGGAGGAGGCCTTTGGGGGTTCCTGCTTGCTAGGATTATCTTGGAGTAACATCAACATAAAAGGATAACCACCAAAATGGTCAATTGTGAGGGCTGCAGGACCTTCTCCAAAAACCTGTTGATATAAAACATGGAACTTCCAATGACTCCAGAGTCAGCCTTGGTTCATCTGCTAGGTTTTGGTGATTTCTGGCTGCTCTCATTCTACAGTGACAGTGTTGGGATTGTGCCTGTATATATCAGATGAGAATCTGACCCTAAATTAGTAGCTATTTCTGGCAGGATGGCAAGTGTAACAATCAATATAGGTCCACTTTAAAGGAGGACATTTGTTTCTTGTGAAATCAGTTAACAGTCACAGAAACCACTTGAAAGTAATAAAAACTAATTGAAAGTAATGGAGAATTACCTGAAAATGTAGCACAAGTAGATGAAATTAATTGAAGATAATTGATAGTGACTGGAATTAATAAAAATGGAACCAAATTGGGCTTAATTGAAATTTATTGAAATCAAATTAAACTCAAAAAGTCAAAACCTATTAAAATTAATAAAATATAATTGATATTAATTTTATGCAATGTTTAATAGTTACATAACATTCTTAGAGGGTTTTTAGTGGATCTTTTGTTTGTGTAACCTTATTTTCTTATCATACCACAAATAAATTTTAATTAAAATATCATGAGGAGCAAAAAAATTTCATGCCCCTTTTCAGATAGTTAAGTGAGTATAAGCAATATTGTTTAACAAAATTTCCTCACAGTATGTAGCAAGAAAAAACATGTCTCTTGGATTTTTATAGTACGGTTGTATTGAGACTTTTATTAGAGTTTAATGAGAATGTTCTACCTGTTAAATCCTTGTCTTTGATAAATAACTCCTTGACCATGTACTAAATACAGCATCTGTCTTTTTTTATGAGTGTACTGTGAGAATTTCTATTTGTTATCTTTAACTCTGAAGTATTTTAATTCTGATGAGCTTCCTTGCAGATTTTCTTTTCTTATATTAGCAAAGTGTGTATCAACTACTTCCACCTCCCCCAGCCTTTGTCAGCTGGAAGAACTAAATATTTTCTCATAGAAACCCATTAATGGATCTATTGAGCTCAGTGATTACATTATACTTTCCATTGGTGTGTATTCTTGTAGCAATTTGCAGGAAGCTGAGTGTTAATGTGAAATACTTTTTGCTGAATGGATGTTGAGGTCCATGTATTTCAAGAAAGAAGACTAGAAGTAAGAATTTGAAGCAGGAAGATCACAAAGAAATAGAACAACATTTCTTTTAATTCAATATTTGTCAACTTCAAAAATAACAATTCATGGTACATCTAAGGACTCCAAATCTAATTAAGACCAAGTTTGTATGTAAGCTTTATCATTGCATTTCAGATAATCTGAAAAAGATGATGTTACTTTTTGGATACCAATTTATGGCCTTACAAAGCCCATACAAAGGAAAAAAAAAGACAAAAAAAAGACACTTATTATCATAAACATAGGTTTTAGGATTTATTTTAGTTTTATTTTGTAGGAGACCTGTGGCCAACTAGAGTCTTAGTTCATCTCGAAGAGCACCCAATGCATACATTAAAGCTACTGCCTTTTTCCCTGACAGCTTAAGCTTTTTCATTTAGATCACATTTCGATATCTATGTACAGATGCCTAAATGTAGGTGCCTTTATTGGCAAGTTGAATCCTACCCTCAGGCAGGGGCCAGTAATTAAAATCAGAATATATCAGGGGAATTATATGCATTCAGAACTGTGGTTTGCACTCAGCAGCCATCTAGTGTATTCTGCCAATATTTCTAAAAAGACCTTTGCTTTGAGGAAAACTTCATAAGGGAAAAGTATAGGGAATGCTGTTTGAGGAGAAGGACAAATAAAAAGGGTGGAATTGGAACACTGCATGAAAAAGAAGAAAGGCAAAATAAGAAGCTAGAAGGAAGGAGAACCATATAAATAAATATTATCAATTTTCCATTTGGACATACAAATGCAGATTTCATGTGTTCTCCTACAGGCTTCAGGTGTTCTCATACAAATCTCCAGGAGATTTCTGTAGCATTCATAACTGGCTACATATTGAGTGGCCCTGATACCACGCAGGAACTTAGCAAAACTTCCACATTAAGATTTCTGGTGTACAAAGAACTCCAACACCATTTGTCTGGAAAATTCTGATGGGAAGCAAAGCACTCTTTGAGACTCCAGAGAGAACCATGAATGTACCTCAGGAATGAAACCTGAAACAGAAATCCATCTCTGCCTATTTACCATTGTGAATAAGTTAATGACCTGCTCTGCTGATGCATGGCAGCAGAAAAGTCTCTCTTATTTACAGATTATCTGGGTGAGTTTCAAAACACATACACTGCTAGGTAACACTGTGGATTCTCCCTCCTCCCTTCAGTCTATTTACCCACTTTTGGCTTCCTGCTGAAATACGATTTCCTTTAATTAACTACTTGAGGTTAATTGTAAAATGGAAACAGCAACATAAGATGCACAATACACTAGAGTTGAGAGAAAATACCAAACAACATTTAAGTGGGAAAGGGTGCAAAAATTGATTTTCATGCAGTATGCTTTCAAGTGGGATAGGTAATAGAAGAAGCCAATAAATGGAATCTTTGAATGATTTCAATATATTTGTTCAATATATTTGTGCTGCACCAACATCCCCCAACACAATTTGTGACTTATTGTCCCCTGTCTTTCCATCTGCCTCTACCAAAAAGAGTATAGCAACAATATTTACATAACTCTCTATAAACAGGCTATTATTGGAGTGCTTTTCAGCCTCTCCTTCCCCAAATTGGACAAGACAAGTTACTCAGCCTGTTCTTGTGGGTCATGTAACCTAAGCTTCCCACTATCTCAGTAGTGCTCCACTGGAACATCTCTAGTTTTTGGCATCCTCTTGAACAGAGGAACACAAAACAAGACACAATATTCCAATTATCCTCAATTCAATCAGACAATTTCTGCAGGTCTCACCTCCAAAAATAAGGCTTGGAAGGGTGCTCTGAATAGAAGAGACATTGCAGAGATGTCTAAATATAGTTGACATTAGAGAATCAAAGACATCTAACCTTTTTGGATGGCAGAAAGCAACACTTTTTCCAGTTTCGCTTTAGGAAAAAAAAAAAAAAAAGTAGAAGCACATTTGGGATTCCAGTAACAGGCATATAAGAACACCTGCAAGGAGGGAGAAACCTTGAAATAAAATTTGTATATATACTAAATCACCTGGAAATATATAGCAACAGTATTTGGAGCAACAAAAGCGTGTCACAATTTTAATGCATTCCTCAGTCTAGTCTGATTTTTTTTTTTTTACAAAATGGCTTTGATTGGCTAAAGAGATTTCTGAGGAGCTGGGTTAACTTCTGTGAATAGCTCTGCTCATTTGAAACTGCTGTTTAGATATGCTGAACTGTCACATCATATCCTGGCATGAAAGTACACTTTTGCCCTTTCTTATAAATCTTGAATAACATTATAACACAACTGAACATTATTCAGTATTGGTTTTTTTTCTCTCTTCTTCTCCTTCTCTTCATTGTATTTATTTATTTATATCCTGATAATAACATCCTTGGGGGCATTGTATAGGCAAGACATGTATCTTGGCCTCCTCCTTTCCCCAGGAGTGCAATTGCCTTGCGGTAATTATAAGATGTCGTATGTTATTATGAAGGTACCTTATTGCTCAAACACATCAGGGATATCTGATAATGTAATTACTTCACCTTATAAAATTATTATAAATCATGCATGGGGAACATTTTTTTTTCCCACAGTGAAGCTGTCTGAAGAATTATCACATTGCATGGAAAGGGAATATCATGCGTGGCCAGCATTATGTTCCCACTGCCTACGGTAGGAGTAGGCATTAAGGGAGTATTAAAATAAAATATATAACATGAATGATTAAACAAAACATATTCAGAAAGCATGACTCCCTTTTAAATCTCTTGAAGAACAGATTATTGTCTGAGTGAGCATATTCTGCACTTTTGCCTTCTGAGGCATGAATAGCAGCTGCAGATTTGTGGTATAGGTTTTTTTTGACTTTCCTCCTTCCTCCTCCTCCTTGGCTTTCCTGAGTGCAGTATAATTGTTATAAAAGCAAATCAATAAGCACTTGAAACATTGGCCATTGTACAAAGAATTGTGCTTCTATTGGTCATCACTTTAATGACATCTAATGATTATTTCTCTCCCTTTCAGTCTCTGAAGTTTCCTGGCACTTTATTGATTATAGCCTGTGACAGAGTTCTGCTTATAATTAAAAATCATCAATGGGCAAACAGAAAGCAGTTCTACTTAGCAATAAACTGAACGGATAATCACTAGGTTAGGTGATGTGGTCACAAAATATTTCCAATAGTACCAGGTAGAGAATAATTGAAACCCACTTGATGGGTCACAATTCTGTAGGGCTATACAAAATTCTAGATAAAAGCTTTTGTGTCCTTAGCAAATTGCCAGTGCTACTGGTCTAAATCAAACTCTTTCAAAGTCACATTTCCTGGCTACCGTGGTGGATCAACATTTGAGGTTTTAGGCCTGAAGGTGGTAATATTCCCTTCCTTGATTCATTAAAAAATTAATAAATGCAAGCCTAGATCTGATATTATGACAAGTGTACAGAAGAGACAAGAGACAAAATAAAAAGAGACTTTTCTCTTTAACAATTCCTGAAAGTGCACAAGGAGCATGGGCATCAATCCATCATTCACCTATTGTATTCAGCTGCTTGTGTTACACAACTAATTTCCAGAAAAAGACTGTGTAAAATAATTCCTTTGAAACTCTCCCATGGACATCTAGGATCAAGTAGAGATAGAAGTAGGAATAAAAATGTAGGTTGAATGTAGGACAAGACAAAGCATAGGTATGCGTTTGGGATTTAGAACATGAAGACCTCCAGATGTGTTTTGACCAAATTCAGCTCTAAATTTAGTGCATAAGCATAACTGATATTTACCCCACTACATAAATGGAGATATCTGAGTTTAATAAAAAGACCTTGAGCTGAAGAATCTAGACACTGGAATTCTCCTACTGAAGATAAACACTTTTATGTTTCTTTCTCCTTCCACTAAAATTGTCCAGTCTACACTATTGAAACTGGAAGATATGAATATTCTCCACCCTCTCATGCAGTTCCACACAAAGTAGTTTGTAGGATGCACTGGGGAATCTTAAATTACTTCAGCTTTGTCATAATATGTTGAAATGCTCAAATCTATAGTTCTGCTGGTTGTTAAGTATGCACGAAATTCACTTGTTAAACAATCATGTGCAAAGATGATGTTTTTAATTATATGTCCTGCCCACATAACGTTGTACCCTTTGCAGTTTGGGGAATATTGTAGGTAACATTGTGGAAATGAGCTGAGGGAACATTCATGACACACAACCATTCTGGGCAATCACTGGTTTGTGTTCACCTGAATCACCCTTCAGTCTAGTGAGATTAGTATAGCTAAACTTTGTGCTTCCACTTAGA
The DNA here is from genome assembly GCA_032353885.1 of Nothura maculosa. Lineage (NCBI taxonomy): Eukaryota > Metazoa > Chordata > Aves > Tinamiformes > Tinamidae > Nothura > Nothura maculosa. The sequence continues at coordinate 807,999 of JAUBOD010000994.1, forward strand.
AACTGCACAAGGCAATTTCTTAAGTGGATGATTTCTTTTGTTGTTAGGAAGGAGAAAATATGAAGTCTTCTATCATTTTTAATATAGCCTTTGTGAGCTTGGATAAATTATTTACAGAGCTATTTTCAGGTACATAAACAGGAGTCAGTAGCTCACTTATTTTTAAGTTACTCCATCCTCGCTGTTTACAGTACATCAGGCTGAAATCAACTGCCTAATATCACTTTATACTTTCAAAAATGCTCTTTCCTCTACCCTTGGCAAGTTTAACACACTTGGCATGCAACAGCCTTAAAGCAGCAGCTACTGCCTATTGTCAGCCTCCTTTATCTTGCAAAATGTTATAATCATAAAAATACATTGTTGATAATAACAAAAATGGTTTTATTGCACCTGTGGATAAAACAATGGACAGGCAATGTACAGCTACTCAATGGGATGGTTAGCGACGTAATTTCATTGTTATTTGTGTCTACAAAAGCACAACCATTATATATTTCCTCAGATTCTGCACAATCAGCTGATCACCTTTTTCCTCTTTCAGATTGCTTAACACACAATTAGAGATGAAGAACGCTACATTTCTTTGCTATTGCAGCGTTTTGGAAGTGCTTCACTAAGGGATTTCTAGTCCTGGTAACTGGCATATGTGTGCATCTGAGCTTGAAATCTGCCTTCAGGGCCCCCTCTTTGTCCAGGCAAGGGGTAGGAGAAGTAACGTGCAAGTGCGTCTTCTCATATGCTTGCTGCACTCTGCTGGTCAGCTTTGACATGCCATGAGAAACTTCCCTACATTTGCTTAGAGGGCAAAGCTGTGAAGATACATGCTCAAATATGCAGGTGAGATAGAGCACTGGCACTTACCTAGATTCTAGAGATATCAGGAATCCATTTGTTTTTCTGTAGAGAGAAAATCTTCTGTGGAGATGTTGGACTGAAACTCTAAATCCAGCTGAGGAGGAGGATTCTCCATGTCCCAAGACCACAGAATTGGCCAATATGTAATAAAGGTGCATGTCATTGCACCTTTATCTATGCAAGACTAAGTCACTAAGTTCATTAACAGGTGAGTGACAAGCAGAACCACTTTTAATAACTGACCCTTTGGGGAAAGCCCTAAGAGCTGGCAGAGTTGGCACAAGAGGAAACTGCTCCAAACCTATATAACAAGGAGATGGAAACTGCATTGGAGGTGTGTGGGAGGAAGCAAATCAAAAACAAACATCTAACCCCCCTCTTTATTTCCTGACATAAATACAGTCTTTGAAATCAGTTAGCTTAAAAACTTCTGCATTCATTTAGTTAGCTTTTGGATGTCTGGAAATTTCTCCCCTGGTTCATTTCCAATCCTTAGATCTTCTTTTTCTTTTTTCTGTCTCAGATCAGTAAATGCCTACTGCACACACTGGACGATCTTTCTGTTACCCACAACCAGGCTACACATGACTGATGCTGAGTTTTAACGATAGCTGACACAGTGCTATCAAGCAATGTTTTCTATGTCTCTAGGCTCCTGCTGTGTTGAACATGTTGGCTGCTACGTACACTGTGGAGCTCCTTGCCGCCAATTAAAATGCATGTTGAGAGAACAAGGTTCAAATACGATAGGTCAACAGTGGCTATTCCTCAGCAGACTTCAAAATGCTGAGTGGTTGTAGTACTGCACCATCAAGCTAGCATTTGCAAATATTGCATAGCCTCAAAAAGTGATACAAAACACCTCTGGATGCACTGTCTACACTGTTCATTCCTTTTGAGAAGACTTTTTTGCTAGTGTCTATTCTACCTATGTGCAGAATTGGTCAAGAAGGATCTAGTCCATCACAAATCTTACAAAGCTGCTCTAGTCCTGTAGTAAGCCTGAGGTGTTATGGACAACTCAGAGAGGAAATAAACAGCAGTTCATCTAAGCTATTTAGATCTTTATATTGAGACTAACTTTGTGCTACTATTTTTATCCCCAGACTTCTGCTGTCCACATGTTAGAACAGTGCTTTGGCTTTTTTTGACTTGAAATAGGCTTTTTTTTTTCATATTGCAGACCAGACCAGATCAGAGAATATTTTTCATGTTGGGCCTCAAATGAATAGAGGACCCTCTTAATCCTTAAAGAACGGGGGTAAGCTTTACAAGACATTGCACAAATATTGGCATTGCAAAATCACAGAAGAAGTACAAAATATTTTTGACTGAAATTGCCACATAGAGCCCTCACACTGCCTCTTCCTACACTTACAGTGCTATTTTCATTTGAGGACAAAGCAATGATGATCAGATGTTAGACGCTGTCTTCGGTGTAGAGGTCTTTCATTACCCCTCCACCAGCATATTGCACTTTCTTTGCATGCGCATGACATGCTGACAGTGCAGAAATCCTCTGAAGGATGTTGTTGACTGCTTTGTTCATTCCCAGATGTACCAGCTCTCATGCGTCACCATCAGACTCATGGGAGGTTGCTCTCTCTGGAGTTGCTGTAGTCAATAGCATACTTCTTCCAAAAGAAAAGGGTTCATCAGTCTCAAAGAAGGAAGATTTCCAACATTATAGCCACAAGTGCTGTTCAACTAGTGCCACTAAGGACAATATTCTCCATTAAAAAAGGCTGACAGTGACAGCAAGTTGGGTATAAAAGTGGAAGAGGTATATAGGGAAAAGAGTTGGGATATAGCCTATGAGTTTCATTTGGAGCAGGGTGCTAACGCCTTATTTTGCCTGAAGAGAGCAGGGCTCTGTATCAATCTGTCTATGTAAAAAATCAGTGCAGCATCAAAGGACAGAAACATGAGTGACAAGAACATCCTGAATGCACAGCTGAGGTGGGAAGGCTGCTGTGCCCTTTTCTTCGTCTTTTTCTGTCTTATTTTCTGGAGGGTGGAAAATGCTGAAGGTCTACAACATAACTGCATGTCACAACAAATACTGAATCTTCTTAGCAATCAATTTGCCTCTGAACTCCCATTCTTCAACATCGGGGCTGTTTTTTTTCCCTCACTATACATATCTCAATCTTAGTGCAAACTGTGTGAAGAGTATAAAATAAATGTGAAATCCAGAAATTATCCAGCTGGAAACTAACATATAATTGCAACTCAGGTGAGATCTGGGAAAATCCATTTTTCAGCAAACAGATAAATTTCCAGCAGAGCTAAGCATATTTCCATTATTAAAGTGAGGTGGTTTATTCTACATGCCTGTGTGTGTCTATGTCACTTGAAATTAAAGGTTGGTCAAATTACCCATAAATAATCTGGATGGTCAGTGAACCACAGGGGCTGGCATTTCCCAGATACCACAAACATTTTCCTATTCACTTCACTTCCACTTTATTTAAAATAAACTATTTGACATCTAAAATGACTGAGGTTATTCCAGCTGGAGAAAAAAAAAAAGATAGACACATACAAAGTGTGAAGTCCTTCCTCTGCTCTTGTTTCTCATGGCACCCTGTAAAATGACATGTTTTGACTGATGTGAATTATTATGACACACAGGAAGAAAAACGTAACAGGCTGCATTGCTTTTTATTGTTCACCCTTTACTCTAGTGACTATGGAGTCTTGATATTGTGATATAGTTTTATGTAATTGAGCCTGATATAATGCTACAGAGATCAATGTAAATCTTCCTATTTCTCAGGCTTTTGAATCAGGCCCTAATGAAATTGTAAAAGCTTCTGATTTGCTTAGAATATTCTCAGAAACAAGTGAAGAGAGAGGCTTCCCTAAACCTTTACAAAAGGTCTTCTAAGCAGCATAGATGAAGTCAAAACTCTGCACAGCCACTTCCCTTTGTGGTCCCTAATAATAATATATTTGTGAATAATCCATAATTAAATGAGAAGAGCATAACATTAATTATTTCACTAGATTGTTAATCAGCAGGGTATTCTCTGCCCCCCTCTTCATACTAGCTAACCTGTCAGGGTCTAATAATTGTTGCCATGAACGGGGTTGGGCTAAGGTCCCTGAGGAATGCCAATTCTCTTGTTCCATTAGTGAGAGCACATATAGATCATTTTCAGTACTAATCTAGGGCTAAAATCAATTATGTCTCTTGTATTTAAAAATTAAATTGACTCACCATGGGAGTAGGATAAAGGGAAAAAATACATTCCTCCTATTATGTGTAATTACAATTGTAAAACATTTTCCTTCAAAATGTAATTGCTGCCTATAGAGACTGAAGCTGGAGAGCTTAAACTGTTTAGCTGACACATTCAGTTGTCTTTTAGGTTTTTCCTTCTGAGTATTTAATGCGCTGAAACAGTCTTAAAGATTTCACAACTTTTAAAGGCTCTCAGCAACTGTTCAGGGCTTGAGAATAAAGAAAAAAAGTCTAAAATGAATTAGTTCCATCATCATAATAAAGAACATGATGAAAGTCATTTTTGCTCATAGATGCTTTATTTTTGAGGCAGAAAAAATTATTAAATGGCAATAACTTTGAAGCTATTTGGGACTTTTCAGTCCACATAGCATGGTGCCTATGTCTATTTTTAATTATTTTGGTCTTTTGAGATGTTGATGAATGGTTACTCAATAAAGCGCAGTGCACACAACCTCCTGGAGTAACTTCAATATACTGTGAGGAATTGCTGAAAAGGAAATTGTGCTTCTTTATTTACATAAGGATATAGGTCTCTGAAGGAATGCAGATTACTAACTGTGCAAAAATAACCTGTATCACTTGTCATACTAAGCAAATACCAAGAAATAGCTTGTAAAGGACTGGTAAATTATTTGTGTCTTCCATAAATCAGTTGAAAAATGGGAATATGCTTCTGAGGTGACCTGTACTCCTATTTTCATTGAGAATTTTCAGCTCTGATTGTTTCTGCCAGCTTCAGAACTCGCTGAAAAATAAGATGAAATGTTTGCAGGAGAATACACAATAAATGTCTCTGTTTTGAATCTCACATTACATTATTCACCAAGCCTAGTTATATGCATATTATAGATATGAATGGTTGTCTGTATAGTTTCAAGCACCTTACAGGATGATGATTTCTGGACAGCTTATTATTCATGTGGTTTATTTGCCGTGTTTAGAAATAACCTCTGACCTGCTAGATTCTATAACAATTGATTAGCCATTTATTAAGACATCTAAGAATCCATTATTCATTCTTTATACATTATTTATAAATGTACTTCTAATTTGATGTATGACTGCTATATTTAGAGTACATAAATTAGTCAGGAAAGGTTAGCTCCTGCAGTGTCCTAGCATTGATAAGAATTGTATCAATAACTAAGTACAAATCCAGTGGGAATTTTCCTCGTGAGTTTTGAGTTTAAATGAATATTTAGTATTGAAACAATGACAAATTTGGCCTCGAGTCCTTGAGAGTGAATCAGCCAACCTTTTTTAAGTATTTTTTAAATTATAGAGGTCTATCACTCCGATCACCAAGAGTAGATTGAAACGCTGATCTTTGATTTATATGAAATTCATTTCGTTTTTGAAGGGTTGCTAAATGGCATTTTTCCCAAATATTTTGTGGGCACATGTGGGATTTTTACATTTTTCATAGCTGTGTGAAAAAGTTGAACTGTATCACAAACATGCTGAAAATCCACGGATGGTTTGACTTCAGCCTGGTTTAATAAACTCACTTCTCTGAGGTTAGTGAAGGATTAATGGCTAAGTGGCTGGGAAGTCAGCTAACTTTTTGGTCTTCCTCTGATCTCTGTCCCATCCTGTTCTGATTCATCTTGCAGTGTCACCATCAGATAGTTACCTATTTATCCCAGGTTGTTTATTTTCTGATCAATTCAGGCAAAATAATGTTCAGCAAGTTTTTTTGGTATTTTCTGTTTTATAAAAATCTGCCCATTTCCATGTAAATTGTCACAGCAGATGACGCTTAGGATCTAAGGAGTTCACTTTGCACCTCAGGTGAAAGGTAGTGAGCTATCTGGTGGGTATTTCTCCTTTAAAGTGTCATTATGTAAAGCTGTACCAGAGGAGTAAAGTTGTGAAATACTGTCTATGTGTTATCAATAACTTTGGTCAGGCCATGAGCTGTCTTAGAGAAGGTAAGGATTAAAATGTGGAAATGGTTGTCATGTTTTTTGGCAGGCCCAGCTTACAAAGGGAGTCTGATCTGCTAGCAGTTCCCTAAATTTAAGTCTATCTAGGGCTTCCAAAAAGAATAAAATGGAGAGAGCTAAACTTATCACAGTAATAGTCCTGAGACTATCTTAGCTTAGAAACAATGAACATTATAAGTAATAGAGGTTAAGACTTACTTCACAAATATATTAAATAGAAACAAGTGGACATGATCGTTCAGCATATTCAGCTTTCAAACCAGGATGATTTTCTTTGCATTAATGTATTTTTAAGTGGCTGAGATGAACAGTATCCTTTACTGCAAGATAGTTTTTTTATAAGTTATATTCAAAAGTACCCTTTTACTCTAGGGCAAAAGCTAAGAAAAATTCTCTTTTCATCTCTGCTACACCAACAAGCACAAGCAAGAGGGATAACAGGGACTTTTTTTATCTCTGGCATCATCAAAAAATTGTGAGGTTCGTAACTTGAGTAGTCTGCCCTTCATTATACAGTGCAAGTTAAATCAAAATACTCAGCTCATCGACCATGATCTAGAATATGATTGTAGGACAAGGACAACCTGTGTTCCTGATGAAAAGAAACAAAATCAGTGTGACTTTCAGATGAAAAGAAAAAGAAAAAAACAGTGTGGCTTTCAGATCACAGAGTGATTCAGCACAGAATTAGGAGAAAAGAAGTAATTTGATGCAGGAGACATGAAACCCCACACAATGATACTTTTAACAGGACCAGGTGCTCAGCTTGTTGAAGTATAATAACATTGGTGAATTTAGCAGAGGATCTTCCCCACTAATAAAGTTGCTTTTTATTACAAGCTTTGCTCCTCATGATTGATAGTTTTATTTACTCCCTTGAAAAGATTATTTCTTTATCTATAGCTTTGTCCATTAAGAAGTGTTATAGGGGCTGAAATTCGGTTATTATTCAGAT
>JAUBOD010000994.1:823547-861732 GCA_032353885.1 Nothura maculosa
AAAAAGAAGAAAAAAGAAAGTACATTTTCTCTTCTGCTTTCTTGAAAGCATGTGAATGACTTGTCAATTGGGAGTGCCTCCCTTGGGTCCAGACATATTCTTACAAAGCCTTTTACAAAGGAAATTCATTTCCAGGGCCCATTAACAAGTGGTTTCAAGATTCTAGACAAGGATTCCAGAAAACTGTTCCAGCTGAGAACAATACATTAAACCGGAGTCAAACTTTACATTGCAGCCCTTAATAATCAACAACTGACTTGGGCATTAATGAACTAACTTTTCCATTAGGTAACAGCTAATGGATTGCTGCAGTCTTATATTGTCTCTGTGCTCCAGTGTCCTAGTTTTCTCCAACTGCTAATTTAAAATGCTTTTCACTGTTGCAAAGAGCGCAGTTAACTGCTAAAGAACAATTTTATTGCCCTAAAACAGTAATATATTTGCATTCATTACTATGAGTCTTAAAACCTATTACTGATATAAAAGAGAGGATAACAACATGAAGGGTTTGAAGGGCAGTAGATAATAGTCTGAAAAGGGCTCAGAAATGCCTGAAGTATCAGACATAAAATGGGAATGATAAACAAGTTCATTATTTGTTAGTGACGGTTATGCTAGAGGGAACATTTTTTATATTATTTTTTTCCTTTTTAAAGTTTTATGGAGAGTATATTTCAGTGCTAAGCTGGGCATAAATTAAACATGTTTTACCCGGCTGTTCAGTTAAGGAATAGTAAGAGCTAATGAGCTGTAGAGTGGTAAAGCTGTTAAGCCAATGTGAAAGAACTCAGTGGGGCAATCTATGAAGCATAAAAGAGAGAAAAAAAACCCTTTTCACAGCCATTTGCTCATGCTCATGTATTTGGGTTGAGCTTAGCTCTGTATCACCTTGAAGAATACATGATCAGGAGAGATGCTTCTGTCCTGATTGCTTGGAGACAATGAAGAAAAATACAACTACATCATTAAGAGACCTAGAGATTCCTTAAATAACAAGTTTGCTTCCAAATCCTTAATATTGATGGATATTGGATTGATTCTCCAGTGCCTGATTTTTGTAGGTACTCACCAACTACCAGCTCTCAAAGACTTAATTTAAAGCTATAATTGCCTAGCTTTTCCAGAATCAAGCCAGCTATGATACCTGGTCTATTGCGATGCTTTTGTCAGTAGACAATATTTCCTTTGGATTTTCCTGGGATAGACTGATGGTTTCAGATCATACTGACTATTCAGATAACTCACTCTTGTCAAATACAGATTCTTCTTATTTGTTTAGGACTTTTCTTCTTCAAAATTCATCTGATTCACTTGTCTTAGCCTTAAATACTCATGTAAGTTAAGGATTTACACACAGGTTATTTTAAATATAGAACATAAAGGGAGATCCATGGATCAGCTACAAAACTAGATGAGTCACTAATCTTGAAACCTTGGCAATTTTTCCCTTGGGATTCTTCCACTCTCTATACAGGACCTTTCTCACTATATTTTGATGTTTTGGGAAGATCATATACTTCGTAGGTACTCAAATGTGGTACTGCAAATGGGATGCATGCAGTGCAAAAATCAGTTTCTCATTGCCTGCTTTACTAATTGCAACTTGAATGATTTCTGCTCATTTAATTCTCTCTAGTGGTTAAGATGGAAATGGTTGTATGAACTCTTTCCTTAAACTATTGGATAGCATTTCTTCTCAGATAGTCAAGTTTTGAAATCAGTTGCTGTTCCAGTCTCCACCCATTCCTAGATTTTTTGAACTGCAAACACACGTATCCTATTTTGGTTCCTCTTGGTAAGAAGATGAAAGTCAAGTTTACAGAGTAGCTCTTCCTAGTGAATGTTGCTGTATTGTGTTAGGCAGCGATCTTTTGATTCACCATCTTGAAATTAAATATCAAATGTTTTACTATTAGAAGTATAAAGAAAACTATATATTTTACCAAGTGATTGCAAGGCTATACTCCAGTTCTCATCCCAGAATATGATGAATAAATACATTTTTCAGATACTTTTTAATTTTTGCCTGATTTAGCCTATTTTTGGATCCATTATGTCTGAAATTAGTCCAAAAATTTCCATGACACCTAACATAAGGAGATCTAGTTCGCTTATGGTATTTAGACACAATTTCATTTTTTTCTTTATCCCTTTCAACTCCATTGTCATTACCATCATCACTGATATTATTATTATTGAAGTTTTCATTGTCCTTAGAGCACCCTCATCCCAAAACGGAAGAGCTATCAGCATAAAAATCTTATTATTGAAAGGATGAATAAGTGCTTAGCTGGTCTAATTTTTTAGACTCCATTTATAGCTGATGAATAGAAATTCACCTGACCTGTTGTAGAAATCCACTTTAGAATAAGATTGAACTTTTTCCTAGAAATGTGAAGTTTACAGGTAGATATCTTAACTGTGGTTATCTCTGCTAGACGAGTTCAAACCCATCCTACCCTCCTAGACAACATGGGTACCAAAAAATGTTTTTCCAAACTAAACTCAGATGTCTTTTTTTTACCCTCTTATAGAGCACAGAAAAGGATTTCTCTATGGAATGATCGAGATGAAGAAACCTTTTCTACTGTTTCAGCCCTCAAAACCTGCCCCACATGCATCATTAGGATGCCACAGTTCAACTCTCTGAATTTATAGTTTGACCATCTGTGAGAAAAAGAAGCTCTGAAGGACCACACTTGCATTTTAAAATATATTGACTCTCTCTGGCACTTTTTATTCAACTATATTGGAGCCTCTACATCTAGCAAGAGCAGAACTATATTTTGGAGGTCTGCAGGTAAACTTTGGTTAAACACTAGGCTCAAGACTGTCTTAAAAAATTATTAACTGAAAAAAAAAAAACTAGTTAAACACAGATAAAAAGCTAGTTAAATGCAGAGCGAAAACAAACCAATCCAAAGATCAGCAACAAAAATTACCCAATGTTTATGTAATGTCATCCTCACTAGAGCAATTCTCTTTTCATCTTTTCTTTTCTTTTTTTTCCCCACCATTTTGTCATTACATAAGGTGAAAGGAGAAGCAGCTGGAAATTACTTGCATGAAACATGACGGTTGTGGTGTCAGAAGCAGAGATAGCCTCAGGTGTCTGTTTGGCTGAACGGTTTCTGTTAATCAGTACCGCTGTAATAATGATTAGTTTTAAGTCATTACGTATCTCCTTTGAAAAGGACAGAACATAAGAGTTAAACATCCCCTGAAATCAGCCAGTCCTTTGTGACAAGGTAGCGGTGGCTAAAACGTGTGGGCTGCGGTCACACAGTACAACCGGCTAGGACTGAGGTTAACACCATCATAGATGGATCACCCAGTCCACAAATGGTGATTCCCCATAAATCATTATGAGAAATAGACTGACTGCACTAGTTCATAAATTCAAGGCAAGTGCCTATTTCCATAAGGCCCAAGCAGACAGACAGCACTAGGGATGCAAACATGCAACTACCACATGCAGTAGTTAATGTGTTAGCATTTTAACAAATTGAGCCACTTCACTGGCCTATTTATCAGTTCAAGCTATTTAGAAATGTTGCTACCATATGTTGTCCATTGAAACGAATGCTAAACACTGCATTTATAAATGGTAATTTATGACTCATAAACGTCTCTGCTATTAGAGTCATTCTGCCACTGTGAATGGAATTGATAGCAGTTTCTGCACTTCATGTTTTGTTTTTTTTCACTCCCCTCATTTCAGGGATATTGTTGATATTAAAGCTTTAGTGCCTCATAGAGGATGTTATTTAAAAGACTGCGTGCACCAGAAAGAGGCTATTTTTGTGTGCTATCCACCCTGTAAATTGGTTTCAGCTTCCAAGGTAACTTTTAGGAACACATTTTCAAAGAGAGCGTTTGGAGGATACAAAGCCATTGAGTAATTTTCAGTTAAATAAACCTGGCTTAAACATCATATGAGCACACAAATAGTTGTTTGTTCCTCTTCTCTTTCCCTTCCTCCCCTGAAACATTCTGTCTATCTATATTTACCTTGAGAGGGTGTTGTTGAACTCAGAAATGGTTATTTTTAGCCCCCAGGTTCATTCTACGTTCCAAAGTGACTTTTAGGAATGAATTTTCAAATTTGCAATGTCACTTAAGATTTCCTATAGCGTTAAACATCTCAGAGTTACTTACCAAACTATGTGGTAAGCACAATTCCCACAGGTCAGCTCATTCTGTCTGCCTTGGACAGATCTTCACATGGAATGAATTGCTCTCAAGAGAGAACTAAAGAAGGAGCCTTATGAACTAATTTAGACCAGATACTTGACTTTAAAAATAACTTATATTAAGCAGGAAGAATTTCAACTTGGGACAACCTTCTTGAATGCCTCGGATATGTTTGTACAAACATTCAGAAGCATTCAAGGAAACTAGATTTGGGTCTATATTTGCATCATCTCTTTGCAAGTATAAATCCAGTATATGTGAATATAGCTTCACAGGCGATTCCCCCAAATATTCCCCCAAATATATGAATGATCTATGAAAGTTTGCCTGTTACATAGACTAAGGAAATAAGTATCACAATGATTATGTCATTAGTTTATTTCCTATAGTTCCTAATGTAGACATGGCACACTGCACTGTCGCAAACTGTTCTGTTTTAGTGCTGAAAAACCCATTTTAAACAGAGAAGAGCCTGCAACACAGAGATTTAATAATATCATTGCTAGGCATCCAATCAGAGTCTTCAAGGAATATTATTTACACCCTGCCCACTTTGGGGACATTATTTTAACCAACACATCTAAAGAACACAGGTAAATCTTAAGTTCTCATTTGTCTGGCTACTGGGCAAGGTGATCTAATAGTGATAACAACAGATTAGGCCTTCTGTGTCCTGTTTCAAATACAGTCCATGTGTGTCTGTAGACAAGTTACTTTTTTCCAGAAAAGAGAATTTTATTTTCAACTGTGGAATGGAGATAATTTTGTGAGCTTATTTTACAAAGATGCTAATAGGGAAAATCTGGTTCCGAATCTTGGGCTATCTTAATATCTAATATCTAATTCTAATGATTTAATGTCTAATGATTATGGTGATCAAGGAAAGAAATTGTCAAATATTCATTAAAACCAAAATATTATGAATTTTGGACCATGTAATCTGCTAGGTTGTTCCTCTACATGAGGAATCCTGCAAACTCTTCTCATGGCTGAAATAATCCCTTTAAGTGAGGTTGTAATGCAAGATCCGTTTTTATTGTTAGATTAAATAGACTTTAGCTCTTTAGAAGAGAAATTTAAAAATGGATTGCAGGACTGCAAGGAAGTAGGAAGTGAAAAAAGGCTTCATTAAAAACGGGATGTGTGGAACAGGTGAAGCAAAATGCAGTTATTAAAGGAATATGTTATCTATGGCAATAACAACAAAAACATCCACAAGGAAATCTCTTCCAAATACCTCCTACAAGCATTAGACCTAAACACTAGACCTCTCCCGCCAAAAGGACATTTTATCAGTGAGGTGCAAAGAAATGAAATGACCTGCTCAACACACTGGCCTTAGAGTGGCAAAATCCACAGTGGAAGACAGGATTGGAGCTCCCTCTTGCTCAGTTTTAAGCCGTTTTGCACAATTGTACTTCTAGTCTGTACTGTAAGTATTATGACTTTTGGAGCTGAAGGGGAGTCCTGTGTGGTCAGCAGATGAGTGAGAGTGTTGAAGGAAATGGCCTGGTATCATGCAGTTTTATTTCCTCTTTCTGATCGTTGCTTATTGTTGAGTGAAAATGGTTTTTTTTTTAATTTATTTATTTTTTTACAGAGACCCTTTGCTTCCTCTCCCTCATTCGGAAGTAAATGGCTCTTTTGAATTCTCTGCTGAAAGACAGCAGCAACAAAAACAAGTTGGGATTCCCACAGAAATGTTTCCTTTAGAGTCTATGTTTTATTTATTTTTTATTCAAAACAACATCTGCTTGTTTGTTTGTTTTAATACTTATGAAATGCCAAAACAATTTGTCTACTTATTTTATAAAGGCTTAATTAAATCCAGACTTGAGAGTTTGACTTTCAGAAGCGCAGGTCACTTACTGCTCTGGCTAAAGTAAAAATCACATTCATGAACTCAACACCTCTGACTCATGAAAACACTACTTAGAAATGTTTGACTTTGTTTTAACAACTCCATTGCAATATTTGTATCCAGTGATTCAAAAAGAAAGGCTCTTTTAAAGAACCCTTTAGAAGTCTGGTCTGTTATGTGTTGCTAAATTCAAGCATCAGTCCATTAGAGTCAGCGAGATTAATTTTTTCATTCAAAATTAATAAAAATTGAAACCCAGAGACAGCAGGTGTTAAAGAATATTTTGTGGCAAAGAGATTGCTTTTCAGTTGAAGAGAAATATTGGGGGGTTTATTTATATTACTTTCAACTTGGACAAGCTCTTAGAAAGCTTCTGTGCTTCAACGGCCTACTGTGGTCCTCCCAATTCTGCACTACTGCCAGTGAAGAGAAAAAGGACATTATTTTATTGTTGAAGAGGAATAAAACGCTGACCAACGGTACTTCCAAGTGATTAGGGACTTTTTTTAGGAGTAGAAGCCTAATGATAATTTATATTCTTTCTACTAGCAACAGTGTCACCTAAAGAAATGGTCAGAATAAATATGTGTTCATATTTTTAAAGTGAAAGATTTCAATCAAGATCCGAACAGGGTGGCAACAATATTATTTGACAGAGCTGGCTTCAGTTTACCACAGTGACTTTTGGTGTTCTGTAAAGTCAACAAAGAGAAACAGGCATTTCAAAAGTGTGATTCGTTTGACTTATTTTCAATGACCAGAAAGGGTGACATGAGCTGTACCACCCTGTGTCTTTCTAAACCAACAATAAAGGGAGCCTTATGTGACTGACACAGGCATATATGTCTGGAGCGTAAACTTTTTATAAAACTGAGTCCCAGAAAAAAAGAAACATTTCCTGCTTTGATGTTTAGTACAATAGCCATAAGTAACACCTAAGGGAGGAAGGAAGAAACAGTGTTTTTGACATAAAATGGATAAAGGCTGTGCCAGATTGAAAAAAAAAAATAGACTAGTCTAGAATTGAAGTGTTGGTGAGTTATCTTTAAAATACTTTTCCTAATAAAATATCTAGATCACTCAAAGTTTATTAGGTCATAAGCTACAGCTACAGCTCTCACAGAAGAGGAAACCACTCACCGGAGTCTTGAAATGGTAAAGTAAGCTCAGAAAAGAAGACATCCACTCAAGTGTGCCCTGTAGCACTTTTCCAAAGGTTTCAGAGGGTATATCCACTTTTTTTGGGATATACACACCAGCTGGTAAATATGAATCTGCAGGTTTAATATCAGAGATATAGACTGCTTTTTTTTTTCTTTTTGGAACATCAGCAGGATGCTGATACAAAATTGGCTCTGTTTCCACAACTGAAAAAAGTCCATTTCTGCTTTTCATTGTTTGTATTAACAAATGAATACACAGTGATCTGTAAATATTTTCTACTTTTCATGTTAATTTTCCAAAAGCAATAATTCCGTTAAACATAAAGAACTCAGGGTAACTGGGGAATGAGAGAAAACATATTCTTAGAACTTTACAAGTAAATATTTTCTTAATGTTGTCTAAATTTGAAATAAATAAATTAACCATTCTCAACTAAAACTAAAGCTGTGCTTCAGGGTTGTACCAGATATCTAAATTACCTAAGGCAAAGACCTATTCCGCATAAGCCTAATTTATTTGTTTTGGAGTTTTACCTCCAACCAAATAAAACAAGCTCAAACCAAATAAAATAAATAAAAACAAAATATTTTAACTGTTCTTCTATAAACTTGTTTTATTTGATTTGAAGCATCCAATACTGATCATACACATACACTCTGGTCCATCTAAAGCAGGTTTTGTCCTGGCTAGACAACAATGGCTAGATAGTGGATGATAGTGGAAGAGCTATAATGCTAGGCACAAGTCTGTGCCAAGACTTTCCTCAACATATCAAACACTGCAGGAATATGCAGAATTCAAATAGGCTTTTTTTGTTCCTAAACCCTCCATCTGCTAGGCCTCTGCAATGTCTTTAATTTTTGCACTAGAAAAATAGGACAGAAACAAAGTTCCCCACTCACTCACTCACACAAAACTTTCAAGACCTCCAGAAGTGTTTCCTTCACCTACTTCTTTTAAGGCTAAAGACATTCAGATCCCAAATTGCATATATGAAACCATTCAGCACTTTTCACCTATCTTGTAATTGTCCTCTAATCCTCCTTGTTTGAGACACAGAAAGTAATAAGATTTCGGTGCATAGAGGCAATGGCTCTAATCCAGCAGAGCAATTCCTGGGGCCTTGCTAGTCCAATCAAGACCTGCAAGTTGAGTCATGACAGCTGAAAGGATTTTCATCACAGATGTTTTCATTTTATGCATTGTTATGATACCCACTGGAAAACTACCTCTCAGGCAAATACACCTCTCTCTTAGAAATTTTCCCCAAAAATTTCTTCTAATTTAATTTACTCACTTCAATAAGAAAAGCTTAGAAGGTGGACTGGGAAAAAGAAACAAAATTTACACAGAAAGTAAAATAGAAATTTCCTTCATAATTATAGCCTAATCTCTTCCTCACTGAAAGAACTAGAACCAGAAATCAGCATTATTTTCTTGGGATTGGAAAACAGATAAGAGAATCATCATTTTTTCCTCTGAAGTTTTTTTTTCTCTCTCTCTCTCTCTGTCTTCTCTGATAGAAAAATGACTATATCTCAAATACAATGTAATACCACTAGTTGTACTTTTGTTATGACTCTAAGTTTGACTGCCAAGTACACAACAGGCACCACTAGCAGAGAGGTGTAACGTGGTAGATGCTTTGATGACTTTATGAACATTTATGTTGGCAGATGGTTAGATAGCATACCAATAAATATAGAGATAAAAGAGGAAATTACTTTTGGCTTTGAAAGATACTGAAGTGAAAGTGGCACCAGGAGCCGCTGTTAAAAGGTGGGATTTGTCAAACTCGATTTAGATGTAAAATAGACACAGTTGCATATGACTGTGTCTTTATAGTTCTGTGCAACTTTATGGTTTCTTTATAGTCCTTTATAGTATATTTACTCTCTTTATAGTTACTGTAGTCTATATAGAAAACCATAGTCACTTCTAGGGAACAAATTTTAGATTCATGTAAGTTGGAAGAGGCTTCTGGATATTTCTAGTCCAAATCAGCACTCCAAGCATCCAAATATCTCAGTGAATTTTCCTTTAAATATCTCAAAAAATGGAGATTTCTCCATCCTTCTGGGCAGCATATTAAGTGCTTGACCACTTCCATCAGTATGCAGATTTTTTTCCTTATCTCTAATCACAATTTCCCACATTCCACCTTGCATCTTTTACCTCTATTCTTATCCCTGTACACATTCAAGATATCTGGCTCCATCTTTTCTATACTGTCTCATTAGATATTTTGAGATTCAGTCTCTCAGCTTCTCCCCATGTTTCATAAGCCTCAGCTCTCTAATCATCTGAATGGTTTTCCCCTAGTCTTGCTCTGATATGCCAATGTGTTTCATGTACTGAGGAGCACAAAACTAAGTCCACCTTTCCAGACATGGTATGACCCAGAATGTAGCTGGTTTTATTTGTTGCAAGACCACACTGTTAACTACTGCTGAATTTCTCATCCATCAGAACCCCCAGTATCTTTCTGCAAACCTATTTTCTATTTGGTAGGGTCTCCATCCTGGCTGCTAAATGGTTTAAGATCAATTGATTTTATAAGCAGACATTTTCCCCATAGAGAGGCAATCCACTACCTCAAGGATAGTGTATGAGCTGTCTACACTGAAGACTTAAGTAAGAAGGATACATCTGCAAGCTCTTCCAAATTCTTGCATTTGGTCCACAATGGGTTCAATGCTTTGGAGGCAATGCTAACGTTGTTAGCTTAGAATAATGCAGGGATGCCATAGAGGGGCTTTTGGTAGCAAGAAGACATAAAAGCATCAAAAAAGACTAGCCACTCTCTAGGGCTTTTGCTTAGATTTATCTCTTGATATAAAATTGCTTCCTAGGAACTTAGCACAGGGCTAAGATTCCAGGAAGAATAGATTATCTTGCCTGCTGTATGACCATTTCATAGTAGGCTTGTAAATAAAACATATTACATCAATACATACACGCATTCATTTCTACTCTTTTTTTTCCTCCCTTAGAAGACAAGTCTGCTTGAAATCAAACAATAACTTGGGGAGAAAGAGTGAAACAGTATTTTCATTTTCTTTTAACTTCAATTCTCCCTCCCTGCTTTCCTGAATCCCAAACTTTTTTTATTCCCCCTTTTTTTTTTTTTTTTTAAATTCCTGGCTCAGAACCAGAGGAGGGCATTGAGGAAAGGCAGCCCATTTCCTATTGAAAGCAGCTGTTTTAAAAACAGTCAGAGAATTAACTATCATAAATATCCACCCTGCTCTTTTGTGTAGTCATTTTTTGATTCAAATTCCCTCTATTCTTTCATTATGGTATAGTGATAATGGCAGAACAATAATCTTTTCACACATTCAGCAGGTTTCTACCTAGCAAAAAACATCTTGCACATCAGTTAAAGCGATAGGCATATATTTTCAGTAGAAGATTTTTCCTCCATCTGTTCAGATGGTGCATTTTCCAACTAAGCTATCACCCAGCTTGGAAGCTAGGAAAAAATAAAATATACATTAAAAAAAATTAGCATCACTTCGTAACTGCCTCAGCTGGGAAGAGATGAATCTTAGTTTAGCACGCGTACTATGTGAGATATGTGAGCTCTACAGCATGGTGGTCATCATACTGGTTTGGATTAATGCATTTTTTTTCCTGCTTCTCAAGGTAGAACGAGGTTTGGAGTTACAGAGCTCATTGTTTTCTATGATGAAATTAAGGACCATAGTAATTCTCACATAGCTTTGTCAAAGCCGGGTAAGTAGCAGAAGCAAAGCTTGGAATATATCCTTTTGGATAAATTCCATCTTATCTATGTTCTCCCCTTTCCATCTTTCTTTTTTTTTTTTTTAGCAGAAATGACTTTTACTGAGGAGCAAAGAGCCTATTCTCAGGGAGAGAAGTGGGAATCAGGGAGTCAGGTAGCTGTCTTCATTCACACTTTTTATTTCAGAGTCATGCAGGGTTGGGGTTGACTTAAAATCCTGAGTTTTGAGGATTTAAAAGCAAAGCTGATGAAGTTCAGAAATTGATCTGCCAGATTCACATTCCTTGTTGTAAAATCCCATTATCAGAAAATTCTTTGTGAAGTACTCGTTGCAGCCTCCAAATAGTCTACAATACCATTACAGATATCTTTCTATGGTCACATTAGATCTAGTCCTGGAGTTAGAAGTGCAGAAGAGGCTGCAAAAATGAAGGTAAGTGTAGAGGGCTTCATGATTTATCAGATAGTACTGCTTATATCTCAGGGAACACAGTGGTGGAATATGAGGAGCTTTTGGAAGGAAAAGATGCAGATCTGCACATCAAAAAACAGCATAAAGTCCCAGACCTAAGAATATAACTAAACTATATTTTGGCCCAATACTGTAGTAGCAATAGATGGCTTAGAGAGGTTTAAGAACTTCCTTCTAATTTCTGGTGTAAATTATGGCCCCTAATACCGAATAAATACTTGACTCTCAAGCTTCTATGATATTCATCTATTTTCTGGGATTTTTCTTCTATTTTTTTTTTGTTGTCTGATAAAATAATGCATTTAATGGAAGAAGTTCAAAACCATCTCCTCTGATTTTGCTTTGCAGTTCATGACTCCTTTTCTGTTCATTCAAATAGCAGTTAATTTGCCTCCTTAAACAACTCTCTATCTCTCAGTCATCTCATAATTTCAAGTTTCCCACTCCTCCCAAGGAACCATGTACTGTCCTCATATATTGAATGCCTCAAAGCCAAAGGCAAAGTTTTAATTTCACTTTGCATCGCTTTCCTTTTGTAATAATAAACCACCCACAAACACAGGCAAACTTTTGACTTGATTTAAAGCCAGCTCTCTGATGTGTCTCCAGCTTTGCCTTCTGACTTTCTGTCCATGCAGATGTAAATTATTCAGCGAGGGGTGTTGTAGACATGCCTCCTTCATTAATGTCAGTGGGACTTGTGAGGCTAAGGGAAAATTTGCCCTCCCCACAGGCATCTCATGTTGGAATTTTACACTTTATGGCTGTCTAGGAGGGCTATATATCACCACACTCTTCATAACTGTTATTCATTCTCCGGAAGGAACAGAAGAAAAAAAAAAAAGAGAAGAAAAGAAAAGAAAGCTCTGGTGTTATTTGCATTATGCAGACCCTTTGCCACATAACAAAGGACATAAAAATAAAAAATGCTTCTGCTAGTGTTTACCGCTCAATACTATCAAAATGCAAAAGGTAAAGAAGTGCCGAAAAGTCAGCATCGTTTGTGAGGTTGCAATTAATCACACGTAATTACTCACAGTCTCTGTAGTACCTACTAAGTGATTTTGTAAAACATGGTTAGACCACAGATGTGATCCAGTTGGTGCTTTGTACCCAGTCCGAGATTTCACTGCTGATAGGATGATTAGTCTAGACCCTGACAGCCCAGTGCCAGTAAATCATGTGGTCCACACCAAAGCATTATTTGGCCCATGGGCAGTACAGTATCATCATTGTTGCAAAGCACCGAATAATAAGGCAGAGACATATACTAACAGTTTGGGATAGCCAGATTCATCTGATTCATTTTAATGAACAACTAGGCCAGAAAAGCAAACCCGACCATCTGTGCTGCAAAGACACTGAATGCTGGAATTTTTTTTTTCCCCTTCATTGTCATATTGCTATATCAGCACATGTGCTAACTTCAAACCTTTCCCATAACACATGTGCTCCAATTGCAATCATTTGGATGCAATTTGGTTTATGCTTCCATTTCCCCCCTGTTGATACGAGCAGGGTGGTTGTTGTTGCCGTTGGAAATGCTTTGACATCTCTGTCTCGATTTCTTAATGTTCCTCTATGTGACCTTGTCCAATCAAACCTAACAGGTACTGGCACACACGCATTCGACTTGATCTGAAAACACACACAATTATGTGGTAGTCGTTTGTGATTTGTAATCGACGGTGCTTAAAAAATATGCATATAGCTTCCTAATGAGATAAATAAACAGTTAGTGCCCTGGTGCAGAATGTGAGGATGCAGGAAAAAGCATCTTACACATCCTTTCATTGAATATTAAACTTCTAAACTTGAATTAAAGCCAGGTGACCTATAAACAAATAAAAATAAATAAAAAAGAAGCCAGACACATAAAGAAATCAGTATCAGTCTGAGTGTTAGCAGCTCTTTCAGTCACTTTTGCCTGCATTCAACTACTCAGTTTTAAGTCTTCAATTTCTGTTCCTGTTCACTCCCACGGTTCTGTTAAAGTGATGAGGACGGAGAGAGGGTCGCTTCATCATTACCAGGCTCAGTCCAAGACCTCACTCACTCCCAATGAGATATCCTACAGAAAACCTTCACTAGTGAAGATTTCCCATTTGGGGGGCATAAATGAGTCCCTGTGTCTTTTCACTGATCTGAGTGGATATATCAGCTCAGTTGACACTAACTCAGGGATCTCTCCAATTGTTATAGGTAGGCATAACCTTATTATTAAAATTACTATTGGGTTAAAATGAAGTACCCCAAACAGTGCTGGATGCACCGACTCCTGCTAATTTCATAGCTCCATTTCTCTTTGCTGAGCCAGAGGAGTTTGGAAGCTGATAACTGTTCTATTAACAAATAGGGATGTGACAGTGTCACGGGGTGAAAACATATTACAGGTGTTAAATGGATTGGCTCAGTGAATGTAAAGCAGAGTCAACAGTTGAATAATTTTGATTATTAGCTTTCTGAGTTGAGAGTGGCAGGATGCAAGGCCACTCTGGAGTGAAGAAGAGGAATGGACAAATGTGGTCATGGTTTAAAAACGAGTGGCACAATTGTATTTACATGCTCCTTCTATGCTAAGCAGTTGAGTCTACATCATATTAGCATGGGAATGGCAATGTTTTGTGTGGAGTCTCATGGAAAATTCATCCTGTATCACACTTTTCCAGAAGTCTCCTCACAATCATCCTGATATAAATAGCTCTGCATACTAACCTATTGCCTGAATGTCTATCAGACAAAACAGAACTGTCCTTTTTATTGGTGGAACATCAGCTTTGGTCTTGCATACTTTTTGGAGAAGAATCTTTTGCCTCATTCTTTCACTTCTTTTATTCATATCACTCAGACTTTTTTAGGTAATGAGGATTTGTTGCTGGATCTTACTTTTGAGGGAAATCATTTGTAAATTTTTTAGAGGTAGTTAATAGATTTTAAGGGTCAAATGACCATAGCAATTAGTTGATATATTCTCTAATGTAGCAACTTGGTAAACTCTGTATGAACTCTCACAACAATCCCTCCAAATTAACAAACTTGGAGCAGGTGAAAAGATAAGTCTGAGTTAAAAATAAAAATCCTTAAAGAAGAAGAGAAACGTATATTGTTTTAGTGAGAAATAAACATTTCATTTCATCACAACAGTTTAGATACCTAAAAAATGATATCTTGTGTCTTTAGTGTGTTTAATACTTCTACAAGTGCATAATGAATGTAACCCAAGCGTCACTTGAAGACCTATACCATGGTGGAGTGACAGTTGGAGGTCACATAGAGAACCCAAAGCATTCAATGTGACACCTCCTACATTTAGGAAATTGAATCTCATCTACAGTTGTTTTCAAAGTGGCAGTTTGTTTCAGTATTTTTGGTTTTTACTACACTAGCAAACATAACTACACACAAAAATACTAAAAATGGAGCAAGACACCATATTTGGGGGCACTGAAAAATTCTATTCTATCCAGAAAAAAATACTTTTGGTTTGGTAGACAAAACAGTTCCATCTCTTCTTGCCCTCTAAAAAAACCAACCAATCCTTTTCATTTAATCTCCCCTCACAATCCTTTCAAATACTTAAGGTTTACCTAAATATAAACCACATAATTTCACATCAAGAATCAGCAAATCTCCCAAGTTAGAGCTGCCCATTTCTGCATTGATATAAAAAGAGCTTAGAAAAAAACTTTGATCAGATGTCTGACACTTGGCTACCTAAAATGAGGCGAAATGAAAAGTAGCCACACAGACGTTGCCTTCTAGCTCTGGGTTCCTCAAGGTAGGATTTTTCTGAAGAGTGTGCACAGCTTGGGGCAAGTGAGAGGGGTTGAGATTGTTATTAATACTCTTAGGAGAAAATTACCTGAGACCCTAACTATTGTTTAATGAACTTGTGACAGAAATGGCAAATTTACAGCAGGAGAATTCAGTTATTTAGTGGATTATGTGCTGATAAAAATTAATGAAAATACCCCAATAAGGATTTATATAGTTACAATATTATTAAAAGTTTATAACCACTTGCTAATTGGCATCAGTAATGAAAATTAATGTCACTACATATACTTAAGTATTTCACCCGGTAATGAGGAAATGAACAGTGTCATGAAATATTGCTAATAATTAATATGACATATATTTTATTAGACAAATAGTATGTCCAAGGCTTTGCCAAAAGATGGAAATACAATTATTCAGCCTGCGTGTAGCATGCAGTGGTACTGAGTTAGCATTCCAGCTAGAGATGTTGAAAGCTATACTTGATGACATAGGTGCATCCAAAAGAGATACTATATCACAGAAAAGCAGTGCTGACCCTAAGGAAACATTTGTTATTTCCTTGTGCTTCAAATTCTTTTTTACAAATGTTATATTTTGCAGCTATGTTTGCCAAATCTTAAAAATGGTAAAAAATAAAGGTAAAGAAACAAAAAGGCAGGGGCAAAGTTTTGACAATAGAGTTGCATATCTGCAAAGTAAAGGTGTATCTGCACATCAGAGTTAGATCTTATAAAAGCAGTAGAAGTTTGAGATATTGTGCCAGTGTCTGCTCTCCCTGCACAGGATATTTGGATCAGCATCACAACAGAAGCAACCTACATGCTTGGTTGAGAACTACCTGGGAACAATCTTGAAGGACAGGAGTGCTTTCCAGGTCTTGATATTTTCTGAATCTTAGCAGCTTTGCTAAGCAGATACCAGACCAATAGTCCCAATTCTCTACTGAAAATACATGTTTATGTCTTTTTTTTTTTCCAGAGCAGTTAGTATTTTGACATTCATGTAATAGCTGGAGGAATACAGAAATCTCAAAATGTGGGTGGTTCAACTTTAATCTCCTGGGGTTTTTTGTTTTTGTTTTTTTTTCTGAAATGTTTCAAAAGCCATTTTCAGCTCCTTAGGGTGTCCACTAAAAAACAGGATGAA
The DNA here is from genome assembly GCA_032353885.1 of Nothura maculosa. Lineage (NCBI taxonomy): Eukaryota > Metazoa > Chordata > Aves > Tinamiformes > Tinamidae > Nothura > Nothura maculosa. The sequence continues at coordinate 839,910 of JAUBOD010000994.1, forward strand.
TATGTTATTTTATGAGCTGAAAACTGTGAAAGAGAGAAAATTGTAAGCAGATGCTAGAACATAGAACACCTATTTCTAGTTGGATGTCCTAGAATATATTCTTTCTTCAGGTTTATTCCTTCTCTTGGACCCGAATGATTAATCTGAAATCCCTTCCTGCAAAATGGCAAAGATTCTGAAGAATGAGGAGGAAACACTTCTACCCTACTTTCGCTTATATTTATGATACTTTTCTATTACAAACTAAGGGAGTCAGGAGCAGTTTTCTGGTGTCACGTTGAAGCTGTGCCATTATGTGGGAAAATTTTTGACAATTCTTTTGATAGGGATTCCGCCTTTAGGAAGGGAATAGAAACTAAATTCCTGCAGGGAGGAATTGAACGTAGCTTTGTCAGTCCTGGAGGGCTCCTATAACCACAGAGTTACTGTTATAAAGACAGATTCTATCGTTATTTTTTCAATCTTGTTCTCTGGAGGGAAGCTAGATGAAAGACTTGCAGGATATAACTTAGATTCACTGTACTCTTCTGAAAGGCAGCCGTGAGAGCCAGGTCCCATTATTTTTCTCTTGCCTCCTGCCTGGACCATGAGTTCATCCACAAATTTAAAACGTTTTATCAACTTTTTATCAGAGTTATATTGTGAGAGTAATTGATATTTGTTAATTGTTGTGTGAACTTTCATAGAAATCCATAAAATGCATAAGGCCTTTTATTGACGCAGCTTATTTAACCACTTTCAGACATTACATGGAGTAAATTGGATGCTAACTCTTATAGCAACTGATTTACTTTTATAATATATAACACATCTTGTGTTCAGAGAGTTATTGTACAGAATGCTACTTTTTCATATGATATTTGTTTTTAAAATTGATTGTGAATTTATGCACAGAACAGCTCCAGTTACTAGCTAGAGAAATCTTACAAAAAAGTTTATCATGTGAGAGTGAAACCCTCCATTTTTCATTGGCTCTTCATTTACTCCATGCTTATTTAAAGAATATGTTTAAAATACAATTGGAGAGAGATGTATGACACCTTTTGCCTTCGCTTCATCATATATAAGTAAATTAATACAATGAAAGGAATCGAGTTTCTCATGTTGTTCTGTGCCATCAAAGGACTAATTTTTCCTATCTGTCCTCCTCTGATTTAGTGTTTGAAGTATTGACCTTCGTCACAATGACTCACTCTGGTAGAATGTTTTCCCAAGGGATATTTGTCTGGGAGGCAAGTGATTTTATTTCAAATCTCAGTTAGAAAGTCACCTTTTGTCTATTTACATTGCTTTGGAGAGCTAGCTTCATCTTTCGTGTTCAAAAATTGTTTTCAATAATCTTTTCTCTTATCCAGATTAAGGTAGCACTAATCACACCTGTTTTTAAAACTCTCGTAGATGTTCGATCTCAGATGCAATTCTAGGTACTTTTCAAAGACTAGAGAAATAAACAGTCAGTTTTAGGGTAAAATTAATCTCATTCTGAATTAGAGCTTAATGAATGTCAGAAAAGTCCTGCTTTAAAGACCCTGTTTTTTTCTTTCCACAGACCATAAGGAGACAGTGATGAGTAGGTAGTATAGAGACATCTGTACTGTAACTGCCTAGAGTTAGGGAAGATGAATCTCATGCAGAAATGAGAAGTAGTGGTAGCATATCTGAGACCACAAGAATATGTTTCCTCTCTCTGCTCCTCCAGTTGGGGAGGAATACAGCAGAGCTGGCTACACATCACAAATAAGATAAAAGGCACAACCAGAAGTGAAGAGTTTAGCACAAAGCCATATGTAGAGCTGCTCAAAGCTGCTGACAAATAATGTTGAACTTCTAACAAAATGCAGAAAATCAAAGCCTATTCAAAAAACATTTAATGAATGAGAATTGTGGAGGGGAGGATGGAGGAGATGGGGATGGAGGGAAGACAAGAGACATTCATTTAGTAAATTGTTCAGCAAGAAGGCAAGTGTAATCTCAGCCCTATAGCTAGTCCCTCGGGGTTGTTAAGTGTTTCCCTGTATTCAGCAGAACAGAAAAGGTTTACATCACCCTTCCTAGCAAAGTGATATTTGGGCTGCCTTTTCTCCAACCTACTTAACATCCTCATTTGTATTCTACTTTTCTGAATTCTTTCATTAAAATGGTGATGGTTTTCCACAGTTCTGCTGAATTCTGCCATTCTGCTGTCCAGTGTTAAATTACAGACCTTTCCTCTTCTCTCCCTCCTTTTTCATTCCTTTCTTTTCTCCTCCACTCTGAATCTCCCAGAGGTATTTGCATTTGTGTGGCAAGTACACTGATTTTTTTCACACGGTTTGCTACAGCATGACATGAACTATTTAATTGTAAATTATTAAGTCATGTGTACTTTCCTGAAATGGTTCACAGTGGAATGACAGGAAATTATTCCTAGTGGAGTGACAGGATATGATATGATGAAATCACGATTCGCATGTAAATTGGATGTCTGCTGATAGAAATCCAAAGTCCACTGAGAATTCACAAAAAGAAAATGCTGGAAGGTTTATCCATTGGGTAGATTATTTATTAATGAATAGCCCCTGTATTAAGCCTGTCCACTGATAGCTGTTGAAGCCCCAGAGGGATTTTTTATTTTCCTTTAGCTATGGTTTGATGTGAAGGTTTTAGACAAACAGCAACATTTTTATTCCACCTATATACTTTTTCGCCTCAAGTATCTAATCTGTCAATCACCTGTATACACATGTATATGTATAAATATAAGGTCTGACCACTAGCTGGCATAATTCACTCCAGCTCTCTACTTGAATGGAATTGTGCCAGGTTACCCATGCTGATGTTCAGTAAACCACAGATTAAAGCACACACAGCTACACAGATATTGTCATGCTTCTTTATTTTTGCTCCTTCTAGAAAGCTGTCTGCACAAATTATCTGACTGGCTTCCTCTGATTTACTTTAAAAGTGTTACATTAATTTTAAATGCAAATTGCAATAATTAAATTTGACCTTATAAACTATCAGATGTGATGGGAATTTCCCTTCCTGATTTTTTTTTTCTTAAATTGGAAAGGAACCAAATCAAACAAGCAGGGAATTTCAAAGTCAAAACAGATACTTTTGTGGCTAGGGATTCTGCTACAGTATCAAAAAAGAAAATGTATATATTTATATATTTAGGGGTTTGTGTGTGTGTGTGTATGTGTGTGTTTGTAGAACCTATGTATAATAGAGATGTTAACCACAAAGTATCTGAGGACTTTAAATCTGTATGTAGAACTGAGAGTAGTTCATCTTTTGTTGTTATGGGAAAACAAAAACAATCAAAGTGACCACAAATATATTTTTTCTTTGTTTCTTTCTTTAATAATGGATACTTTCAGATACCTCCTAAGGTCCTATTCCTCCTGTCATGTTTAAAGGGTTTATTGTTTCCAGAAAAGCTTTTGCTGCTCCCTCTGGAGACTGAGCTGATCTAAGGTAATATTAATTCTGTGCCTCTCTCTTGTCGGAACTCGACTTCAAACGGAATAAATGAGATGAGAGCTGAAAGAGAGGTTATGCAAGCTGTCATCCTCCATTGTGTTGGAGGCATCAATGACTCTCAGAACAAATTAGGTGTCACTCTACTAAATCGCAGTCAGAAAGGCAAATCAGTTTATAGAAGACTTATTTGGTCTCCTGGAAAGCTCTTGCATTCAGAGCACAGTTAATCTTCCTTTTCTTTCAGTAATTTTAAAAATCCTCTTTTTTTTTTTTCATTTCTTTTTAAACAAAGATGAAGCAGAATTTCCTCTGGATGACTCATAACATTCCCCATACAATTCATGCTGATTAGTTCAGTCTAATTTCTCTCTCTCTCCAAAAGAAAGAAAAAGAAAAAGTCCCACAGAGGTTTGTCTCCCTCCTAAAAGCAAAAAAGAGAAATGACTCCATATGTTTTACTATAGCTCTTAATTTTTGAATTGTGACTTGAGGAAGAAGTCTGTGATAAAAAATGTATCTGAGGAAAAAAATTATTTCCAAAGGTTTTCAAATATAATTCCTTCCAATTTTGCAAATCTTATTAATTCTATTAATTCTTTATCAAGTGACTCTCAATCTAAAGAAGATGAATTAGCATTGCTTAACTAACCAGATAATAGTTCGACTCTGGGACCCTAATCTAACAGTTTTTTCCCCTATAAAGAGGTGAATATATGTTTTTTTGTATTCTGGGCTACCCAAGGAGATTTTTTTTCTTTCCTGATAAGGTGATGTGCAATCAGGTTTTCACTCAGAAAGACATGCTCATGACTTCCTGAAAGAAGAAAATTGCCCTGCTTTTAGCAGAATCAGGGCAAAGACAGAATGCATCTTGTATAAGCTTAGGTACTCATTCTAATTCATGAAGATTATATCTGTATTAGCAAGGAGCATGATGCAACAGGAATAAGCTGCAGACTTGGTGCTGACACTTGGTGCTTCCAGCCACCATCTGTTCACATTTAAGCTGGTTTACTTCAGACCATCTTTAACATAGGCCTTTGGACTAGAATCCAATAGTGGCCTCAATGTTTCAAGTGTGCTCTTGAAGAGCATATTTGAAATTTGTTTCATTGAAAAGTTTTCAAGGACACTTTCATGTTAAGAGCCAAACACGGATATATATTTATATAACTGAAGACTATCACAAGATTTGCCTCAAAAGTCTGGTCTAAATCCAAACTGAGTTAGTTTAGTTCGGAACTTAATTAATCCAAACTGAACTGAATTCAAGACTATATGAGCCTATAATTAGCACTACAGGGTGCAGACATTGAAGTGAGTCTCAGAAGTCTCAACATCACTTTGTGATTCAGTCCGTAAGACACTTGCAGATTAAGCCCCAAATGACTGAGATACACAGGAGCCCAGGGACAAATTTCTCAAGAGACATTAAATTTCCTTACTTTAGAGAAGTCTTTGTACTTGCCATGGATTGAGAGCTCAGGAAGGAATGGAAAGGGTCAAATGCCTAAAATGAGTGTCATTCAAGGAAGTTGTCATCAGACTTACTTAGTAGACCCCTAAATTTTCCAGTTGGCAATTCCAGGGAAAGATCAGAAATTAAACCCAACTGCCAACAGTTAAATAAGCAACCCATCTTCTTCTGAGGCTAAATATGTAAGACAAGTGTGCCCAGTTGAAAAGGAACTAGCAATACTCCCACTTTATTACAGATATGAAAAATATGCTAGTGCACTCAAATGAGAGATTTCTTACTGAAAACCCAGCCTGCCTAATTTGAAGCAGGAATATAAATGCAGTTCTCTTATTTTTCAGCAAAGTCATACCACAGATGCATTAGGTATTTGAAAAAGAGGCTTTTTGAATCACTGTATTTGACGTTTTTTTGCTTCAAGAGATAAGAAGTGTACTTTTGAACCTCCTCAGGCACGGGATGGAGCTGAACTCAGATCCCCCGCATGCTGGAAGACAGATCCAAGACTTGATTAGTCATAAGAACACAGTTAATTCCCTTCCTTCCAGCCTTAAAAATACTCTCACTTGAGCTTATTTGTTTGTTTTCATTAAAGAAGAGACAGAGGGCTTATGCCTGCAAATCTCAACTGGATCTAAATGCCTCCTTGCAGGAAAGGTTAGAATGGCAAAATCATGAAATGACAGAGATATTCCTCAGTGTTTTCTGCATATTACCTTAGGTAACTTACTAACTATCCTCCTCATTAGTACCAAAATCTTTCTGTGGATGCAACTACAGTGTCTAAAAACCTACAAATTAAATCCTGTGCCACCAAGCATTGCAATGTCCTGTATGTGTAACCACATGCCTAGGGATGTCAAAGGAACTCAGTGCTTTAGTGCTCAGAGAATGCAAAATGCTACTGTCAAACAAGATGCCTAAGATAAAATGAGGAAGCTGGATCAGACTCAGTGTCAGTTCTCTCATATTCAGATAATAAAATCTTTCTTTCTTCCTAGCCCATTGTAAAGGCTCATGAATGGAAATGCTTGAAGGCAACTAAACATTTTCTGCTAATGTTCCTTCCAAATTCTAAACACATTTGATTTGTTGGTGTTCATACATCATTTATATTTGTTTTCCCTCTGATGTTATGGCAAATTAGGTAACTGGCAAGATTATTTGTAAAACTAGGTCATTTTTAATATCATATTGGTTATTATTTGGAAAAAAAAATCAGGTGCATTATGGTGTGTTCTCACAGGTATGAACTTGCTTTATTCGCCAGAGTTGTAGAAGGAGCTTTCAGATAGTGTTGCAACACAGAAGTAATATACCAGAAGATAACAGCCTCAGATGCAGCCCCCATTTTTTAATATTTGCATCAGTTTCCATGATCCACCTGCTCTGTGCCACCAAAATCAGGATTCCCATGCTTTGACTACTGAGTTTGATCTAGTTATTTTTCAGGGTGTGCTATTTTCCTGGGCATATTTGACTGCACTTAGGTGTCTCTCACTTTTTCTCACTAGAGCTGTGTGACTGGACATTTGGGCAACAGCCATCTGAGAAATCCTCCTCAAATGCTGAAGAGTCCTCACTAATGTACACACATGATGGGGGATCCCAAAACCCAATATCAGGTTGTTTGGCTTAGCCACTCATGACACCAATTTCTGCAGTGGTCGTGCTGTGTAGATGGACAAGGTATATTTTCTAGGTGAACATACACTGAAAAGTTGGGAATTTCCCTTATATCATCAGAGTTTAGAATAGAGGAGAAAATCAAGGTGACTCCTTTTGCAAAGTGCTAATTTCTCTCGTTGGCCATAGGTGAATTTGTAGCAGTACGTTAGCAAGGTCCTGTTACTGAACTAGCTGAACTGAATGTTTTCAGTCCTCTCATCCTTGACTACTCAAAAAGAAAAATGCTATGGTCTGCCGAAAAGCAGAAGTCTAAAAATTTCTGACATCTTGAAGTATATGCATAGTTGCAACTTTATTTTTCAGACATTTCCAAGGTTCAGGTCTACAGGAGGGATTTATAGAACTGTCTTACTGTTCAAATATAATAAATAAATAAAATGAGATGTTCTGCAGGGAGAGACTGAAATACTGCGTATTTACTACACAAGCTGTATTCAAAGCAGTGAGAAAAACAGAGCATGCTGATGCTTAACCACACTTACAGTTTCACTTATTTGATGTACTCATGGAGTACATCAAATATGGGCTGAAAATCGGTGAAAGATGGGAAACAAAGGAGCAGAATAAACAGTCAATAGCACAAGGTGAACAGTAGGATGCCTCGCCTCATTGTTCTGCATTAGATCTCGTGTTTGAAATCTATATTAATGATCTTGAAAGAGAGTAGTACTGAGGTTAGCAAAACTTGCAGATGACACAAAGTTATTTAGCTAGCACGGACCAGAGGGATCCATGAGGAACTTCAAAGAGCCTTAACTAAACCATGTGAGGACTAAAGTGAGGGCAAATGAAGTTCAATGCCAATAAATGCAAAGTAAGGCATACGGAAGGGAAAAAAAATAAATTAAATGGCTTGTACATCTGACAGGGGTATACATTCACTGTCTCAACCCAGGAAAGGGATCTGAGTATCAATGAAGACAGATTTCTACACCATCTGCAGCTGTCGTTAAAAAAATTATATTCAAACAAGATGTGAGTGTTCATAAGAACTGAGATTGAGAATGATGTAGTAAATACTACACTGCCATTCTGTAAATCAAAATGTGGTCTCATCTGGAACATTTTGTGAAGTATTATTACATTACCTTTTAAAAAAATAAAAATAAGAAAAAGAAAAAAAAATTAAAAAGATCTCACCTGCAGCTGATGAAAGTGATTTAGGCAATAAAAATACACAAAAAAAACAGCAAAAAAACTAGCGCATAGATGATTGAAAAGATTGGGAAGAGTTACCTTTGAAAAGAGAGGGACGAAAGGACATAATGAAAGGATAAAATAAATGGCTTAGAGAAGATAGATTAGGTGCTTCTCTTCAGCTCATGGAAGGACAAGAGAATGTGCAATAAAATTAAGGAGGGTAGCAAGTTCATGTCAGATAAAAGGCAACTGTACTCTTCTTTTTTCTTACAATGAGTGATTAAGTTGGAGAGGCTTCTGACACTCTGAAAATGAAAACTAAAGGACACTTCAAATAAACATTTAAAGAGATAACAAGAATTGCCAAAGTTGAAATAAGAAAAAAACAATTATTTGTTGAAAAGCATAGGAAAGATTTTTTTTAACGTCAGACTTTTGAACTTTCCCTTGAACAGCCTTCTTAGGTCTGCACTGAAGTCCTGCAACTTTGGAGGCAAAAGACTCTTAGGACCCAGCAGTTCAAGGCAGGGTTAATTCATGCATTATGCTTTCTGTATTAATTGTGCACGCCAAATATCAGTCTTTTTGTCCTGTACGCTAAATATTACTTTACTTATGCACCATTTTTCCCCCCATAGGTGCTCTGGATGCCATGTAGTTGGAGAGAAGTGTATGCAAAGATAAATCTCACAGTTTTAAAGTTCTACCTCGTAGACCTGCACTTTCTTGGGAGATGTATTGTCACACAGCAGAGGCACTAAGGATCTCTGTGATGTCCTATGTTTAGGGCTCCAAATTTTTTAAGACATGATGCTGGCAAGTCACAGAGAGGACAATGGCTAGATGGATGGCAGCTCTGACCCAGTGTGACACCATGCATGTTCCTATAATTGTGTACACAGCCAGGCTATCCATACCAATACAGTCTATTATTACTTGTCCTCCCTCTCCCATGGACCTCATGCTTCAGCAAGCCATCAATATTTATCTTTCAGACTGTGGGTTCCTGCAGTAGAGGTATGATGAATGTCTTTATGCTTGTGGACTGTCAAGTACAATGGAGCTTCCACCCTGCTGAAGCCTGAACTTGGTGCTCTTGAGAAAACATGGAAATGTTGAAAACTTTCCACAATATCCAGTCCATCCTGCTTACCTTGTGAAGGAGGAAAGGAGATATATTCCTTTTGTCCCACCACGTATGCCAGCTTGGTGTCCCCCAACACCTGGTACGGTAACTGGTCATCAAGATCTGCAATGCCTGGCTGCTCTTTGAGATTCTTCTTCCCAGTCATTAAAATGGAAATGGCATCTGACAGCCACCAACATCATTTCACTTCCAGCTTCCCCAATTATCCCCTCCTTTATACTGCCCTCCCACTCTGTGTGGGGAGAAAAATACATTTTCAGAGCTGTCATTTTAAGGAATAAATACTTGAACCATCAATAGCTGCGTGCACTTTGCCCCAGCTGAATGAAAACCTCCTTTGTGAGCACAGAAGCAAATAATACGCAGTTAAGTAGAAAGAAGCTACCTGAATGTACTTATTTCAGCTAACTATTTCTGTATTATGATAGCCTGTTTCCAGGAGATCAAAAAGAAAAAAAAAAAAAAAAGGCAGTGTTGTTTTTCACACTGTGAGAAGCACAAACATCATTTAAATGTCACCTCAAAATATTCATGCATCAAAAGCCATTGAAGCCTCTGTCTATTCTCCAGCTGGCTTTCAGCCAACATTGTTATGTTGTTGCTGCATCATGACGGAAGTAAAAGGCAGAGTTAAAAAACAAGGGTAGAAGACAAGTCTTTAAAAACCAATTTAAACAAAGCACACAGCCCTGTAACATCACTTCAAATTTCATTAATGATAAAGATCGCTGATATTTGCTAATTTACTGGGTTTGTTCTACAAAGACTATTACAAATTATATTTTAAATGTAGACTTCTACAACTCTATTTGCAGACTCTTTCTTACCTGTAGTTTTTCTTTCTTATTATTTTCTTTAAAATATAAACAGTATATGCATGGTTTTCTCACCTCTCTGTCATGGTTTAGCTTCACCTAAACTAACAGTTCCCTAATAGCTACAGTCAAGAACACAGGTAGACTGAAAGTCAAACCAAACTAATCTGAGCATCTATTGGGCTTTTCACATGACATAGTCTATAATCACCTACAAGGTAATTCTTGCATCAAGCCATTAACATTTTCAGGAGCTTTTCTTTGACAAAGCTACCAGGATTATACTTTGACATGTGAGTACACAGAGACTCTACTTAAGTTGTTCCAATATTTAATTGCCCTTAACTAAGCTAACAGTGAAAACTTTTCATGGTCAAGATTATCTTTTTAACAGTGAAAGTATCTATAATCCGTGTTGGTTGCATGTAATCTGAACCACTGTGCATCCAAAAAGGCAACACTGCTGTACAGACCCAAAGAAACTTAATAGTTAGATGCAAAGAATGCAAAGAACACAGCTTAATAGTTAGACCATTAATCTGGGAAGCAGTAAAGTAAGATAACAGACTCGTTATAATCATTGCAATGTCTACATTTTCTGTTTACCTTTCATTTAACAATAATTACATATACATAAACACATATGTGTATATATGCAGGTACTTTGGGAGCTGGAATAAAGTTTAGATTTCATGCAACCTTTTCTGAGCTCTCAGAATAGGATCAAGTCTAACATGAATGGTAGAAATCATCATGACCTTCGGAGAGTTGCTGCTGGGAGGCAATTTTTCCACTTCTGCTAGGAAGCCAAGCATGTGTAGAAATATATGCTTTTTAAGAAGCCTTGGCTGAGTAGGAAAATAGGTAACAAATTTAGATGCCTATTAGATTTTAATAGTTCAAGAAAACACATGGAGCCTGTACCTATTAGCACACACCAGATTTCATTCAGAATTTGGACAGTATTCTCAAAGTAATTTATTTCTTTGTTTTAATTTTCCAGTTAGCGTTCTGCTTTCTTGAGATCTCTAACCAGACTTCTGACCTATGACTGATGACCTGCCAGGTCTATAAGTCCCTTCCATGCCATACATGGTGCCCTGGAAAGATTTGTGGATTTTACCTCAGGAGTGTAGCGTACAAGATCAGCTCAAATGAAGGTGGTTTGTTGAACATTCGATGGGAGCAGAGCTGTCCAGCCCACCTCCCAGGTGCTCATCAGTAGCTCCAGAAGCAAACCTTTGGCTCCCATTGCTGGAAATACTCTCCCTGGTTTTGATCTCTTTTGGGTAATTCTGGGCTGTCATTTTAGACCTATGAGCCATATTTGTTGTTAATGAATGTCTCCACCCTGCCAACTGAAAATCATCCAAGAGTCAGCTATAGCAGATGTGACATGCAATTACATGAAGGATTCCAGGCATTGGCTTAGTAATTCTAAGAATCCTTTTCTATTTATTAGAAAATTCTCATTTTTCCTACATATTAAGATTTTCAGCCAATTTTGCCATGATGAAAGATGCATGTCAGGAGCATTTTATTTCACTAAAAACAAGATTTGTTTCACCTAATATTATGCCCATGGAAGACACCATAGCTGGGACTCTAAGCTAAGATCCTGCTTGGCCACTTCTCAGGGATGTCAGAGAGAGAGACCCTTATGAAATCCTCCTAATCTAAGGCTGGATGACAGCTGGAGCTGCCTTTTTTTATTTCTACTGCTGCGGAAGCTTTGAGACTCTAATTTTAGGGGTCTAATTTAAGAGACTAAACACAGAAGACCTGAAGTTGCAGCTACACAAAGCGTCCTGCTTCCTTCCATTTATCACACCACGGATACGGTATGAATCAAAACAGAAGGTGTCGATACACCAGTGTTAAAATATTTGATACACTATGCTTTGGGCACCCTCATATTCAGGACAGTTGCTAAGCAACTGGGATACCGGCTTAGGACTCAGAAAGTCTGGGATCTCTTTTCTGCTCAATGTGATTAGCCTGACTTGGATAAATTACTTCACCTTTCTGTATTTCTCTTTTCCTTTGTACTTTTATGTGTTCTGTCTCTTACAAAATGCCTCAGCAACTTCTTTGAAGGTGTCACAGAGTTCAAATAATGAAATTATTCCTCTCCTACAAAGCTGCAAATCCTAGAAATGGAATTTAGGCGTTATCCCCGCTCGCTACCTGTCTCTCTCAGGTAACTATCTTCTCCTTAACCTTCAGCACATACAAAAAACAACTGTCATATCTGCACCCCAAGAGTTTAGGCATTTCAGTAAGAAAATGGTTTTCTTTCTATGTGTGTGCAAGTTTCTGAACACAATCAAGAATCTAAGTCAACATTTGGCAGAATATCAATAGACTTTATATGTAATACTGTCCAAAAAGACATATTAGGAAAACAGAATCTGCAAGACAGCATACTTTTGACTCACTTACATATGCATGCTATTACTACCATCATTAACTGAAGACAGGTGGAAGGACAGTGGGGTTAACATTAGACCTTCGTGAGCACACTCTGTGCTTGACTGGTAGTTCATAGTTATTCAACAGAAGGAGTGAGCTACTAGGTTTTGCTGCCCAAGTTGGGATCTCTGGATGATAGGCAGATGAATGAAGACTTGGCTTCAAAGTCTGTAACCCTTGTGCTTCATGGTTTCATGGTTGTTGTTTTCTGTATCCCAATCTCATTGCAGCTGCCACCTCTGAGAAGAGGGTAAAAGTAATTGTGTTGGCTTGCCTCCAAAGCCCAGAGGAGTAGTCACTTGCTGCTCTCCCAGACTATCCGCCAGGCAAACAGAAAGGTTAATGATGTAGAGCTTGATTACTCTGCTAGAGAGAAATCAGTCAGCTTGATACAAAAATCTTTATTGTGTGTGTAAGGGAGACACGTTAAAAAGGTTCAGAACTGGAATGTGTTGTCTCCATCTCTGAACATGGGAGTATTTGCCTTCTGGCACCTATGGTCTTTTAAGTAATAGCTTTCCGCTGCACATCTATCTATTTGCCCCAAGCTCATCCTTTAATTTTAAGACATTTACAACAGTTCTGTTTACAAAATCACTCTTCTTGATGACTCATCACCAGGAAAAGCATTTGAACATATTTGTCCCTGGAACAGATTGAGTAGCACTAGCTGAAAATGTGTACATATAAATACATACATGTATATACAAACACAAATATATATGTGTGAGTATGTGTATGTCATGAACACATGTTTTCTGGAGTTTCTCCTTAAGACAAATGCAAAGCAGGCCTAGCAAGGCAAATACAAGAACACCTCCAAAAAACACCTATAAAGAAAAGAAAACAAAAACAAAGAAAATAAATGCAGCCAAAGGAAGCCAATTGAGCAAATGAGCAACAGCAGTAACAAAGCTACAGGATATATATAAAAAAATGAAGCAGTTCAGCATTTTTTAAGAGAGAAGATCTTGTAGAGGTGTTTGTGAATCCTGTTTTTTTTTTTAAAGAAGAGTCTGCTTTCAGCCAAAGTGTTTACTGTAGGAACAAAAAAAAAATACACAAGAAGCAAAAAAAAAATTCATTAACCCAGGAGAATGGAAATTTTTCAGTCTTCAGTTAAAAAAAAAAAAGACTATCTTGGTCCAGAACTAAAATACTGAAATCAAAATCCAATATATTTCTCTCCACAGTGGTTTATAAAAGTTATAATTTTGCTTGCATTGCATTCCTTCAAAAGTTTTTTCTTTCTTTGTCTGAATTATATTTCCCATAATACTTGGGATCACAAAAACCCTTGTCTCTTACTTCACTCACCAGTCAGTGGCTTTAAAAATGTAGGCTTTCCATGGGGCTCAAAATTAAGTTATGACCATTTCACTTATTTTGCTTTCAATGAGCTTGTATAGAAATAATCTGCAATTTTTTTTTACTTTTCTTCTTCTGACAAGTCCTCATTATTTGCCATCTCACACTTTATTGTTATCTGAGGTTAGCATTAGGTGACTTCAGTGAAGAAGTGTCCACCTTGCTCCAAAAGTGCTCAATGCTCTAATAGGCTTTAAAGTAGAGAACTGAAAAATCCAAACCTCAGGTGATCTGTGAGTTGGAGGTTTTCTGGAGGCACTAGATTCTCACTAACGTAAAACTTTTATGAGTTTATTTTTCTTGTTGTGTTTATGTCTCATTTTTTTAATTATGACAAGTTAGATAGTTTAAGGATGTTAGAGTGTATCTGTATGTCAGTGTATAACTGCAGATCTGACTTGGGACCGGCGCTGGGCATGTTCTCATCCTGACGGGGAAAAAAGTCACACTATAGAAGAGACAAACTGGTAGGTCAAATCACTAATTTTTTCCCTTATAGGGAATGGGATTGTATTAGTTGCAGCTGAGGAAATGATTTTTTCTTTTTAGAGTGTTAATCCTTAAACATTGCAATAAAAAGAGCGCTCTTCATGAGCAAGAGACATGCAAGTTGGAGAGGAGTGAATGAGGAAAGAATTAAGGACAAATGTCCCAAATCAGCCAAGGGAGAAATGGTACAGAAAACCTTCTGAAAAGCTGAAGGGACAGGAAAGATGCCACCAAAGTTGCCTAGAAGTCAAGAGCTGTCAAGTCCATGCAGCCTTAAAAAAGAGAAAAGTCAGGCAATGTCATTCTTTCTAAGCATCTTCTGGAGCCCAAGGGCACAACAAAAGGAAATTCACTACAGCTGCACAGCGATTGGTAAATCCTTGTTCTCTGCTATGTGCCAAACTCTTTTCTCTTTCATCCTCCAAGACATGCGACAGCACAAGGAGGTAATCTAGGCATTGAGAGGATTTTTATGTTAAAATGCCAGTTAGGAGACAATTCTCAGCTCTTGATGGGAAGGTGAATACATAAGAAACACCGTTCCCAAAGAAAGGCAATGGAGGATGAGATGAGAAGGTAGCAGACAGAGAGAGAAAAAAAAAAAGAGACCATTTTTTTGGAAACATGGCAGTATAGTAATTATCCCTAGAGCTATAGCTTGAAAGCAGACAATAAAGATGAATATAACGCCATCTGAAATCAATGTAATCCTATCATTTTGAGTAAATAAGATTTTGAGTTTCTACGAAACATAAACCCAACCAAAAAACATCTGTGGCTGTAAACTTTGAAGCAAATGATGATGCGTGCTCTATGTTGGGAGAGATGATGGGTGGGGGGTTAAGTGCTTATCTTTGTCTTTACCTGACAAGAAATACAGTTCTGCCTGATTGCCAGAAGTCAGGTGAGATTATGTGTGTGTGCTTTCTGAGCTAACTTGCACTTTGCTGAAAAATACAGAGAAAATAGCAAAGGATGTTGCTTTGCTTTGCCAACCACAGCAAGAAATCCCTTTCTGCCCAGTTACCTGTATGTCCTTCTGCCCCATAACCCCTCTGGGATAAGATGCAACACTTCTCAAGACGTTGCAGTTGCTCTTTACTGGCAGTGGTCCGGATAGGCCAGGATTTAGGATGACCTCAGATGAGTCCTGCTTTGAGCAAGTGCTGTGCTGCGGACAAGGGAGCAGGGAACAGCTGGCATGGAAAGTGCTGCAGGTGCGCGATGCTGCTCGGGGATCCTCCTCTCCTCCTCCTCTGCAGGAGAAGTCTGCTGGGGCCTGGAATCAGCACTTTTACAGGTGTTTAGTGTCTCTGAAGTGTCCTTCTTGTGCTTTCATGTAAGGCATATCAGTCCTCAGGGAGCGAGCCCTCCCTAAAGAGGGGGAGGAATCTGGTGTTCCTTCTCATTCACTCTCCTCATTTTACTCCCGCTGTTGCCTCTCTGGTGCTGAACTGAACAGACCATTAAACCACTTGTCCTTTCAGGAGAAGGGATTTGAGTGAATTAATCTGCCAGAAAGACATCCAGGAGATCTGTTTCCATATGAGGAACATCTTTTCTGCTCCTTTGAGTGAAAGCTGAGAGGGAAACACATCAGTTCAAAGGTGTAGCATTTGAAGATACTAAGACTCATCAATTTTGTTCCTAAATTCAAATTTAATAAAAGTAACATTTTCAAAGCATATTCTCAATATCAATATCTCTTCCTCATTTTTGTTTGATTGTTATCTCATTTATAAAGGCATTAGATTTGATGCAGTATTTATAACTTCAAATGGCAATACAATACACTTGATAATAACCTATGGAAATTTGAAAAAGAAATTGAAGTGTACAGATTACTTGGTGTGGTTTGATGTGGGAGAGAGGACTTTGGGATTCTCATTCTGCTAAGCCTCAATTTTTTCTCTTATTATTTGTCTCCTACATCCATAAGCTCACCAGAGTGTCTCTAAGTACGTGTTTAAATGCACTCCCAGCTGCCAGGCATTACCCTACACCTAATAATCCATAAGTAAATAGATTACATGATTGGTACAAAGCAAGAAAGATAGCCTGGCTTCATTTGATGCAATTTAAAAAGCTCATGTAGATTTAAAAGGATACAGGATTCCACTCCAGATGTTCATAGCTCTTTCAGCTGTAGTAATGTTACTAGTAGCAGGAATAACATCTGTATATTAAAATCTTTCCTTTAATAAGATTATGTTCACATGATTAGCATCAGATAACAAGACCAAAAATAATGGCAATTATAGCAATAGATCTAAAGAACTCTCATATAGTCCTTTTGTCACTAGTCTCCTACAAAAAAAAAGTGTTAACACTCATATGAGGATTTTGAGATTATTTTCACTAAATTACCCAAAGCAGCCCACTCATTTAAAACAAGGGCATTACCACAATGAACAACAGTTTACTCTTACTTCTCAGCCCATAACTTCTTTGATTTGCTCAGGGTGATGGCAAGCTAACATCTTGATTGACTGATCTTCTCTTTTGCTTCTAAATAACTCATTTTCCCAAACAATGTACAAAATAGATGAATGCAAAAATCTTGCCGTGGTTGTGATGTCCTTTTATCTTAATGGAGGGATCAGAGCAGGCATGGGGTACTTGCATTCAGACCACACAGGTAGGATAAAATGAACCTGCCTCTCCTGTTTGCCCAGAGGCTGATCTTTGAACACCGTTGAGTGATGGATGAGCAATTCTTCCTCCAGTAACACTAAAATCTTTTGTTTGTTTTCCATCTGAAACCAGCTAATTTGTGATGAATATCACAAGCATTATTAGTAGTAAGCCACTACTTTTATCATAACATACAGTTGCTCCCTGAAGAAATGGCCTTCATTCTGCCAAGTTGCAAAAGCCATTTGGTTTAATACCAGAGTGCTGCAGAGTAAGGTATTAAAAGGTGAGGAGTAGAACAAGTTTATCTGTATGAGTCTAAGTGACCAAGAAGGCTCTGTCACCTACTTTTAGGTTTCTAGTTTGGTTATTAATCATACATGTAATACTCCTGAATCACTTGAAATAGACTGTATCTATGTCTGTGTATATGAGATTACTAACCCCTGCTTCTGGATATTTTTTTCCTTCAAGGATTTCTTGTTCATCAGGACTAGTAACATTTTGCTTTCTGAGGGAAGATTGATCTGTAGCAGATAGAAGATTTAAAAGAAAAAACAACATTTTGCAGATAGTCAAAAATGATTTTTTTTACATATAGAGTAACTCCAGTTCCCAGCTTTCCTTCCCAGCTTCTTCCGCAGTGACACAGTATTGTGGTTGTTCTCCAGATTTCCATAACAAACTTAGCCAGACCTATAAAAGAGCAATTACATTGCCATAAAACATTTCATGTTTTGATCATATGAATTCAATTTCTGGAGGCATAGGAGACCATTCACTCCCTTTTCTTTCTTTTCATTATTTTTCCAATTTTTTCTTTTTTTTTGTGAGGTGTGCAACTCTGGATGATGAGGCTCCTGTGCATAAAGTTTTAGTACATGTAGCATGTGTTT
Organism: Nothura maculosa; assembly: GCA_032353885.1. Lineage (NCBI taxonomy): Eukaryota > Metazoa > Chordata > Aves > Tinamiformes > Tinamidae > Nothura > Nothura maculosa. The sequence continues at coordinate 857,502 of JAUBOD010000994.1, forward strand.
GTCTCTGAAGTCTGAGACCATGTGAGTCATCATAATGGCTTGAGGTTGTAAGTAACATCAACGATGAAAACATTAAGCCACAAAAAGAAGTTATTCTTGTAATGGTTCATTTACCCTGGAGAAAAATAAATAACTAGATGAAATCTCTTTTAATAACTAGGCAGGATTATCATGGACAATTCATTGCCTCTGGCAGACATTCGCAGACTATCTCCTAGAGGATTATTAGGCCTAGATCTTTATGAACGACTGTATATATTTATTATTCTTTTATTTACAGCTATGCTACAATTTACTTCCTTAAGATTCGAGGCAGGGAGGTCTGTGGATGAAAAAGCTTGACATTTAACCATATGCAGACAGGGTAACTATGGTTAGAAGAAAGAGAACAACAAGAGATTATATAAATAAAGTCATGTCAGCTCATGATAAAGAACACGGCAGCACTTTTACTTTTATTTCTCAGGAAGCAGGACTTGATAGTGAATTGACCCTTGGCAATGTTGCTGCTGTGTATAGCAATGATTATACTTGTGAGCCTTCTGATTTGCCAGTTCATTAGGCTTGAGGAAAGGAGATTTTGGCTAAAACTGGACCACTTTACAGACAAGAGCATGAGGACAAAACATGGAGTGAGACCTGTAACTCCATGTCACAGTGAGATGTTGTTGCGGACACTTTGGATTCAGCCAGAAAGATAGGGAAAGAATAAGATATTCATGATCACAGGAGAAAAAAGAAAAACAGACTTTGAAATTCAAGATGTTTTTTGTGAATTCCAACCTTGCCTGGTGCCTGACACAGCTGCAAATAGGGATCTGAGCTGAAAGGAAGAGCAATGTTTCTGACATAAGCCTTGACTTCTGCTTCATGGAGACACCCCTCCTGCATCCTCCTATCCCCAAACATTCTCATTCTCAAAGCTTTTCTTCTGAAGCATTAACTAGGCTTATGTATTAATTAGGATTTTGTCTAATTTAGCGTTTAAGGTCCTTTACTTCAATTGGACATTTTACTCCAAGAGTCCAGGTATAACTTGGTTGAGTGCTGTCACATAGAAACCCCTTTGAAGACTTGCCCCACAGGATCACTTAGCAGTAAGTGAACAAATAGCAGTGAATTTTGGTTTTATTTCCCTAAGAAGGAAGCTAAGCTACAGAAATAGAAATACTTTGTTGTCTTGTCAGCAACGGATAAAATATCATTTCAAGTGCAATGAGAGTTATTGTAAACAAGTCACAATTTGTATGCTGTACTGTAAGATGAAAGTCAGTTTAGCTGCTTAATAATCTCATTCCAAAAATCCATCATGAAAGACAAGTGACTATAGGTCTCATAAACAAAAAATGCAGCTTTTAAAGTCGCTTTGACAACTTCAGACATCCCCTTCAGGAACTGAATGAATATCAGTGTGATATATGCTGCATTCAGAACAAATGTAACACACATTATTAGGTAAAATGATAAAACGCTACTGTTCATTCTGGAAAGTATTATTTCTTGAGCGAATATTCACTGGTTAGGTTTTAATATGAATCATCCCCAAAACACTTCTCAGAAGGAAACCTGGAGGGAGATAACATCATGAATCAATTTAGAGAGAGAGTCCCGAGTGTAAGGGCATCAGGGAGGAAGGCATAGGACATTGGTGTGAGAGGATGATAAATGGGAAGAAGAATCTGTTAGAAGATATGAAGGGCAGCAATTTTGAAATTTTCTGGAGAAGAAGGCATTATTGGAAGGATTCAGCAATCAATAAGTTTTGCCAGTCTGATATTCAAGATTGCATATAATTGTTTGGTGTCCCATCGTGATTTCTGGAAAAGGAATGTTTGAGAAGCTAGAGCAAACTCTGAAGTAATTGTTTTCATCTGCAATAATTTACAGAAAATGAAAGGCCAGATGACTAAAAAAAAGTCAAACATATTGCCTATCCTTAAAAAAGAAAGGGTAAAAAAAAATTGGGGCATTATCAACACTGATTTGCCAGAGAAATTGTGGAACATCTTGTAAACAATCCAATCTTACATTTCTAAGAAAAAGAAGATGATAAAAATAGTCAGCACAGATTTGTTAAAACAGATTAAATGATCTTTGGCTTATTGTATATGGGTAAACAAGGTGAGAGATGTCATAGATATTGATTTTAATAAGGATTTATACTTGATCCTTCATGATATTCTCATGAGAAAGTAAGAACATATGGTCTATATAAAGTGTAATTTAGATATGCAACTGTTCTTAAAAAGAACATGTTCTTCTGTGCCACTATCAATAGGGTAATGCCAGATCGTGAAGGCATTAGGAGTCTAATTGAAGTCTCTTTCAGAGGAATATTCAGTATCCTTATGAATGTCTTCAGTGACAAATGTCTATATAAGTGCTGCCAATAAGCTCTGTGGAAGAAAAGACAGCAAATACTGTGCATTATGGGATGAGAACTCAAGAGGATTTTGAGAAAGGTAACCAAATGAAGACTTTTAAGTCTGAAGGTGAAAAAGCAGTGGATATTCATAGTAGTTTTTCAACATGAAAAATAAATATGATATATATTTTTCTTTCTGGCCATTTAGGCAAACTTAAAAATGATTAGATTGTCAGCAAAGACAACATAGAATTGAACAACAGGGCAGTGATGCATAGGAACATGCCATAGACTCCTGTGGAATCTCTGTTTCTGGAAGGTTTTCAGAACAGGCTCACCAGAAGCCCTTTGGAAATATACACTTGATCCTTTCACCCTGAGGGGAGGCTGAACAAATTGGTTTCTTCTGTTCTCCACATTGTTCTCCATATTGCAGTGACTCTGCACTTCTAGCTGCTACTTAGCAGCTTGGCTTATAAAGCATGGAGAACAAGTGCCAGGATCACAGAAGTACAAGCAACAAAGAAATATCAAAGATAAAGCTCGGATCCTGTGCCTGGTAAAAGGAGTATTATTTCTAGAAAGAAGAGAGACAAAAACCCGAGAAGGATGTAGCAGTTTTGTTGCCACCGCATGATTAAAGCATTATGCTGGTAATAATAAATGGGAAATGTATGTTCTGTAAAGTGTTTTTTTATTTTTTTTTGTTAAGCACTATCAATGGAGAATCATAGAAGGAAGTGTCAGAAAGACCACTGAAAAATGTGGAGTCAACAGAGATAAATTACAAGTAGAGGAGGAGATCTACAGTTCTTGATTATAAAGTGCATTCCTAGTGAGTGTTACAGATAGTCCAAAAAGAGGATGTAAATGAAAAAGAAACAAAAGATACAAGCGGGAGCTCTAGGGTCTCTTTAAAGAAGAGAAAACAAACAAACAAAATGAAAAGGAAAAAAAAATGAAGCTGGGTATCCATTACAACTCTGCAAAACAGTGAAGAATCAATTTCTGTGTAATGCCTGAAAAACTGCAGCTACATGCTCTACTGCAGAAACCCAAGTAAACTGGAAAACAAATGGATCTTCTAATTATAGAAGTAAGGCTGTGAGCAAAGGTGCTGATCAGAAGAAATTCATGCTAACTTATACAACTGTGGAGTGACAGTGAAAGAGACGCTGCATTTTGTTCATTAAGTAAAGAAAAAGAGATCTGGATAGATAAGAATGATCTGAGTTTTCAAAAGAAAGGCACAATGTATTTTCTTCTATCATAGGGAAAAATGGAACAAATAACCCAATATGCTAGACTTGCTGACACACTTTCCATCACTGAGGATGTGCATAGCATGAGGGATGAACAGTTTAATGAGTTGAGTCAACTTTTAGTATTTAAACCAATGGTCCTCCATGTGAAAGACATGAAAAATGATGGGGGAGCAGAGAACAAATGAGCAGTCAAATCACAGTACAATTTCCAATTCCCAAAGAGATTTTAATGACATAGCCCATGAGAAACTCAGAGCTAAGGAGCACAGAAGAGGCGCTAATCAGCTCTTAGACCTCGTTAGACCTTCCAGGGGACTCAGGCCACTGAAGCTTGTAAAGATGTAGCTCCATACAGAAGGTGAAGCCGCTAAGTCTGATTTAGAGCTACCTTCGGGCATCTCAAAGCTTCTGTGGGGACAGCACAAAGATTCGAGGGGCAATATCTGTCTCAGAATGTATGGACATGTTATAAAGCCCAATGTTATTGCTATTGATTACAGAACAATACAACCTTCAACTATAGTCTCTACTCCTGGACAAGCATCAGTCTAGGAGTGTGGCTAGTGAGGTAGGCATGGGCTGCTGGAGTAACTTGCAGAGC
>JAUBOD010000994.1:862357-874117 GCA_032353885.1 Nothura maculosa
CTCTACTCCTGGACAAGCATCAGTCTAGGAGTGTGGCTAGTGAGGTAGGCATGGGCTGCTGGAGTAACTTGCAGAGCCTGAGTTCCCTACTCTGTTTCACAAACCAGCCTTCATTTTTACCACATATTTCCACATAATAGGAGGCACATTTTGAGTCTGTCTGCTGATCTTAGTTACTATATCTCTTTTCTTAAAAAAGCATGGTAGATGCAGAGTCTATCAAAATATGACCAGTAAAGTCCATGTTAGTCATACAGTGAAGGTTTACAACAGAAGCTGTTATCTGCTATGTTGATAAACAGTACTAATACTCCAGGCTGGTAGACTTTGACTTTCTTCCTCTGGAAATCACAGCTCATTTCTGTTCTTTTAAATTCACTCTTTAGGTCTTGGTTAGCAGAACATTTCCAAACTGATCCAGCAAGAGACAACTTGCTCCTACATGCTGTCTGATTTATTCAGTATTATAAAGGATATAATCTCGACCTCAAAAGGAAACATCTCTATTATCATGCTTAGTCGTCCATGCACAGTGCTGGTTAATTATTTATACCAATTAAAGACAGGGCCCTTGAGCTAATAGCAACCTGCCAAGGGATTTTGGTTGTTTTTTGTTGTTTTCGTCATCCCTAAATGGATACACTGAGATTCATCTTAAGCATTTGAGGCACCTCTCTCTGAAAACTTTCCTGCACCAGGATAAGCTATGGTTGGAAGTACTGCTGGGCAGGACACAGCATGTGCAATCATTTTGTTATTACCACACTTTGTTATTACTGCTCTCTGTCGCCAGAATAAACTTCTGATTCTCCTCCAGCTTTCCAAATGGAACAGTTGCAGTTTGAGTACTTCTGTTGAGTAAGACAATACTGTTATATGAGGACTTATTTATTTTTAATGCTTAAGGAATATACAGGAATAATTTCCTATGGGGGGAAAAATGCCTTTGCTTGGCCAGTTCCCCAGAAGAACGGGTGTATTATGTTCTGCTAGGGCTCTTTCTGCCACGGCTGCTCTTTTTATACCTTCTTGGCTTGTTGATGCTTACCCAAATGCCAGCGGACACCGAGAGGGATCATTTCTGATTTGGATGCTGAAACGTACTTTGATGTCCTTACATGCTCTGTACAGGCTCCAAGTCCTTTGTGCCTCTCAGCAAAATCACAGCCACGTGCTGTGCGGGATGCAAATGTGTGTCCTTTTCTTCCTGATGTTTTCTTAGTGTAATACTTCCTGGGAGCTGGACTGTTTTTCTTTCCTATTCATTTGCCTTCTCCTTTTCCATTTTAATTTGTATGGGGTTTGTTTTAGGCTTCCGAGTTGTGTTTTGTGTTGTATTCCTGGGAGAAAAGGAAGGGCTTGCTTGACTTTCATTTTCCTTTATCCCGAATATTTAAAAATAAACACTTGCAAAATATGTTACTTTTCCCTTTCTCTTTTTCTAAACACCAAGCCACAAATTGTAAGTAAATGACTTTTAAATCTCAGTATTAGGTTTCAAAAAGATTTAGTAGGCTGGAATCAAAAGTACTATTTTTCTTGAATATGCAATTGTACGTACTGAATGAATACAATCATATTGCTCAAGTTTCTGAGATTCAAAATCTACCTTTGAACAAATAATAACACACTCCATGGTTCTTTTCAGGGGCATCTAATGTTATAATAGGTTTACTGAGGTTGTCAGCAAAGCCTTTTTCTGCACCAACACAGCCCCATGAGAATTCTGCTCCCTCCAGCTTTTATAGTTACATTCTGCTTGTAGCTGGTAGCCTTAAGGATTGCCTTGGTAAATCTATAATGATGGGCATGGAATTATTATTTCTATTTTGCAGATGGGAGACCTAGACCCAGAAAGTTTAGCTGACTGGTTGCAGCCCTGCACAGAAAGTTTGCTGGAGCCCTGTCGAGTCTCATGGACCAGGGAGCAAGATCAACCCAATGCGGCTCTGTAATCCACTGGTTTTCTGTCACTGAAAAGTAGTATCAACCCTTTTTCTTGCTTAGAAAACCTGTGTTGCACAATCTGTTTTCTAGGCACTCAATAGAATGGGATTATGACAATCAGATAACTAAATATCTCCAATTTCTGGGGATAGTTTTTGAATATTTCCATTTTCTCAATGCTCTAGAGAATTGTGGGTTCTCTCCTGTGCCGTTATGCAAGCAGCAAGGCAGTTGTAGCACCTCTGACAAATATTTGAGCATTAGAAGGTTTTGCTTTTGTTTGCTTACATCTCGAACAACTGCCACAAGGGTAATGTGGAAATACATGGTAGAGGATTATTTAGCAAGTAGCTGTAGTGTAAATGCAGGATGAAATTGAAGTTAGGTTACATGAGTGTTTGTGAACAGGAATTTCCTGATGATTCAGACTGATTTTCAAACCTGACTGCTGTCTGGGTGGAGTTTGCTCTGCGTGAGCTACATCCACTCTTTGGAAAGGCTCTTGCATCACAAAACAGAAAAGGTAGCTTAATTATAGCATGTATTATGCTTCATTTTTAATACGAGTATTCTAGTGTATGTCAATGGGAAAAGAAATTTGGTACAATGAAAAAAAGACCTCTGGTCATCTGTATCTTTACACTTCAGATATCAAATGCAGAAGCAGTGGGAGTGCGTTTTCACTCGTTTCGTGTGTAATGAATATTTCAGTTGTTTTATGCATACAGAATTACACCCACAAATGCCTGCTTAATGACCTGCAGCTAATGAAAATCGAAGCAATGAAGATGTCATCTCTAATCCTTTCTAGCTTACATCACACAAATGCCCTTAAATCCTATAGCACTTCTCTGGAGGAATCAGATTTCTCTGAGCCTGAGTTGGAAGTGGTCATAAGCCCTTTTCTCCGCAATGTCTTGCATTACTACATCTTTTCCTTCACTACTGCATCAGGCCATGGCTTGGACACTTGTATCTCAGGAGGATACTTAGATGAGGATGCAAAAGACAACGTCATCCATCCAATAACATCTTGCACTCGTTTCACATACATAGGGGCAGATGTTCAAACATCGTACAGCGAGAAGCATTGGGTCCTTTCATTGCACCAAGCTTAAGAAAGAAAATCTTTGGGACTTCTACAGGCACTGACTGGAGTCTTTATTGAGAAAGAATTTTTTTCCCCATATAGGAAAAGTATATATACATATAGGCACATATTAATGGAATGAGCTACTTAAGAATATCAGTTATTTGAATAATGACAGGATGCAGCTGCAGAGCTGACTAGCACTGACCACAAGACCACAAGTCTTCCTCTGGGCTTTCTTATTCCAAAAGTATAAAGGCTGTCACATTCCCAGGTCACCTTTTACCTTTGAAAATCCTTCTTGCAGCGTCCACATGCTACTATCAAAGGACAAATTTCAATTTATGAATGAGCTCAGAGTGCCCCCTTGATGGTTTATATCTTTTCTTGTACCTGCTGGGGCACTATTGCATTCCTTTTTGCTAGGACTTAATCTGTGGCCTACCTTAATATTTTGTAGAGAGGCTGATTTATAGGAGACATCATAAAAATGCTCAGAAGCTGGGAACAGTCAAAAATGAATTAAAAAATAATCTGTAAGCAGTTTTGATACAGGCTTGAGAGTTAAGGTAGGAAGCATAGGCAGCAGGGGGAAACTTATTTGAGAAATAAAACAAAAATCTTAACAGAGGCTGAAAGACAGAGTAAAGTCTGCAATTACACCTGTCCAAGGGGAATATGAAAGTTCAGGTATTAAAAGCTGGCTTTGAGAGACTTTTTGGTGCAGGGTTATAGAAATATAGACAGTTAGGCCATTTGTCTCAGAAGTATAATTGTTAGTGAGCTCCAAGTGCTGCAAGAACCCATGTGGCCAGTGGCAGCATCTAGCAGAAGTAGCAGGATTTTTCTTTCTTTTTTTTTTTAACTCTGTTTCTCTCATATAGCTTTCGGTGGAGGGGAGGAAGGGAGGAAGGAGGGAATTATTGGAAAGAAAAAATATTTTTGATTTAGCTGTGACAAAGCAAAAGAGAAGTGTGAAGTTGGGAGCAAAAAAAGGAGAATATAGAAGGAGTAAGCTGGTACTTCATGCTGGGACAGCAGGATAGAGTGAATTGAGAGTTTCTGTGCCAAACTGATCCTCGCTTGTTGATCATGCTGGTATCCTTGTTGGAGATTGCTGGTAAACTAGGATATCTTAGTCCTGAGGCTTTTTGGGTTGGTTTGTTGTCTGTTGTTTGTGAGTGACTTTGTTTTCAGTTAAGGTTTTGGAGGAAAGAAAGTCCATGCCCTTGGCTACTTCTCTGGAACATCAGACCAGGCTTGTGAAGGCTCCTTCATGCAATTATTTGTGTTTTATGGAGGAGACAACTCAAAAAATAGTATTGCTCAAACCTCTGTGATGGGCCAGGCTTCAATTTCTGCCTTTGCCACAGGCATCCTGGGGCAGTGTGAACTAGGCTTTATCTCAGATTGTCTCTGTGTTCTCACAAATGCTCTACAAATTAGTTTTGAAGTTTATTTAGTAATTTAATTATTTATTTTATTTTACTCCTTTTTTTTTGAGATGGACCTACATAAATCTTCCTTTAGTTTCTTATATGAGTTCTCTTCCTGCTCTATTCCTACCCTGAGCATATTGAGATAGCTTTGCTTTTTAAAAACAGTTAAGATGTTTGAAACTCACAAATATGAATATCTAGAAAAAGAAAAAAACATTAGCCCAATAAAAAGAACGACTCTTTGGACATCCTCAGTTTTAAGAATATTTCTATTAAGAAAGAGATACATTTGTTGAACTCAATATTGGAAGAGTGTTTAAAACAGTCTTCTTGACATTGGCAAAATAAAGCAAATGACATTGGCAACTCAGACATACTTTGTGGGGTATATAAAGATAGCTAAGTTTAAGATAGCGGTTGAGTTGCATTAAATAAACCACATCCTGAAGAATAGAGAGCTCTAAAGGAATAAGATTAGAGTCCACACATTCTTCTGGCTCTTTTGGGTTTGTAGCAACTTGCAGTCTCTTCTTAATGTGGGAAAGCAATGATCTGTTTGAGATGTAAGGAGACAGAGCTTCTGGCCACTAAGGGGTTATTTAAATATCTTCAGAGCAATAAAAGTGTTGGAGTAAATGTCCTGGCAGCATTTCAGCATCCTGAAATACGTCTGTTTCCCTGGTAATTTCAACTTCAGTGTCTAGTTTTAGTTTGATGTGGTATTTTTCCTTCCAAAACAATTTAGGTGGGAAGTAGAGGTGTTGGCCTGGAAGTCAATTCTACAAATTTTCAGTCTCTCTCTGTGGAGATGTAGAGACTTTGCATAGGGTCAAGATTAAATCAATATGTTTTTCTAATGCAAGATTGCTAGCTGAGTTAGCTCTCTACAGGCTCAATGGTTCCAAATATCACAAACCTGGGTCCTCAAAAACATAAAACTGAAGATATTTATAACTGAGCGATATACACAGTACATATACATATAGGTAAGTTGATCACTTGCGTCCCCATGAAGTCTGACTCATAAAAAGCTGGGAGATAACTGGAATGCTCTGTATAGCACGGATAGCAAAGATGACATATGCACAACCAACTCAGTCTAAGACTTTATTGATTCTGGATTTTTAATTTATCCATGAGGAAGTATTGCTCTTTTCTGTATTGTATGAAAGGAGAGAAGGAAAAAGGCGATCAGTGAAGAAGCATTGGAAGAAGAATACATTCTTAAGTCAATTACTTAATACCTACCTGATGCATCTTATTAAATCACCTGGTTGTTTTCCCACCTTGTCGCCACAAGCAGATTTGTTTGCATAAAAGAAAACCCAAGGTACTATTTTCAGACATAATCCCCCTGTGTTTACTTTTTTAAATAAAAGATTAAATCCATACAATGTTTAAACTTTAATGAGTTCAAGTCTTTTCTAACCAAGAGTGATTTGTTATCCCAAATCCTTGTGCCATCATATTAATGACTTCTTGCACCAAGGGGCACTCAGGGTAATCCCCCATCTCTCGCAGTGTCAGCTCTGCAGTGATTGCTATGTAATTAATCGGAGACTGCTGATGGAATGAGGACATTGTAATCTGATGCATAATGAAACTTATTAATGTTGTCCTGCATAATTTATGGGATCTAATCATTCTAATGTAGGTATAAGTATAACATGTAAACAGTTTTCTTTCATTAAGTCTATAAACTAACGTGCCGTGAAAAATTAAGGGTTGAGATATTTAATTTTGCAGGTTGCTCTTGAATTGGTCCATTTTAGCAGAGATACAGGAATAATTGATTTCCTGTAAAACCCTACAAGCAGCCACCAGCACAAAGAATATTTGCAAACATTCCATTATATGGTATTTGCCTTCCCATCACACTCCATCTGATGGAGGCTTGAAATCCCACTGGGCCACAAACTATGTAAACAGTGGCAAAAAGCAGCTCCCACTCCAAGGAGCTGACAGTGTAAAAGGTCAAATGGGAGTCAGGAAAATAGAACATCATTGTTTTTTCCCTCATTCTTATATGTTGTATCTCGAAGAAAGGAATGGGGCTCTGAGTAACTAATTATGTGATGTACTAAAGTATTTAAACTGCTGTGGCTGATTACAGCTGTTAAATTCTTAAGCGATCTAGAGTTAAACAGATATTTTAGAACCTGACTAAAACAGAAGATGCATGATGGTCCATGGTAAACAGAAGAACCAGAATTTCAATTCCAATATATTAAGTAATTTTCCAAGTAAGATTGCTACATCCTTAAGATGGATATAAATGAGTTCAGGCATCCCCCCACCAAGTTTATCAAAGAAAAAAAAATATTTAAAAAGTGCTGCAAACCAAGATCATCCATGCAAAGTTTCAGCTTTATTTTAATTTTTATGGTTGTCCTTATGAACACCTGAATGTAGTGGCTTATAATGGCACCTCTGACAGGCTGTTATAACTTCAGTGGCACTAACAATACTACTATAATTAGTGACTTTTGTATTGTGTTAACAAATGCCAGAGTGTGCTACCAGTCTTCCAGATGACTTACCCAGGTTTTAATTACTGTCTATCTTTCTTTTCTTTATGGAGACATACACTTACTAAAATGACTCAATGCTTTGCACCATGTACAGGTCAAAATATCCACCTGTCAAGTGGGTTTAGAACTGCATGGAAGGAGGAAACTACTTGCGACATTTTATTAATGGAACAGATTGTGTATTTCTCCAAATAGAAATGGGAGGAATTGTGTGACAGATGGATCAAAACCTTCCAGTTCCTGAAAACCAACAGATGAGACAGACCTCTCTTACAGCAAGGTGCTGATTAACTAGACCTGAATGTGTCTTCTGCCCCTTGGCTCTGAATGTTTGTAAGAGATTCATGTATCAGATTGCTTTTCCATATCATATTTTATATCTTAGCAATATGGATGTGGAGTGTGGGAGAGAGTGAGTGTGTGAATACATATGTATATACATATATTTTACATTTATATAAGCATATTACAGATATTACGCCTATATAAATATATACAGAAAACTATCATTGCAGCATCCTATTTCCACAGGAAAAATATTTCATAATCTATGTCAAAGTAGCCTTTAATCTGTATTACAGCATACACTATGTCAATATATTTATGAATAGATTGTATTTTGTAAGTTAATATAAAGTGCTAATCCTTAAAGACATTATAACCAAGCTGTTGGTAGTATCTTTCCAAAAAAGAATTTGCTAGTTCTTGTAACATCTATCAAAGCATAATAGCTTTTATAAATATATGGAGTAGTGTGCTCACATAGACTGGAGCTGGAATATTAGAATTTCTCTGAACAAGTTGCCAGCTACATATGAGTAAATTCAATCTCCATCCTACTAAGGGCTATACAGTACTTCAATGAATAGGTATTTTTACATGGTCATGGGAGTGTCACATTTCACTGTTTTCTCTGTGATAAAAAACATTATCAGTTTAAATAGGTTTCTCAGATTTCAAAGATAATCTTTGTAGGACCTAAAGCCAAAGAATATGTTTATTTTTTTGCATATTTTGTACATGAAATATATTTGGCATGTATGAGAAACTGTTAATTATTCATGAAAAAGTGCATTGAGAATTTTGCTCTAACAGAAATGGGAGAAGCTCAGAGAAGATGTTGGTACCAATAACAAACATTCAAGAAGCAATGACATCATCAAGATGTTGGGTAGAAGAGGATATCCACATAATACTGCTATTCTGTAAGACAAATGTAACAGACAAAGCTAAGTGAGGATTTATCCCTTGGTAGATTCCTAGGAAGAGCAATAGAACTGATAAAAGCACTGAAACAGTTCATATGTTCTTTTCTGGAAGATGGATTACATATTTAATGGGTGATTTTAGCACAGTCAAGTTAAGGGCTTGACACTTTGTAAAAATTCAATGGCCTGTTATGCAGAAGTCATAATAGTTCCTCCTGGTCTTAAAATCTCTGCATCTGGGATTTATTCCCAGATAACTGTTCTTGTGGGATGTGTGTTTCTATTGATGTAATGGAGAGGAGATGGTGAAAGAAAAGGGTTCATTGCTAATCTGAGGGTTCAGAGAGTAATTTGTATAAAACAAATCAGTACCATGGAAGCTTTAACAGTTTCACCCTTTAGCTGTTCATAGCAGCACTCCATTTATTATGATTTTTCTAAGAGGAGGAAATGTGGTGGAGGATGTCTCGCCCTTCAGCGTCCCAGGAAATACTAACATACTTAAAGATGTGTTAAGGACATGACATTGTCAAGTCACTGTAAGATGTTCCTGTGGCTCATGAAATACAGCTTGAGTATTATTTGGGGCGTTGCAGAATAGTGCAAGACAAGACCTATGCCTGGACTCATAAATTATATTGGAAACAATCTTTGTATTAAGTTGTATCACAGTGATATAGAATATGTTGGTAACCAGTTGCAAGGCAATTCCTTTGGAAAAAAAAATAATTTCCTAGAAAATTGCAATTACCTTAAGAGGCCACAATAACTTCTTACTGCACTCTAAATTGTATGAAGTAGTTTATGACCTCTAGGTTCTTTCCTCCTCTTTTAACTTTGCAACGTTTAATAAAAGTTATAGCCAAACTGTTACCCTAGCTTAGAAAATAAGAAATTAATTATGAACACCTCATTTAGTGCTGGAAGGGTACAACGTCCACAGTTTCTTTAAAGCATCACTGAGATAATTTCACTACTGCCAATTGAACATGGATATAGAACACATCGAAATGTGCTCAGTCAATGAATCCCCAGAGTGTTTCTGCTTCATTAACTGCCTACATGGTGACCCCAGTTGAAAGGTTTTAGCCTGATGAAATGTCTGCTGCACATACAGCCACAGGCAACAGTAGAATAGGTCTCTGTGATTTTTAAGGATATACTCAGAATTTGGAAGTATCACATTAGCTTGCTTAATTCTGTCACATCAAACATCACATCACCTCTCATTCCATTAATCTCCCCATAACTTCCACAGTACTACAGCAGTGTTAAGTGTGTTAAGAGTGTCCCTCTCCTCTGCCCTCCAATTTCATTCTACTGGAATCAAGGTATTTTCATTGAGGTCTCATGGTCATATTTCAAGTATCCCTAATCCTTGGCTTTGCATTTGAATGGGATAACTACTTCTGTCTCTTTTAATGGTACTGCTATTTGCCTCATGAATCACAAAGTCAAGGAAGCCCATGATATTTAAATTTTATGACACTGTCTTCCAGAGTAACAACTTTCTAACTCAGCATAAAGTGAAGAGCAACATTTTACCTCACAAGAACTGCACTTTGGTTTCCAGAAATAACTCCCCAGAGAACAGTGACTGTCCAAATTATTACCTTGGATAGTCCACCATGGATTTTTGCAGCACAAATAACACTAACTCATCTTCTGCTTATAAACAATATGGATAAATAAATGATAGAAGTTAAAATTTCATGATATGTGATGCCATTGACAGATGCACTCCAGCTACTCTGCAGTTCCATTGGGTCGCTCTGAGTAAGCACTCACAATATTTCACAGTATTTCACTGTCTTTATTTTGCGATCAAATGACTAATGTGTCTTTCTGTAAATAAGGTAGAATATTGGAGGTTTCATTGTCCCAGCACAAAATAATGACATAAGAATTAAACATATGTGGTTGGCATCTGCTCTTTCTCTCATTTTTCATTCATCTTTCATTTATTAAATATTGAGGGGAAAAAATGAGCTTTCTTATATATAAGATTATACAAGAACTTCCGATTCTCAGAGGATCTATAGTTAAAAAAAGCTACATTATGCTGAATAGCAAAGGGGAAACCTGGCTTTTGGTAAGCTCTATTAGATGTGAATAATTATCTGAAGAAGCTGCTAAAGATCCTCACTCAGGGCTTTTAATAGCAGCCAATATACATCGCTAGGAACTGTCCTCTAGGGAGTAATGGTACACTTAGAGAGGACTGAACTAGGTCTTCTTCTCTAATTACAATCCCTAACTTCTCCAGTTCTATAGAAAGAATGTCTCACTGGGAATTAGATAAAATTTGCAATCTGCAGTGGGCAACCTAAAATAACACAAATCTGATTTGAATCAACTAACTCTTGCAGATACAAATATGATTCTAGTAATGCAACGATTTGATAGGAAAGACTATCTTCATTTTGAACTGAGTTAGAAAATTTAATCTGCAAATATCTAGACAGAAAACATTCTGCACAGAATAATTATAGTGTTGAAGTTGATGAGATTGACATCCTTCCTAACGCACCTGTATTAAAAATAATACTATATATATTTATATATAATACTAATCATAATGCTAAATAAATTCACTATTTTTAAATACATTCTGGTTATTCACAGGTAGATGTGTAACAAACTACAACAACTTTGTAATTTCTTATACACCTTAGAAGATATAGTCCTCTACAGAGATACAGGCCCCTGAATTGGATTTGGAAAGCTTACAGTGAGTCCATAGTGACTTCACTACATGCATGAAAGATAAAATAAACAAACAAATGGACAAATAATACATAAATAACATTCTCTTTTGCAGGAAAATCTATATTCCCCTCCCTGGACCATATCACTGTGAAAAACGTAACTCTTAACACAACAGAAACTGATGCAGCTTCTAACTCAGCAGAATCTAGCAGTAATTCACATATTAATACTTGATATATTAATACTTGGAATTTTTAATTTCTTGAATTTTAATAGCTGTATCTATTAAAAGAAGAAAATTTCATACTCTAGAAGAACAAAATGAGGATGCTGAGACATACTGGACAGCTTTTCTGCTAGAGGAAATTGGTGTATCTCCATTTATTTTGATGGTGTAATGTCAATTGGTACTAGCTGACGAACCAGGAACCAGGACATGAGTAATGAAACGCAGAGTTTATTATTAGGGCATCTTCCTCAGCCAGCCTGTTTCTACCTGCCACTTTTTTTTCTCTTTTTTTTTTTTTTGGTGAGAATTAAACCTATAGGAGGAAAGAATCTATTTTCTAGAAATTTCTTTTGAAAGTTAATATTATTGAAAACGGAGTAAAGTTTCCGTTCATTTAAGGACAGTTATGCTTTCAGTAGATGATAGTATCCAACTCTAAATCTCAAAGTTTGTGCAGAATCCTAAGAAACCTCTCAGAAAGTTTTGGATTTCTACTGCTGAGGCTTTAACAGAAGTTGTTGATTTAAAATGTCTAAACACAACAAATCAATAAAGAATGGGTTTATAACTTTTGTTTGTTTGTTTATTTTGTTTATATTGTTGCCTA
>JAUBOD010000994.1:885132-900773 GCA_032353885.1 Nothura maculosa
AGGTCAAGTCAGCTCTGTGCTGGAGGCCTAGGAAGCTCACTTTCTGAGATGAAGACACCAAAGTGCTCATGAAGATTAATAACTACCTAGAGGAGGCCACTATTCATTCCATTAACTGTCACTACACTTACCACACTGAAAGATAGTTTTCCTAAAAAGTAAAATATGAAAATTAAAACTCTGCTTCTTATAATATCTTAAACTTATGTAACATATTTCATGTCAAGAAACCCTAAAGCACTTGGAAAATGGCATGCACCAGAGCATTGTAGGACACATATATATCCTTAAAAATGGTATGAGAGTTGGGAATCAGTGTTTTAGCCTAGGTTTATGAACAAACATGCTACCTTTGTTTAATATAAATTGTTCAATAGAGAGAAACCAAAAAGAACCCTAGAACCCTAAAGCACATGTCAAGGAACCCTAAGCACTTGGAAAATGGCATGCACCAGAGCATTGTAGGACACATATATATCCTTAAAAATGGCATGAGAGTTGAAAATCAATGTTTTAGCCTAGGTTTATGAACAAACATGCTACCTTTGTTTAATATAAATTGTTCAATAGAGAGAAACCAAAAAGTTAGTCTGCTTAAACGCAGAAAACAAAAGGTGTTTCCTTTTTGTTTGTTTGTTCGTTCTTATGCTCATAGTTAGTATAAATATACAAATAAAAGTGGCAGGACTATCCCAGATAACAAATATCTGTAAGTCAGCACCCCTGGACATCAGGCCATGATTGAAATGTTGCTCTGTCCCTTCAAAAGAAGTCTTCCCTATTAGTATTACATGCAATGGGGTGCTTTGTAGTACATAAAAGAATTACTGAAGTTCAGGAAACCTGAACACAGCACTCAGCTCTGACCAAAGGCTGATTCACAGGAAATCTCCATGGCCCTGTCATCTTTTTCTTTTGTCTCTCCTTTTGTTGCGATTTCTTTGAGCAGGAAATTATTTCTTGTACAGACATCGGAGTAAAGAGGCCAACTGAAAACATTGCAGTGCATCACAATTACTATTGTTCTTGATGAATTGCAGCTTGTTGCTCTGATGAAAAGATTTTAATCAAAAACTCATCAGAGAAAGAAATTTAGGAAAATGGAAAAAATGGAAAGCAGTCAATATATAGAAAAATTAAGATTTTTTTTAAATTTTTCTTTCTCATACAAGTCACTGAAGAAATGTAGAAAACAATATAATATAATCTGTCAAAGAGGCTCATAGAGCACGCACGTACAGATGAAGCAGTTATGAGAAGAAAGACTTAACTGGTAAAACAAGATAATTATCTCCTTCCTTATGGAGCAATCACAAACTATTAATGACAAAAGGATATGTCTAATACTAATGGGGTGAGACTTAGAGGGAAAATCCTCTTTGCTGGACACAAAATTTTATTTTGAAAAAAAAATAAATATATATATATATATATAGTTGAATAGGTCTTGTATTTGGGTCCTTAAACAGAACAAATCCTGGCAAATGTCCAACATGCCAAGCTCTAATCAACCTCTAGGAACTGCTCTGATGTGAGCTATGCTTTTTTCAATCAGTGATCCATAAATCACCTCCACCAATATTATTGGAGATCTCTTTAAGGAAGATAATTTTGATACAAGAAGTGCTCAGAGTTTCTTTTATAACTCAGAGGTAAAGAGATTCTGGATAAACATTGGTTCCTTGGAGAGTATATGCAATATGAACAGGACAAGTCCTTAGTCTAAGAGATTTCTTGTGTTAGCACCTTTTTTTTAGTGATGTCAACATCCATCTTGGTTGGGTCCTTGGTTGGTTTAGTTATTTCAGCATCCATCTCCATCAGTAGATAACCATGTTAATAATGGAGATATGTAATTGTTTTGGAGTTTTCTTTCTCAATACACTTTGAAGCATGTAGGACTTAAAATACCAAAAGTATTCAATTTTATTAAATTTGGTCATTTTACATGAAAACAATGAACTAAAGAGAACATTCTTGTCCTTCTGATGATGATCCACACAGAGCTTTGGAACTCATTTGTGTTGTAAGGAGATACAAGATGGGAAATGGGATTATTCTGAAAAGAGGAATCCAAAATATATATCCCACATGAAGATCTGGATTCTTTTCTGAGAGGTAGCAAAGAATACATCACTCAGGCTTCTCATAACCAGAGAGAGAAGGCAATTTTTTACAGAAACTACTTTGGCTCTGCCAGCTGCTCAGATAAAGCATATTCCTATGAATTTCATCTGAATATGTAACATATCAAACATTGTTTTTCTCGCAGAGTTAACTCTTAGACCATCAAGTAATATTTTATTTTGTGTACTGAGATGTTAAAAAGAATAGAAATCTGCTTAATGAGATAAGCAGGTACCAGTCTAAGCACACAGTTTTCCTTCATATGATAATTAGAATGGATTAAGCAAAACTGTGGGTAAATTAAAAAGAATTTGAAAATTTTCAGATTAGAAATAAATAAGATTAAAAATAGAATCAGAGTATAAGAAGAAACAGAATCCAAATATAAGGATTTCAGAATTAATATGATAGGATTTTATGACAGCTAAAAATAAAAATAGACCATTTGCATTCATCTCATCTCATTACTAAGCTTGCTTAATAGTTTACATCATGAGTAGCAACTTTATTACTAATTCTACACTGAGAACTATGCTTAGGAAGATGTCCAATTGTTTCCTGAATTTAGATCTATGTGCAATGTATCTCAGGATGAAAGCTATTCATCAACATGCCATGCAGATGGTATCATAAATTTTTATTATTTAGATTTTGTAATATCCAAGCCCTTCATCATTTCATCCATAAAGGATTTTGGAGTCTGACAGCAGCATGGTGCCTGCTGAAAGTGTACCTTGGAGTAGAATTCAGTATCCTGAATTACGTGTAGCATAGGCAAGAAATAGGAGAGGTATCTAGCTTTAATGGAGCTAGTGAGAAAATACCAAGATAACTAATGTTTCAAAGAATGAAGGAGCTTTATCCACTTGGAATCCACAGCTCAGAACTTTTTCCTGAAAACGGGCAACTGCAAATTTTTCAAATCTCCCCTGCTGGTCTTCTCTGTTGGATCGTTAGTCACCTAAACTAACAGATGATGTCCTTGTTGAAGCAATAGATCCATGCTCAGAGTTAGCAACTTTGTCTATGTAAAAGATTTTCAAATCCCAACTGTTTTCCTCAAATATGCCCTAAACATCAAATACTTAGGCCTATCTCAGAAACCCTTTTTTCCCTGAAACTGGTCTGATATTTGAAGAATGATGGCAGAAACATCTGAAATCTTCAAAGGGAGATTTGAAGTTACAAAAAAAAATGAATATCTTAAAATATTGAAATGCACCTGAGAAAGGGTGCCCATTTTTATGTTGCTTTTGATTTAGGCAATAGAATTCCAACTTCCTTGGTATTCAATGGTCTAGCAGTCTTCTCTTTCTCCCAAATACTTCCAGTTCAGATGGTGTGAGGCAGTCAGGATAGGTAGAAAGTTTTTCAACCTTTTCAATAGAACGCAAAAGTATTCACTGAGTGCAAACAAGCCAAAAAAAAAGGTAAGTTAACAAAAACGTAACATAAAAAAATGAACACCCTATAGCACAATTTTTAAAAATCATTTCATGAAATAATACATAATAATAAAGATGTAACTGAATAATAATACAAAAGTAGGATTTACAATGTGAGCCTATGTGACAGGTTACATTTGTAGAGGGCATCTAGGCAGAACTTCAAATTGAGCACAAGATTACCGAGCCAAGCCTGAACCTGGACAGTCCTTCCAGCTTCCATTTAGGGACAGAAGAGCATGGATTTTGCCTTGCAGAAACTATAATGTACAAGGTTCACATCTAAACAGAACTCTAAATTACTAAAAGACAGATCTGAAGCCATATCTTTGGTTTTCTTGTCTGCTCAAGAAGGACAGCTACAACGTATCTTGAATGTTCTGTTTGTCTCTATGTATAGATATGGATGTATTGCCAATTTCAGTTCTTCAACAAGCTTAAAACATTCATGCATCTTGACTTACAATGTTTTTAAGAGTGTTCTCTCTGTATATAGAATTGGACCAATCAATCTGATGTGAGGTTTTGCATTTTGTCTGATTGCCTTAGGCTTGTAAATATTTATTTTCCTGTTTGTTTGACTTGAATATATTAGCTGAAGATTTTCCTCTTAAGGCAATTTTGACTTTTAAGAGCGATAATCCTTGACTTTGTCAATATCCATTAAATAAGAGAATGTCATTATTCTTTTCCTATATGGGAAAGAATCCACTGTAAAACAGCTCAACAGCCATGGCTCCATACTATGAAACCTCTTTATTGTTCAATTGGAAGGCATAAATTGGCAATGTATCTCTCTTAAGACAATCAACTTCTTTCCTGTTTTGTTGTTTTTTCTTTTTTTGGGGTGATTCAAAACCGATACTTCCTTTCAAAGTGTGCATTTTTGTTTTTAGTTAAACTGTGAATCATGACTGAGGAAATCAACTTTTAAGGTCAGCTCATGATAATCTGCGGATTCTTCTCAACCAAATGTTCCTAGATAATATTGTTAAAACCAAAATATTATGATTTTTTCTTCAGAAAGGAAAAAGAGTTAGAGGGGCCAATATTCAATACTGTACACATAGAATGTAACTTATTTTCCATTAAGTTCTACCTGATATGCTTGAAAAAAGGGATATATCATGTTTCTATCATCATACCTCCAGAAGGCTTGAAGTACCTCATCTAGTGAGATGGGGAAGGGCTATCCTACTCACTCTGCAGGAGTGAAAAGCCATTAAGAAGAGCATCTAGAAATACTTAGACACTTAAATAAAACATGCGTGCTTATGAGCAAGCCTGAGATTCTGAAAACCCATATTCTGGCACAACCTCAACAAAAGTGTGGAGCATTTCTCATGCTATGAAGTAATCTAGAACTGTCTTGTGACTAAGAAAAGCTTTTGCTAACGGAGAAATATAGATTTGCAGCATTTCAGCTACTGGAGAAAACTGATCGTTCCTAGGAGAGTTTGCTGTTGGTGCTCTGCATGAGTAAGCTGCCACCACTTGAAAAGTGCTTAGTTCTTTGAAAGAAAAAAGTAAGACACAAAACTTCAGGTTGGAGATATGAATTAAAAAAACACAAATCTGTGCCTCATTCCAGTATCAATAAAACATCTAGCTAACATCTAAAAACTTCTGGGCCATTTATGACATCTAATATTGGATTGAGTGGCCCTTAGGAATTTGTCTGTATTTACAAAAGTCCATAGACCACTAGGAAGACAAACATGGTTTACAATGACTTGAGGCAGTCCTTTCCAGTTCCATTTCATTTCATGTAGATGCCATTAAATAAATAAAATGCCACTCTTGATGAATAATTTCAGACCACCCTTCATTTAATCCAAGAAATACTTGCATATTTAAGTGAATTCATGTAAGCAATTCTTTAAGATGGCAGTTCAAAAGATGAGTAAAATTAAGTAAAACTGAGTGCATGAATAATTACAATTTGATCCTGTAAATTACAATATCAAGTACAAATACATCTTTAAAACTTTATTTCCATATTCTGTTTTATAAAGTAAAGTATATACAGACAGATAGAAGAGAACTCACAGACCACTGATAAAAGTTGTTGACTAGATAAATGAAATAAATGTTTCTTTCTACAAACTCCAGCTGGTGTGATCTTGGCCTTCAGTACCTACTAATTAAATGGAGAAACGTTTGAGATAAAAAGTTAATTTACTAATTAAATGACAAGTATGCTTTATAAATTGTCTCTTTGGCTTATTGTGCATTTAGAGAATTAATTAACAATACAATCAGACTTGCAGTTGTGAAATGCCAATATGGATGTGATTTGAAGATATTTTCACTTCTGTTTTCTATCTCAGTTTTTATGACAGCTGCATCATAATGAAGATGCTTGACTTTAATTTGTCTCTGTAAAAATTAAAATGTGTTTGTGTCCTTTTGCTCACCGAGAGCACAAACCAAATTGTACATTTAATAGTACATTTCTGATCAGTTGATGCAGACACAACTCTGTATTAGTAAGTTGCTGTTGTTTTCTATAAGAGAGGGTTATATAAATGATCTGTGATCTGCTATAGCTTATCTCCTTGTGTTAAAATATTTTCTAGAGAAAATGTAACAATGACAGTACGAATATTATTTAACTAACTGGATTCGATATTCAAGATATTTCCTATATTTAACATCAATAGACTTCGCAGATAGGTGTAAACTAGCTCAAAAGTAGTTCTTCGGGTTACTGCTAAAGGAGATGGTATATGAATTGGTCAGGTAATTGCCAATTAACTATTTACAATTCTTGATATGTTTGGCAAAATTGCAGTAAGACAAAAATAGTTCTGTTATGTTGCTTTGCTTTGAAATGATATTTTTATAGATATATGTATGTACACACATATATGTGTATCTCTGTACAAGTATATATATGTATTTATATAATGTATATAAACTGTTTGTGATTGGACTGACCTGGCTTTTATTTTGCCTTTTTATTTTGTTTTGTTCTTTTCTGATTAGTTTTGTTTATTGGTTGCAAATGAAATATTGCTATTAACTTACAGCCAAATCAAAAGTAGATTAAACTTACTGCAACTTCTGCAAACAATCACAAAAGAATTTCCAAAATTTCCAGAATTTCCAGAAAGAGAAAGTCACCTGGTCATAATGAGCTCTTGGGTTGCTGAATAACCGAGTCAGCTTGTCTCCACAGGCAGGTGTAAATGTTTCTTTCCTTATCACTTTTTATACTCTCAATTAATGTTACTCAAACCAATGTTTTTATTGGGAGAATTTTATAGTGCCTGTTTCATAAACCAAATAGATACCCTCAAAACACTCAAATTTTAATAATATTTAGTGTATGCATATGGATGTGTGAGCATGTTGTGCCACTATAAAGCAAAAAGGCTGATTACTTTGCATTCAATTTACTTTGATTTTTCTGTCTAGCCTATTGGTGCCTACAGAAGGAAACAGTAATAAATCATTCATAAAATCAGTCCAATCCCTTCTACAGGGAAATACAGTGAGGCAGACTGTCTCATAAATTGTTTAGAATAATGCAGCTCTCCAGTGATTTAGCCTGATTTGTTTGTTTGTTTGTTTGTTTTAAAAAACAAACTCACAAACCTGCATATGGTGATTCCTGGCTTTTATAGAGAAGGTAGGGAACGTGCACACTTAAGACAAAAACAGTGAGCCAAAGTACTTTTGAATATTCTCGTATATAATACAGATGTCATTGCATTAGCAAACAGATCTTATGCTGGAGAAATTAAATGGAAATACACCTTATGAAATGGAGGTAATGAATATTTTTCTATTTATTGGCTTTTGATTATGTGGCCCGCAATTCTACTTTGTAAAGGAGAAGAAGCAAAAGAGTCCCCTCGTAGTGGCCTAGCATCCAAAATCCTTGGGCTATCTTCATATGTGGAGCAGTGACAGTGACAAAATGGTATTGTGTGCTGGCAGCTTGATTTCTGGCATTTTCTGGGCTGCATGAAAGATCACATCCCCAAACACTTCTGTCTTCTTCCAGATTGTGGTATATTAAACTGAGGAAATAAGCCTGTTTTGCTAGATATCATAGATTCATCAAAATTAAAGATGGGAAAGACCTGTTAGTGTAAATCACTTACATTATCCCTCATCCGATGCAAGATTACTCCCTATGGTATATTTTCCAGTACTTTTTCCAGTCCACTTTCAAATGATTCATGCAACAGTTTCCATTTCTCTCTAGAGATCAGTCTACAATCTAATAGATCTCATGTAGCATTGGTTTTAGCCTAAATTTTCCACTTTTAAAGAATTTTTTTTTTCCTCACCGTCTGGTAATACTGCTTGAAGTTCTCCCTGAACCCAACTACAAAATTTCAGAGGCAAACTCAGGCCTACCAGGAGGGCAGAAGGCATCCATAGATTATAAAGTATTTCAGTGGCTTATGTCATTCCAGAAGGAGGACCAATATGATTTCTCTTATGTGACAGAGACTTCCCTAACTTTCACTAAAACCTGTGAACCTACATATCTTCTCATTCTAAACAAAAAATTTTAAATTTTTCTTTGTTTTATAAATTATTCCATATTCCCTTTGGTAAATGACTTACATCTCTTGTTTAGTGGGTTAAATTCTTACATTGATCCCCTCAACTGGAATAAAAGTATCTTTGGCAATCCATGCATGGGAGAAGCCTTTTACTGGTGAGATTCTTTTTTATAGGTCTGCTAAAGCTTTAATTAGAAAGCAATGAAACACCTGGAGGAGATATATGCATTTTGTAAAAATTCATCTACTTCCTCTCTTAATCATGATTGGAAAAGAATCCAAAATATTTAATAAACTGTTTTCACATATTTGGGATATTTGAGGTATCTTGTAAAAGAGATGATAATCTTTCCATAAGACATTCCCACATGCCGGAATCTCATGTCCATCTCACAATCTCAGCAATAAAGAATCTGCAGTAAATTGCACAGTGAGTTGCCTTGTGTTGATTCATTTCTGAAGAAAGCATATGTGTAAAAAAGCTTGAAGAAATACGTCCTTTAAAAAATATTGGTCAGTCTCTATTTTCTCAAGCACAGATGCACAGCAGAGGCCTGAATTTTATGGGCCAAATGACGAAAACTTCTAAGGTAATGGAGAAAGATAAGTATGTCTGACGTCCTGGAGGAAAATCCTCTGTGCCTAGGAGACGCGAGATGAATTCTGCCACTGGGATTTTCCATCACAATATGGTGGCACTCTGGTGTGCCTCTAAAAATAAAGATTTGTAGTATTTTACATACCTGGGAAGATAGGGACACAGGAATCTACGCAACGATCTTCACCTTGCCAGATGAGGACGTACTGGATCCATTTCCAATTGCAATTTGGATGCAGTTCCCAAAAGGTAGGACAATTACGGCTGAGACGACTTTAAGAATTTCATATTTACTAATTTCAGATAGTAAGTCTGGTTTTGCCTTAAGCCAGATTTGAAGGGGAAAGGCATCTTGCTTGTCAACTTCTTGAGTCATTGCACTTCATTATATAATTTGAAAATGTTTTCTAAATGCTCAGAGGGTTTTTCCCTCAGCTTTTGCTGAGTTTTGCTTCCACCTCCATTTTGTACCAGGTAGCTGTGCCACAAAATACATTTCCATGCTTATTTTCTGTTTTACCCCAAGGCACATATCTATAGATGCGTATGCACAGCTTAAATGGTTGTAGCATATATGCTTCTCCAGCTTCATTTAAGTATACAGAAAAACTAAACCGGAGGAAAAATTGCTATGTCACTGAAGTTAATAGGTGTTTTCACTATGTCTGTACAGGAATTCCTGAGCATTTATATACACTTTGAGATTTTTCCTAACCAGATCATCATGTGCTAACTGAGACATTGCAGACTATTATTTCTAATGGCCATTATAGATAAAGTAAAGATATATTTGCTGTCCATTGTCTTACACATTCCTCTTACAGTTTTCAGAAAAATTAATATTTTCAGAGACACATGCCTGTCCTTGTGCCACGCAGAAAGGCTGCAAGATGAACACTAAGTTTCGTGCATGGCAACGATTCCTTCATGGCCCATAACTGCTAAGCCTCACACCATTAGAAACTTTAAACTGAGAAAAACACATACAAAATCATAATTCCTTTTAAGATTTACAATATTACTGCACAGAGCAGATGCAAAACAAAATGCTAACTGCATTACTTGACCTCAAACACCAGAGATTCATTTCAGGTTTTGCCTCATTTAATGACATTACTTCTAGCTTTTGCTGTTGAAGAAAAGACATGAAGAAGGAAGTCACACTCCATCTATTCCCAAAAAAGTATATCTGCTACCAAATTAGATAATAGAATCATTGCAAGACATTAGTGGTACACTTAAAAAATTATCTCCTCTAAAATCAAACCACCTAAAAGGTATATGTCATTTCTAAGTGAGTCGTTTAAGCTTTCTCTCTGTTCAGCAGAAAAAATTCCAGAGCACGATTCATCTTAGAAGACATCTATCTTTGGAGGTGATGAATCATTTTTTGGAGGTGCCAGCCTCTCTGTATTTGTTAATGAGGACGTCTAGACAACTGGCTTCTTAGACTGAGTCCCTAACTTTTAGGTGTCTCAAGTGCTCTTAAATGACCTATTTTAAATTATTCCCTTACTTTAATTTCTAAAGCAGGTTATTATTTCCTGAAAGAACAATTCAGCTGTCTAAGCATAGGTGGCTATATTTATATCACATTTTATATGTCCTGTGGCATTAAAGACATCTGCTTAGTGTTGTCAGATATGACAGGACTAATAGGAGACTCATGTTCTTCTGGAAAGCTATGTGGAGGCCAAATGCCCAATAACAGACCTATTTGGGGAGGTATGAAACTAGCATAATTACATCAAACACCACTGTTTGAATGACTTTTTCTATTTTCTATTCTATTTCTAAAAACTATTTTTTTTACTTGAATGATTTACTCCATGAATTTAGTTTTTCATCTGTTGCACCGATTACAGATGCCTTACTACAATATATACTGTTGAAGTTTATCTCTACAGTCACAGGACCTTGTGAGGTCTTCTCTCAGATTAGACACAACCAATGTATCAGCACAACTGAAAAGAGCAGAGTCTTCCTAGGTCTAACATAAACACACATTCTTCCATGTCCTACTCTCATTTCCATTTCTGGAGCACAGCACTTTCAAAACGTTTCCAACTTTCACATGTGGGTGCCCAACTCAAGGCTCACAGTGCTCCAATTCTTCTGAAGACAGGCTGGCTTTATCCTCAGGATATGGAACTGCTCGTGACCTCTTCGCAGAGGACCAAATGGACATTGGAGTTCATAGCAAAATGCATAAGAAAGCAAAGGAAGAACAGCAAATAGACATGGAGAGAAAACACAGTAGCATTTGGCATCCATCCAAAGTGGTAAAAACGCTGCTTCTTTTTAATATATTATTTCTTCCAGTTGTATGCATTGTGTTTATGAACCCCAGCATCCTTTTTTTTTTTTCCTCTTCTGCCTCAATTGTCACTGCAGGATCCATAGCTTACACACTGAATAAATTAGTGGCCCAGGAGTTTGCATGACTGTGTAATATTTAAAGGGAATGGGAATGGGTTCAGTCTCTTTTGTCCACCCACTAGGGGAACGGTGACACCAACGCCACAGGTTTATAATCTTTCCCAGTGCTGCTGAATGTCACCTACACTGGGGGGCCCAGGCTACTTGTTTTGCAGTCCTCTGCAGCCCCGCGTATAATTATCACAGCTCATCTTTATTAAACACCAGCCTTATCTTTGTTTTGCTCTCTTTGTTGATAGATGTAACCTCAATACTGTTGCTATGGCTACGGTAACAGTAGCTGAGAAGATTTTGTTTGTTGTAAACAAACTGAGCTATAGAGGCACAGATCCTAGCAGAGCGTTTCCAGTCCCTCTGCCTTATATTATGCTGATTAACACTGCCGTCTCCCTCCTGCAACCTATTGCTTATTTTTAATTAGCATTAATTTAAGCTACTTTGAGGTGCATTTCCCCTTTTGTGCAATTTCACCCTCTTTTCTAACAGCCTTTTCTCCCTATAGCAGCAGCAATAGGTTAGGACGGCAGCCCTGCTGAGAGCATCCACACAGCAAAGCCCTGCTGGTATCCACAATTAATCTAGATGTACACACGAGTGTAATGGCAAAAGATTGCTTTAATTTACTTCCTACATTCTCACCTCCAGGGGCAACTGAGCTTGTTCTGATGCAGGAGCCATGGTGATCAGAAAATGTGTTACTAATTCTGAGACATATTTAGCTTCAAGCCAATCCTTCAAAATCGAGGGCCAAATTCAGCCTCTTTCACAAGCAGATGAGACTTCTGTGAGCAACTACGTTGAAAATTCTATCACTGCTGACTTAACCCATGAGCTCCCAGGTATGAGGAAATGACCAGAAGAGCTTCAGGAATAAAATGAACTTCCAATAGCACCTCGTTTGTGTATTATTTTTATGGCAGATCTTTCCATCAGTAGGCGTTTGCTCAAATGCAGGCCCTGGGCTTGACTCCTGAGTTTTGTGTTATTTTTATTCACTGTGCATGCCAGTTGTGGTTAACAATGTCCAACCTGTTGGTTTAGTATCAGTATTTATTGTTAGTGTTTTGATCTTGAAGATGTCAGGAGCTATTCCAGGGGGTTATTTGGCTGCCATCCTCAAAGGACTGCTTACTCTCTTCTCTGTGACATGTTCTGCAGTCCCAGTATGTGCACAAACATTTAACTATTGTATTTTCATGTGGTCCATAACACCCAGATTCTTTCACTAAGGTGAAAACCCCAGTGTGCTTAGGGCTGTAATGTACAAACCATGAAATTGTTTCTTCATGTAAAAGGGCTTGGATGTAGTACAGATAAGTCATACAAGATGCCAGAAGAGAGCACCAAGGATCAGTATGGAGGGCAAGAGAGGAGTATTGACCTGAACAGCACTCATCCATTGCCAAAGGGTAAAAATGGAGTTGGTATATTAAAAGAAGTATCATGCTGGATATCAAGACCACTCAAGAGCTTCATTAGTATTGGGCATATCTAGTCTATTTGGTGGAAACCATTTACTCCATAAAACGAAGGGGACCCAGCAGTTTTCAGGAATGGGGGGAGAATCAGAGCTCAAGCTAATTGTGAAAGAGTGAGTTCATTTGGGAGGATGGCATAGTGTAAAATACTTGTGAGCATTGCTGAGGGTGATCTTTTTCATTATCACTGTACTCAGCACCCTTCTTGTGATGGGATCATCCTTATCCAACTCTGTTTAGTTATTAAAAACTGATGATATTACAGTAACCAGTATCCTTCAGTTCTGGCATTAATCTCCTAGTAATTCTTCTTTTCATATCACAAAATACAATGTAGGTAAAGATATGTCCTTTTTGCAGCCTCTTGACAAGTCTTCATATCCCAAAGGAATACTGGCTTATGAGGTTGAGTCAAGGAAAAAATTACAGCCCTTGTGAATTTCCTAGATTTCAGTTTTACATTCCCACTCTTCATGCTACTTTAATATAATTTTACAGATGAATGATAAACAAGGTGATACTCCGACAGCGGCAAACTTGAAGAATGGGAAGGAAAAAATTACCCTCCCTGTGAACTTTTAGAATGGTTCACACTCATTTTCAGCTTGGAAAGCTGTTACCTATTCATATAGCAGCTTTTTAAAGTGCAAATGGAAGCAAACCAGCATGCAGAGATCTTTAGTAGTTTGCAAATGTCTCCACAGTACCTAGAAATCAACCTAAACTACTGGAATAGACTAAATGCTCTATGGACCATAACTTCCTTCTCCCTCCTTTAATGATGTTTCACTGGATTGACAGCACAATCAAGGATGCAATTTGGCAGCTCATCTTAGAGCATTTTCACATCCCAGTCCTTGCAATTGGTAATTCATCTAGCAACATCACTTGTCTTAGTATGTTTCACCAGCACATTGACTTGAAAGAACGCTGTGAAGTTTGGTTTCTCTTCCCCAGCAGAGTAAAAAGAGTAACTTCATCTTCAGGACTTCATGGAGAAAAGAAGTCCAAGTTAGAGTGAAGCTACACAATAGAAGACATTCTCTGTCCCAGACAGTGAGAGTGACATGAAAGAAGGGGAGATCAAGGCTATATTCAGCTACCAGATACATGCTAGAATTTTGCTATTCACCTCTAATGCTACAGCCTAGAGTTTCCAGCTGACTTTTGACATCAGATGTTCAGTAGCAACAGAATAAATAGTTTCTGCTGAGGAGAAATCTTCAACTAAGATCAAGTATAAGGTATAAAGTATAAGGATAAAATATTGTCTATATTTTACATATGGGTACAATGGCCCCCAAAATAATTAATGATTTATCTTTTTCCTGTGTTATACAAGAAAGTAATGGCAGAACTAAGATTAGTTTTAGCACTTGCAAAATTATGATTGCTTTTTTCAAGTGTCAATCTAGCATTAACTTTTGGCACAGGCTGTTCAATATCTAATAAGAGTTAAGGAACATATTTTATGCTGATAAAAGAAATAGTGAAGTGAGGAATAATGTCCTTGTGACCTTGCAGACCATCTTAATTAAATAGATGAGTAGTACTTATTTTGTTGTTTACAAAGTTACAGTGTTAAAAGTTGTGCTTACAGAGTATGTCTTTCCTTTCCAGTTCTGTTTCTGTTGAATTAAATGAGATTGTGTTATTTACTTCAATACTAGATAAAATAGACTTCCCTGTAGTATTTTATTTTAAAAGAAATATATGATATTCTTTTATTACTCTTTCAAAGACGTGATTCTGTAGAAACATAACTTGATTGGTGGATGTGCTATGGGAAGAAAATACAATGTGGAAAACTTACTATGTACTGTCTATATATGTACTGTACCATCCTTTATTTTCACTAAGGAAACTTGCCTTAAACAAGCATTCACATTCATACTTCTGTAAGTTTATTTTACATTAAAGCATTCCTTAATAGTACAGTAATCTAATTGGTTTGTATGGTTAAAGGAAGATAAAATTCTCATATTCATTAAGAACTACAACTATAAATCTCCTTACTAAAATAAAAAGAAGCATTTATCCAATTCAAGGAACATTTGAACATTGTATTTGCCATTTCTGATGTTATCACAATAGTGCTCCCAGCATTTTTCATTGCCTTTAGAGTGTATATGGAGGAGGGTAAAAGAGTCAAATCCAAAATGCTTCAAGTTCAATTTTTCTCTCACTTAAGGGAGCTTAGCTGAACTGTTTTAGCTGCTAAGTTAATTCATCTAAGACAGTTATGATGTATTGAGCAGAGAGGAGGGAATTGTTATTTAGACTTGAACTTCTGTAGGGAGAGTATTCACAATGCCTAATTTTTAGCTGTAATTTAGTGTCTAAGACTAACTTCCCCTTTTATGGCTAGAAATAGAGGCCAAGGCTCTAGGGGAACTAAACAGTGCACATGATTTGGACTTGGGTAAACCACGACTTGGACTATCTCCATGGATTATATAGGGAGTCTTGGGAACCTAGTCTTTCTATTATTTACAATGTTTCTATCAGATACATCATGAAATCAGGCATTTTACATTCTGGCATTTTATCTACACTTACAAACATTACCTATTACTGCTAAAAGACTGATTTACCTCTATTTAAGAAAATCTTCCTATAACATTTTACACAAAGGTCTTCTGAAGCAGAAAATTTCCACTAAGATGGGTATCACTCTCTACCTTTATCCTACTTTCATATGTTGGTTGCTCACATTAGTAAGTACTAATGTAGTTGCTCACAGTACAATTATAACTTCAAGACAAGAGCTTTAAGAAGTAGAGTGAATAAATAGTATCTTATTGTTACATATCCTTTAATTAATCTAAAATTCTTCTTAAAAATATTTTCTAGATTTTGAAGTTCAACATTTCCATGTTTTCTTAAGTAAAATCTTCACTCTTACAAGTCTACCTTACCATGATTCTGCAGTTCGGCTCAGGTACTGGCAATGGGGATAAAGCAAGAGAGAATCACAGTATTTCCAAATGAAGGCAGCTATTCCCAACACTGTGGCATGATGTTTTCTATA
>JAUBOD010000994.1:921938-934109 GCA_032353885.1 Nothura maculosa
CTACTCAGGTTACTTTTCTTGCCTGTGAGGAGAATGCCTGTGTCCACAGTCTGACCAAAATACATGAAGGGAAACTGCGAGTAGTCCATCCTTAAGTCACTCAGTCTGGGGAAATTTTGACATATCTCAGTCTCAAGGTGTTTGTATAACAAACAAAAGAGCTCAAGGACTTTGTAGTTAGATAAGATAGCAAAACCAAATAGTAACATTCAATTTTGAATGAGGCCCTTATTGACTCAATGTACAGGACTGGTGGATAGGAGGTAGAAATGGGAAGTTAAAGAGATGTTTCCCTTGGTTTTATGCTGGACTTTGTGGTGGCAGCCAATTCAAACAGTGAGGGGGAAATTGTTGTGATCCACTGCAGACATATAAGGTTTTCTTCTCTGCTGCAAGTCAGGGGAGTTTTATAAGGCACATAGCAAAAAAATCTAGAGTCCATGCTGGGGAGAAATTATGTGCTCTGGAAACACGAGTTGAAATGCTGTGTAAGTCCTAGATAAAATAAGTTTCTTCAGAAAGTTACTTCAAGAATTATTTGAACCAGAGATGCTTAAAACAGAAGGATCAGAGCAGATAAGAGCAGATTAAAAAAAGGCAAAACAGAAAACAGTAATCTGAGAAAGGCAGATTGTTTCCAATCTGACCTGAAGTTCTGCTTTTTTCTCAATTATTTTTTCATTCTCTCTCTAAGCACAGAGCAAGAAGCTGTAAGTCATGTAGGGAAATCCTCAGGCTACAAAGTAGTGCTACAGAAGACAAAAAGGCAGGAAACCTGGAATAGTTTTTCTCTGTAATAGAAAAACATATACAATTGGAAGACTGAATAATATTTTTGTTTATTTCTTGGTTTTAAATGGAAATTGGTAAATTCATTGATGAGGATACATGCTGTAATCAACAATCTTGCATGGTGAACATCCACATATTACAGTAGGCTTGGGGGGCACTGGAAGAGCTGGGAAAGTCTAACTGGTTTTCTAAGGGTTGCTTAACCCCATGGTAAAAGTAAGGACTGTATAAAGCAGAAAATATTAGAGCTGAGCTACTACCTAAGAGAAATGATGGTGAACATTTTGAACTTGACTTAAAGTAAATAAACCTGGGGCAAAAAGTGGTGAAAAGAGAATTCTCAGAAGCCTTTCTGTCAAAGCTCTGGGGCAGAAAGCTCATTGAGGAGCTTATAATAACAAAAGTGACATAAAGCTGTTTAAAGTTGTGGATGTAACACCTTAAAAGAACCTGATGCTTCTCTGATTTTTTGCTGAGAGATCTGAGTAGTCTTTCCTCTTAATGAGTGCTGTGATTCCATGTAAAAGTGGCCTTCAAAAAAGATGTGATTTTAGGATATGGTATCAAAGTGGAAAACAAGGGAAGACTGTGTTTAAAACATGGCTTTTAATTAAGTTGCAGGTTACTCAGTATAGGAGATAAAAACTGAGGATTGTCCTTTTCCATAAAGCAATTGTTTCTTGAAGTCTTAGACTGTAATATACTAATATAAAGGCATTGCAGTAAATACACACTTTTTCTGATAAAAATGAAAATGTATAAAAAGTGGATTATTTTCTAAGGAATTTAAGTGGGGACAAAAAATGCCATTTAGTAACTTACACAATTTCTTCCAAATAGGTCAATTTGAAGAAAAATTATCAATATGAATGTAATTGATAAGTAATGCTATTAGTTAAAAAAACCCTACATTTTGTCTCTTTCCCTTTTCCCTTAGTGAACTTCACACAACGTTGAGAATGAAACTACAAAATTTCAGAGTTCTGCTTGGTTTTTAAGATAGTCAAATTTGACAGTCAAGGATTGCAAAAACTTTGCTAAAAATAGTTCACACATACAGAAGTAGAAGATTAAAAATGTCAACAAAAAAAGGAAAAGGAAAACAGCCATAGCTTCTAAGTTATATTGATTTTTGAAGTGCAGAAAATGGATTAGGTAATTTAAAAGACCACAGGAAAAACTTGGAGAGCATGCTCGTAAGGAAACCTAAGAAGAATTTAAAGTATATTTGGGACATGCCATCATAAAAACCTATAACTCTTACAAAATATAGAAACTGAAAGTGTTAATTGACACAGAAGTGTTTAGTATTCATTCTATATTAAAAAATAAGTAAAAGTTTTTTCTCCATCACATGAGGATGATGAACCTCATTAAATCTGTCTATCAGTGAGAAGAGAATATTAATAGTTTCTAAGAATTTATATTTTAAAAACAAAGTGATAAGATAACTTGTCCTTAAAGATGCTGAAAGCACTAGCTATACTGACTGAGCTGTTTGGTTTGTTGACGCAACTTCTTCATAACATTTTGAATACCAGGAGCACCACAGGTATAAAAATGACAGGCTCTTTAACATACAGAACATACTTTGTCAGGCTGGGTTTCATTCTTTGGAAATTCAAGTTAATTTGGGAAAAATGACTACATAAATACACTGATTGCCATGGAACTTTACTCAATATCCTATAAAATTCCAATTGTGAAGAATGTGATATTAGAACTATGCAACTGCAATTCATATAGTAAAAATAGAAAACATGCCAGACAGATTAAGAACTAGCCAAATTGTAATTCTTAAGTAGCTAACTAGTAACTAACACTAAAAGAAAGTATTTCTAATACTTTCTTCAGGGAGCAAAACTAAGCCTCTATTTCTTATAGAGGCTTAAATCAATGTCTAAGAAAACCAGTGAGTAGCATTCTTCTAAACGAATTATAGCAATGAAAATCAAATTTGTATTCTGTGAAGTTGCATAGTCTGTCTTTACAGTCAATGAGTTTATTCAGTGTATACTTCTTTGGGTATTTTGGTATATTTTTTGGTATGTATATGTATATATACAGACTTGCTCAGAGCCACAGTCATGGTGTGAGCTTTTAAATTGCTTTATAGAATCAAATCTCTTATGGAACTTTCATCCCTTTATTGGGTCATTTTATTAGATAAAGATCCTATCTGAAAATCTCTCAAGCCCCAAACTACTTGATATTCAAGTAACTGAGCTCCAAGAAACTAAAAAAAAGCACTGAGTGAATTGTCATTCAGGAATGCCTGAAGCTTTCAGGGATAAATATTTTGCCATGAAGGCATCTGGCTTTAATATAACAATTTTGGCCCAATTAGTGGCTCATAGGCTCTCCTTTCTGCACAACAACCATGTTCTTGGTCTCTAAGGCTCTCACAGACAACTTATGCAGCAAATAGGCTATACAAAACTGAAAGCAACCATGATGACACAAAGGATAAGCTACCTAACACAGGTGGAGCTGAGCACAAACCTGGAGACTGGAATTGTCACAATAATGAAACTCAAAAACAGAGGAGGAAAACCAAAGTTGAGCCACACAGCTGCTGAGGTTAGATTTTTAAAGAAAGATAATGTTTCCTTTTTGACTTAGAAGACTTCTTCCCTACCTCATCCCCAAAGGGTCATGAATATGTAATTGTTACCTGGAAAGCAAGCCAGGAATGCAAAATAACAGAAAAACAAAGTGCTTTTATTAAACTCTCTGAGAAACCCACTTATCTGATGTGGAAAATTAAATATGATTTATAATATAATGCATCAGGAAAATCAATAACAGAATATGTTAGCATAAAAAAAATGTAGCAAGTTAATGTAGATTTTTAAGTAAAAGTATTGACTGAAGATTCTAATCAGCTAAATGTATGAAGGTTAATCCAGAACATGCTTAGGAATAAATGAATTCAATTTGAATGTATCACTAAAATTATTTTTTGATCTAATGGAGTGATAATTGAATTCTTTTTCTAATCTGAAGCAGGGGAGATAGTAGCACCACAACATAATTACTTGTCTGGTTAAATACATCGTCCTTTTTTGTGGAAATAATTTGCTTTCAGATTCATGCTGAGAAGCTACCAGCTCCTCTTTATCATAATATAATTTAACAAAATGTAGCATTCCTTCTTCATCAAATTAAACCAATTTGGAAAATTGAAGAGTCTTTGGGTCTCAGCTCTTCAATCATTCTCCATTGTTATACCCAGATGAAAAAATAGGGCATTAAAAATAAAAGCTTCAAAAGGGAACTGACTGTCTTTTCTTATAAATAGGTTGCGGGTGGGGAGGAGGCAGAGAGGGAAGAGGTCCTTTAGGATGGAAACGACTCAAAGGGATTTTGGGAGAGGGATGTGGACTACATCTTTACATTACTAGAGCTCTGCTCAGGGCAGCTCCAGGATGCCTGTGGTTCAGAGCAGCTTATCTCAATGAGGCAAAGCCTCGGGCTGAGGAGCTGTAAGTACTCAAAGATACTGGCCATGTCCACCCCACTCCTCCCATTACCAAAGGCAGCATTAGAGCAGGATAACTGGATATGAGACTTGTCCCCTTTTTGCTGCTTTATGTAGTGATCCTGGCATGATGAAGGATGTGCTTTGCTCACAAAAAGGAAACTCATCATGTCTGGTCAAACATTGTATTTTATAAACTCAGAAGAGCTGAAGCTGAAATAATCGCCTCTGAGGAGGATTGTAATAATACCTCAAAGTTTCTAACTTCAATCATCAAGCATTGCTTTAATCCCCCAGGACTTACCGTTTTCTCACAGGCTTTGGTTTGACAGTCAACCCCTATATAACAAACCCCATTGAATATATAGGTGCTGGGGCACATATGTTTTCTCTGGCATGACCTTAATTAGTTTAAGCTCTTGCTTATAACTTCTTTGGAAATCAGTTGCACTTGATGTGATTTAAGGGGACCACAATGACCAGATTCACATCAGCAAGTAGTGGAGATCTGAAGAGCAAAGCAGATGGTGCTGCAGAGCTGATATCCATGCTGAGATAAGGGGTTTACTTCATATTGTGACCTAGTCCTGTGGCTTTTGCATCCATCAGAGCTTTAGGGAATTGCTGTGCATTCTGTGTTCTTCTGGAGCAGGTTTTCTAGAGTGTATCTTCTGTTTTGGTTTTACTTGTAAGAAATGCTGTTCGTGTGCTCCAAGACAGGGCCATGAAATGAAGTGGTTATGTAAGCATGGTGAGTGGAGAGAACTGAAAGATTTCCTTCTAAAAACAAGGAATATTTTTTGTATAAATCATTCAAGTTCTATCTTTATCAGAATTTTGGAGGTGTTCAAAACACAGATTACTGTTTGAAATACTGGTCTCTGAGACCTGCTATAATTTAAGAAGTTGGACCCCAAATTTCCAAGTTTTTCAGTCTCTCACATATTACATAAGCATAGGAGAGCTCATTACTCACATGCCTCTTGTTCATTGTCACTGCTTTCAAGTCTTTACCTATAAGTAGCGTATTAGGAGACACATCTTTTCTTTCCTCTCAAGGCTCAACTTTAGCTTCTCCAAATATACTGTTTTTCTAAATATGAGATGCTCTACAATAACACAGAGAAGAAATCCCCACTGATTTACAAGTATGGTCTCACTCCTGGAAGCTGATGGGATTTCCAAAAATCAGCTTCTAAATCTGGATTTTAACAATGCTCAATTTAATTTCAGAGATACTGTTATATTTGCAGTTAGAGTTCATAGTTATAGTCATACTGACATCTCTGAAATTAGGAATGCAGTACTAGGTGCATCACACAGTACTTGGGGAGGTCTAAGCCACTGTCAAAAACAAACACTATTATCATTTGACATTCATCTCAGTAGTCTGAACAGGAAAATAGGACTATCTGTGTAAAGATTCTATTTCCATTTTTCTGCCAAAAATATTTACCTCTTCTATCCCAGTACTACAGTAGAGGAACAGTTTATGTGTATTTACTTCAAGTGAGAAGTCCTCTACTCAATGAGCAAAATCATTGTCCAGGTAACAAGTTTG
The DNA here is from genome assembly GCA_032353885.1 of Nothura maculosa. Classification (NCBI taxonomy): domain Eukaryota; kingdom Metazoa; phylum Chordata; class Aves; order Tinamiformes; family Tinamidae; genus Nothura; species Nothura maculosa. The sequence continues at coordinate 927,773 of JAUBOD010000994.1, forward strand.
CAGCTGCAAAGCCCAATGTGTATCTATGTTTTACCTGTCTCCGTGATGTCTGGTCAGAGGGGAGAAAGTAGAAATATGGGAACTAGTTAATGTACCACTCAGACAACTGGTATATCATCTAGCCAGGCAGTTAAAGGCAAATGAAAATTTATAAAATTAAAGTCAAGGATGGATATTCTAGCTATACACTTTATTGCTTAAAGTAATTACTTTCCATCTCTGTTCCCCCTACTTCTCCCACTCTATGCTCACTGTTTAAAATAGATTGATGGAAGGGTAAAGAATCCTCTCTGAGCTCCAGTGAGATTATATCAATTATTTAGAAGTGCTAAAATTTTGGCAGGGACATAATCCACCTTCTCACTTTGAAGACAATCTGGAGATTAATACAAACATGCATTAAGGAAAGAAATTCAGGCAGGGTAAAGCTAGTGTGACAAAATGAACACTTGTACTCCACGATTGCAGCATGAGGAGAAGGGAATTAGCTGTCAGATGATAAACAGGATGAATTGCCTGCTTGTCATATCAAAAGCTTTTAGCTTTAATCTGGAGATAATGGATATATCACAAGTTTTACAGTGATAAAGTTGAATTTGGCTCATAGTGAGGAATATAAAAAATGAAGTGTCCTGCACTTTGATAGCAAAATTACTTAATACTTACTAATATTTTATAAATTGTTTATTCTCTAGAAATATGCAGGCAGACAGCATATGCCAATAATCTGAAAGTGGGAGGATATCATTTTGGTCACATTATGAGTCTTTATAAAATGTTGTGTATAAACACACACATATATGTTAATTGATGTAATGTTTATAATAAAAGATGCTAGAAGCTAATGACATCTATGTAACCTATCCTGAGATACTTTAGGAATGTATTCAACACCAGGAGATTAACATATAAATACACAATCTCTACAGAAACAACTGCTGAGATTTAAGGCTGCTGTTGACCACCATTAGTTCGTTATCATCTTCTTGGCTGAGTCACAGTAACAGGTCAGATGATTGCTTCTAATCGATTTCAGTGCAGTCAGTTGGTTTAATAGACCTTTAAATCAGAGAGGTTGGTGATTTAAACCAGTCCATGTGACTTTGTAGTGAAGAGGATATTTGCACTATATATTCTTATGGTTCCACTCTGAAACAGTAGCTAGCAACTTTACAGAAATAATGAACAATCTGGGCAGAAACTTCATAATTTGCTCCAACTACATTTACAAAAGCAGGAGTTTTTAGGTCTGTCCTTGGATTGGTCATTAAAAATCTAATTAGAAAGGATATTTCTGATCGTAATTTACTTAGAGACAAATTATTGTGATTTTGATAGGTAAATATGTCCCTTTCACTTTATCACATGTGAAATGATGTGGGTAAGCCAAACATAAATAGTAATTGACTTGGATAATTTTTCCTGAGTGTAGTTCTGCTTTTGTTTGTTTGATTCTGTAGTATTGGAGAAATTTAGGACAGCACCAAGTCTTTTCTACCTTTCTGACATACCCTGCAATCTTGCATCATCCTAGGATGGCCAGGAAGTGTCAAGTCTTACATGGCATAAGGCAAAATGTACTAGGGGCAGACAAACACCTTATTCATATATATTAATACCATGTGATCAAAAAAATAAAAGACAAGAGTTTTATCCAAAACCCATTGAGTTCCTGGATCTCATCTGACAATCAGTAGCTAAGAGCAGGGAGGTGGTAAGGGATAGCTCATCAAAACAGTGACAGTAGGGTCAATGAAGATGTTTTAAACTCCAAAGCACCATCACAGCCATGCTGCAGGAGCTTGCTTTCTACTGCACTCTACAGACCAGCTCCCTACAGAGACCAGGAACAGCTACTGAATATCTACCCAACTGTTTTTGAGGCCAAGGTCTTGCAGATTAAGCCATTTTCAGCTGCTGACAGGACCCATCTCCATTAGAAAGAGACTTTAAGAAGCTGCAGCATCTCTGGGGCTCACTGTTAGTCAGTATTGTGTCTTCAGTAAGAAACAGTAAACATTAGACAGGTTTTAGCCAATATCAGCATATCAATTGTAGGAGGAAATTGTAGAAGAAAATCATTCTTTTTACTTCATTTAAATAGAGTTTAAAACACTATTCAGTTGGTCTTAAAGTGAATTTTGTTGGATCTATTGTATACTCTTCAAAGACTTTCAATTTCCTTCCAATTATATGTCATTTGCTCCTGAAACATTTGTGTATCTTTTTCTTTAGTAATACTTCTTTAATCCTTCAGAAATGTATTCAAGTAGTAGAGCAAATGCTTCATTTATGTCTTTGTATTCATTTTTAGTGACTGTAGAATTAGAAGGCATCTCACGCTCAGTTCATTTTACTCTATAGCACAAGCTCAGCCACACCTCCCCAGGTTGGGACTTTGCAAGTAGATCTTGCAAATTTCCACCAGAACTGTGCTGAAACATTTTTTCCTGTGAAGCTACTCTACAAATGTTCACTTCCCAGCAGAAAAATGTCAAGGTCTTGTTAGGAGCTGAATTTAAAGGACAAAACTTCCCGTAGTGAAAAAGTCCGGTTTTCAGTTAACAAAATAATCCAGTTAAGCAGTTATATATGTGCCACGAGAGCAAAAGAGAAAAACCAGGTTTATACAGCTAAACAAGAATGAAGTTGGCTTTGTTAATCTCAATTTTGGAAGATTTTTTTCAGTAATATGCCAATTAACTTGAAAATCACATTTTATTTGTCAGTGTTCTTTTCAACTGAACAGTTGATGTGTTGACTAGTCTTGAGTAAACAATTTGTTTTGAGAACCTTGTAAAGAAAATTTTTATACTAGAAATATGTATTTGTAAATGAATGATGTTTCTTCTTTTCATTGAAACATTTAAGAATACAAAACTAATCATTGTTTACTTTTCTTTGAATTTTCCTTTATCCTTTATTATTCAGCTGATTGTGATTTTTTTAGTTCAAAATTAATCTTTAGTGATATTTGTTTTCCCTTTATTTTAAAGGTTCTTGAAATTCTTGTCATAAACACAGTTCTTTAAGCATTTAAGTGAGCAATAACGGTGTGGTTATTAGAATAAGATGCTAACAGTTCTTTTTTTCATAAATGAACCTGTGTTGCATCATCTTTCCAAACTTTGTAATATAATATTATTTTGTCCTATTTCTTAATAGGAAGAGACTAGAAGATATATTTTAATAGCAAATAAAGAAATGTTTATATTCCTAAAAATGTTTATCGATCTTAGACTTTAAGGAAATAAGTAGAGGGAAGTTCATTTCCCTCGTTACATATCCTGACCTCATATAAATTTCTTTTAGCTATATAATAAGGAACCTGAAACTCCTCCAGTATATCTGTGTGGTATTTGATTAATAACATGCTTAAAATTCTTGGAATTTAAAACTATAGGCCAACTTTTTCCACACTAGATTTAGTTTGCAATTATGACAAAATTAATCCTAATCCTCAAAGATTACAGTTTTTCATCACTTTCCTTGGTAATTTTTCTCTTACTCACTTTTAGAAAAAAAAATTACAATGTAGGAAGCAGATGGCACAATTGTTGTTATTGGTTTCTTTTCCTGAAATTGCATAAATGTTTAAAAACAAGTCATGTTTTGTTGTTGTTGTTGATTTTAGCTTTCTAAACTTGTCAGTCAAGACGGTCATATCAGGAACCAAACTCCCAACTCCTAAATTTAATTCATAGATTCCTGAAGTTTGAATTAAGATTTGTTTGCCTAATAGGGAGCTAGCTTTAAGTCTAATTCTATGAGATAAGACTAGGAAGTGATGTGTAGCAGGCTACAGCAAAACACATAATGTATGGATTCCCCCAATGAATAGTAAAGTAGTTGAATCTGTGAAAAGAACAACAGAGATTTACAGAGACTAATTAATGTGACAGATTAACCACAGGAAATGCCAAAATAATGATGAAAAGAAGAAATGTAAGTAGAAACGCAATGACATGATTAGATTCCAGATTTCTGATCTGACAGCTGTGATACATACACTTCAAATTTTCTCATATTTACCATCATTGTCAAACAGGTTATTTGCATGAGTAAAAACCTCATTTTAATATAAATTTTATTTCTGAAATTGTCACTAACTGGTGGCTATTCCACTGGATATAGATTATTACAATCGCCCCATATCCTTGAGCCATGCTACCTAATAATCTCTTGCAGGCAAAAGTTTGATGCAGTTCTGCTTTACTGAGCATCTATCTTCTAAAAGTCTTAGATGTTGCATAAAAGGAAATTGCACATCAAATAAGTAGATGATTTTTACAGGTTAATGCATAGGCATTTATATATATACACATACATATATCTATGTACATATACATATACATCTATGTATGTTTGTTTATATAATATGTGTGATAATATATTTATATAATATATGCGTCAATTGTGAAGATAGAATTCCTCACCATGCAGAACGGTTTTCAATCCGAACTTCCACTTTATATATCACATAATTGTGACACATAAATAATTAAATAAATAATAGCTTCTGTGATAAAATGGGGGGTTTTTACAGTAATTTTGATAGTTTGAATTTCATTTGATTGTTTTAAGGAAAAGGAAAAAAATAAAAGAAAACCTCCAGGTTGCAAATGAAGGGTTTAATGGTGATTCTGCTTTAAACTTCTCATTGAAAGAGTCCTTACTGTATACAAGCTTTGGAACAACTCAGCAGGAAATCCCACAAATATTATTTAACAGTGAAAATTTAGGATGAGACCATAGGACCTAGACCGTCAATGATTTCAAAGGACTCCCAAGTGTCTTTGTGCATCACACATGCCAAGAATTATCTCAAGGGAGCACAGAAATGCATGAGCAATGTTGCAAAATCGTCAGTATGGAATGGGAACTTGCTGATTTCCCCTTGGAAAAGTCCATCCACACAACAGTCAGGATGAAGAAATATTTGAAAGAACCATGTTTTGTTTGCAGCTAACATGACTGTATTTAATTTAAAGTAATAGATTCAAAGTAATAGATTGATAAAGGCATCCACACCATTTTACACACAAAATTAATCAAAACAGTAGTCTGGAGGTGCCAGCACTTGAGGTGCTGGTATGACTTGATGACTTGTGATGTGAAGAAGTCTTCAAATGTCTTTTTTTTATTCCTGATATACTGCGAGACTGTGGACTGACCAGAGAGAGACTTTTTTGCAGTGCATATACTGCATATATTCAATCTCCTTCACACAGTACCATTATTTAGTCATAGTACTCAAAAAATATACTTCTAAAGCAGTGTACATCCAAGTAAAGAGCTAAAAGACTACTTAGAAATGTCATTTAGTATTACTAGGATGAGGAAGCGATTTTTATTACTAATAATAACAATGAGAAAAAAGTTCTCCAAGTTTCTATTACAAAGCAGGACATGTAGAAGAACACAAGCCATAAAAATGGTAATTGCTTGTATATCTTTAAGGCTGACGTTAATCTGACAACTCCAGTGTTATCCTCTATCAGGAGAGTAAAGTAATTAGATCTCATATCTGCCCCCTCAAACTCAGTAGGTATTACAGTATATATTAGATTCACTAACACTGGAATGGATTGATGTAGATTTAAGTGTGGATGGTGGGAAGAGAAAAATATTTCAGGAGATTAGGCCATAAATCACATATTATGGCATTCATTCAACTTGATATTCCCTTGTTAGGGTGCAGGTCAACTGTATCTTTTTAACTGCCTGTTATCTGATCTGCCAGTTAATTCAATTCCAAACTTCATTTGAATGAGAGAGTCTTTGGATGCTATTTTCCTAGTGTTCCATCATCCATATTCACTCATTTCACTGCGACATGATTACAGTGTCTGAGATGGTGGAGAGGAGGGGGAAGGTGGAATATATCATCTGTCAGCCTTAATTCTTAATGAACATGGGCACTTTGTCTCACCTAGCAACTTTCTTCTAGTCATCTGGGGCTTTTACAAATTTTAGTAATTAAAGGCCATATTTGGGAAAAGGAGATAGGACAAGAAAAAATATTTCCATGGAAATGCCTTTTCCTTTTTTATAATTTGCTCAGATTTTATAATATTCTCAAAGAGGATAAAAGAGAAGTGGCTTTCAGGTTACTTTTTGGGCCAGTAGTTTGGAGCAGTTCCAATTTAAAAAAATGTTCACAGGGCAGTTTCTGTCATGGGGTAGAGCTATGGGGCAGAGGAAAGCTTACGAGACTGTTAATTTTTATTTAAATCCTTACAAATTTTCTTTTATACGACTACTGAGTAAAAACAAATCATCAGATAAGCAATCAGACCTTTTTCGAGGATTTTCTCAAGCAATCAGTTTGAGTTTA
>JAUBOD010000994.1:941418-953058 GCA_032353885.1 Nothura maculosa
AACTTTCATATCTTAAAGCAGAACATACTCTATGTGCAGCTTTCCTATGTATTTTTCATATGTTGTGCACCTCCCACACAGAATAAACTGCACATTAAACAGCTTGCAATGTTAAAAATAGTCGGATGAAACAAGTTAAATAGTGGGGCAGAGGAACAGCAGGGTTTGAGATTTGGATGAAACTAGGCTTTCAACTGCCGTGCTATTTATGGTTGCTGAGATGATACTTGCACTCTTTTTAGGAGACCAGGTCAGACTTCAGACTTTTCATTCCATCTTTATCTGTTCCAGTGCTGCTTTGATGTTGGCAGTTATATTTCCTCTGATTTTTATATCCCCTGCCTTGTTGTGATGCCTGCCTTCTCTGGTTCTTCTTTACACTATCTTTTCCATTGTCATTCCTCCTCTTATTCTCTGTAAATTTTCCCCAGGTAACTATAGAAATATCTCTCATTTTCTCCCCCAAAAAAGTATTTTTCCTGTTCTGATTCTTGCTACCTCTAGGATGTCAACTTTCCTGTTTGACTTCAGTCTAAATATAATACAAGAAATATTAATTTTATTCATTTTCTTCCCAAGCTATCTGCACTCTCTGTAACCATTGAAAACACAAGGGATGTCATTAAGGGCACTCAACACCTGTGGGGTCTTGGACAAATGCCAAATATTCTCTTCACCTGTCATAGAGCAGTAGATGCAGCTATACATAATTTATTTTAGCAGGGACCTCTGTTTCCTGCAGTCTCATTTATTACCTATATTGTTAAATGTTAAACATATCTATGATGACATACGATCTATTTATGGTCCTCTATTCCTCTAGATATAACCAAAACACTTTGAAAATCCTGCTGTTCTTGTCAGCAAGCCAAACTTTTTCTTCTCGCTCTCTCACCCAAATATCTTCCTTGCAAATATCTTCATTTCTCGCTTCTTTCAGTATTTATTTGCCCTCTGATACTTCTTGATTACTCATTGAAATTGGCCCTACATGCATGGCCAAGAAGGTCCTCCATGCTTTAAACAGGTCATGAACGACACATTCTGTCACAAACAGAATGACAGAAAGACACCTTACTTACTAATGACTTTGATACATTTTAATTGATTTTATTTTGAATCATAGCTCTGCCATATTGAGTTTCATGATCTACTAATCTACATTTCACGATTAACTTGATGTCTGCTGTTTAAACATAATACTTTCCCTGCCATGGTTGAGTTGAACAAGGCAGAGTTTTTCAAGAGAGGCTAATGATTACCTGCAGTTAGATGTCTATCCTAGTCTATCGACTCTGATATTTTATCCTTCTACAATGAGATTACAAGGAACAAAAATTTTCTTTCCTACTTGGTTAAAGCAGTTTTCTCTTCAACACAGGAAAGACAGCTTTCAAACTGTATATATGGCCTTGTCTACTCTCATGAAATTTTTTTCAAACTTTACCAAGTCCTCATTACACATTCCCCACAAAAAAAAATCAAAGTTATTTTCCATGCAATTTAAGAAACATAAGATGTGATAATTTTGAAGCACAGCACACAAGATTTTCTGTCATCAGACTTGTAAATAGTCTGTCATTTTAAAAACAAATAAATCTGGTGATTAAGACTTGAGGTATTTACAAACTGTCTTTGAAAAATTAAAGTGTGTTGATCTATAGGTCAAAACTCAAAGCATCTTTCTTACTAGATCTGCATATGATTATTTCTTAGAGAATTGACTGTTGTCTGTTGGTGCCAATTACTTTACTTTTTTGAAGAAGAAGATAAAGTATTAAAAAAAAATCTTTTTGTAGGATTCTGAGCTTACACATGTGCTAACTGTGGTTTAACCATAACTAATGACTGCCAGCTGTCCAATGTGAAATAAAACTATTCAGCAGGTGTGCCACAAGAAAGAAAGCTTCTGTTTCATAAGATGAAATGCAAATTTGGGGTATTTTCTTTTGTTATTCATTGAAGAGTTTTTTATATTCTGCATTTCTGGACAACTAAGGAGTGGAATAGAACATCTCAAGCCTCGCCAAACTGGTCCTATTCTTTCTAATATGAAACAGTGACTTGAATCTCTGTCTTCATCTCATATGAATCCTCTAAGGAATTTTGTTGCAAAGATAACTTTGAGTTTTGACAGAACAGAGTTTTTCACTGATGAATGTTTGAGGATTTATACTGATACTTTATGAATGAATACATCTGAAATTAACTGGCATCTCCAGCAGTCAAACCCTCAGAGGACTAGTCACAGAATGATTGCTGTATTCTGACCTTAGAGAAGATTTCTGCAGGTCAGGGTTCATTCCCAGGATAAAATATAGGGAGAGAAGCCTGAAGCCGTGATAAAACTGAAATTTTCAAAGAGGATTTCAATCTTTTCAACTAGAACTTTTAGTCAGTTCAGATTAACTGGTCTATAAATGCCCAGTGGCAAAGTGGTCCTAACCTTAATCTATCTTTTGAATCCACATGTAGTGACTCTGGCTGATAGCTAGCACACAGGAGACAACCTTTCTAAAACACATTTGTTTTTTATCTTAGACTCTTTTTATTCCCCAAAGTTCTATGTTCTCAATATGTTTTACCCTATATATGTAAGCTTTACAGACAAAATATAACCTCCTTTTGCTATCTGCTTACATTCCTGGTCAAAATTATTAGCAGACCTTACAACCAGAGAAGCAATGTTGCTAAACAGATCCAGATGGAGTCTTCTTAGAGTCAAAAGTTTATAGGTATGGAGAGCTGTTATTTATCATATCAGACCAATGGTTTAAAGAAGGCAGGGGAATGTAGGTAATCAAAAGATAAGAGGGCTAAAGAGCTCAAGTTGACCTCTGTGCATCTTACTATTGAAGGCACATTATGAGGAAAAATGAGAGGCCATGAATTACAAAGAGAGGATGCTACTGGTGCTCAATAAATGGAAAGAGTGAACATATGACTCTGGTTTACGAACAAGTGTAAAAAAATTCACCAAACCCTATCACAACCTTTTGTCCAATTTCTAAATTAAAACCATTCTTCACAAGAAACCCTCTCCCTCGACGCAGCAGTAGTTTGAAGATAGTTTTCTTTTCATGTACTTTTATCAGGGTTATACAGCCATGTTGATAAAATGGCCCCTTAAGCCAGTACGATTCCAACATTTTTAACATTTTTTCTTAGTGAAGACAAGGGCAGCTCCTTCTTTGTGATGGACACAGACTCTAGCTTCAAAGTCAACTTTTGGCTTGTGCATTGCAACAGTCCTTTTACATTTTTCATCTTTTTACTCTCACATGAGGAAGCAAAAACAACCTTTATTCCTCACCAGTAATATATACTGATTTGATTCTTTCACCAGTGGTGAGGAGGGTCCGGGATAATCCATTGCCTGAACACAGCTAGAGGTTAGGCCATACTGCTAAATTTTTCATGTGTTTCCCTGTACTAAATATTTCCATTAGGACCTCAACCTCCTCCATTACCTATCATGACAAAACCTCAATAAAAATTGAATCAAAATGTGTGGAAATCTTCTCAGTTTATTTATACTTGGTGGTTGTTGGTGCATCATAGTTTTTTGTCAAAGAGAAATGTGTTTTGGTTTCCCCTCCAGCAGGTCAACTGAGAGGATAATGACTTCACCTAACATCTATGTCCTCATTCAGCTTCCCAGTACTCTTCACGAGTGTTTGATATCATTATTCATTCCTTCATTCTTTCTTTCTACAGGGCAGTCCTTTCTTTCCCCTTGCTCTCTTTCCCTCACTGAGAGATCTCTAAGATAATCCTGTTCTGGTGACAACTCCTGTACTTCATGGCAAGGAACTTTTTTGGCAAAATTCATTTTCCTACTCCTGCTCCATAGGAAGGATTTTAATTTAAAAATTAAAAACTAAAACAAAACAAAACAAAAACTTAAATTTCCTCTTATATCAATTGTTTTCCAATCAAAATGTGTCTACACACAATATATATTCCACAAAGCAGCAATTCTTTCATCCACTTCTTCTCATTTTTTGAATTTTCCATTCCTCTTTTGTCATCAAAGAAAAACAATGACAACAATCCTTAAAAAAAGAGATTTATAAAGACCCACACTCATATTTATTTGTTTTCAGATCACAATTATTGAAGTGTTTGAAACACAGCAATTTAATGAGTTCAAAGTAGGGAAAATACCCTTCCTTGTCTCATTAAATGAACTTCAATTATTTGAGTTTTAAATTGCTAGATTACTTTTTCTGAATCTCTTTCATGTGTAGTTACTGATGGTCTGTTAAAATGAAAATAGTTTTAAAATAGTTTAAATAATTAAGATCACACTTCTGCTACTAAAGCAGAACCAGGGAGTGACAGGATAAGTGTATAAAGTGTCAGAGATACTGGTATTTCAAATGAGATCTGCCTTCTATTCCCACCACCCTAACCTACATAATCATTACTTACTTTGGCTGAGCCTTTTACCACATGTGCCAAGCATAGATTCAAAAGGGCTGGGCAAAGCTGTTTCCCTCCTGGCTCAGGACAAGGAGAAAGAAAACAACAAGAGAGACAGAATTGCAAATCTATTTGTCCTCTAGTCTCTGTTAGTGCTCTTGACAGAAAATTTAAGAAGTTCATAAAATATATGATCAAAGTCTTATGAGAAGGGAAAGTAGTAGGCCAAACTAGGCCTACTAGTAGGCCTAGACTATTGGGCCTAGACTGTTAGGCCAAGTAGGCCAAGGCTATTCTTAGCTTAGTTAGGCTACCTCACTGCTTAGAACAAAGATGTCTCTTGGGTCTACCATGGAGGATTTCACCTGCGAATCCAGCACAGGCAACATAAAGAAGTTCTAAAAAGTGAGAATGTGCTTTCTGCCAGCGGAGAGAATATGGCATCTCCATGGAAACTGGAGCTAAAGGGAGCATTTTGCTCATGTTAGTGCTGTTCTCTTGTGCTGCGCGTATCCCAGCTCCATTCTTTCCACAGGTGGAATCACCACAAGGACTTGACAGCTGTGCATCTAGTATTGGCTCATTTCTGAAAGTCTAAAGTTGACACAACATATTTCAATTACTGTATCACTTTCACCTACAGTAGACAGATATATTAAAATGTGTTCATCTAAGACCATGAGTTTCCAAAGTTTGCAGAAGTAAGAGCTAAGACCTCCTTTGACTCCAGGCCCCAAAGGAAGAAACATAATTGAAGGCAGCAGCTGCTACAGAAGCTTTCTATATCATGTGCTATCATGGAGATTTCAGAAACATATGGGATGGATTTATTTTTATGAAAACTCACAGTATCAGAAGCCCTGATAAGTATGGCATAGTTATAGCAGGATTGAGTGTTCCTAGAAAATGCCTGAATGTTATTTTTTTGAACTTTTGGGATGAAAAGATTTTCTGTGCTTGGGAAGTTGTATGGGTGGCAGGACAGAAACAGATGTTTGTCAAACTCTCCTTGATGTTTTTCATCTTTATTTTTATTAAAATGGGGGAATGAAACAGCAAGCAGCCTTAAAGGTTGAATGTGGAACTTAGTTTTTTCTCTGTGCTTTATGGTTAGTTAGGCAGCAGTTGTGTGACATATTATATTGTGAAGATATGGAAAACTTTAAATATTTATAATTAATGGGTTAATTAGAGTTGCTGATGTTTCAGAAGAAAACAAGTTAATAGTGTTCTTAGATCTCACCAGTAACAAAAAATAAAAATTATTTAGAATGAGATTTGTAAATGAGGGGATTTATCTCCTCTCTGCTTTTCAAAGGTGATCTTTGAGAGCTCAATCTGCCTTCCAAACCTTATCGTCTATGATCTTCCAAGAAGAATTATTCTATGTTGCGTTGATACATACATAATAAAGTGTCCAAGATATTAGAAAAGTTTCTTGTTCATTTTGCTGATTAGCTAATAGCTTGGCTACTCTAAGGTTTCTCATAATGCTAGACATCTTGTACAAGCCACTCCCACCTACCATTAGAATTACATTCTCATCTGTATTTTTTCTCAAGCACTACATTGTTAGGAAAAACAAGCAAGCAAGCCTTTTAGCAGAGGTTATATTTACTTTCTTCACAGTTTTGAAGTCCCTATCTTAATCTACTCCAAGTGAAGGTTTGCTGTGATCTTGAGGTAGCTATAGGCTCTGCTGCTATCATGGAATTATTGAAGTTGGAGAGGAGCTTGATATCATTTGGTTCAGACCCCTCTTGTCAAGCAGGGTCACTTAGAGCAACTTGCCCAGAACAATGTCCATTCAGGTTGGAATATCTCCAGGGATGGAGATATTCACAGCTTCTCCAGGCAACTTTCTGCAGTGTTTCACCACTCTCACTATGATAAGTTTTTTCTTATGTTCAATGAAGTTTTCTGTTATCAGTTTTTGCCAGTTGCTTTTCATCCTGTCACCGGGCACCACTGACATGAGTCTCACTCTGTCTTTTTTCCACCCTCCCATCAGATATTTATAAACATAAATCCCCCCTGAGCCATCTCTTCTCCCAGCTAACCAGGCCCAGGTCCCTCGGCCTTTGTGAAAAAGGAGGGGCTGAACAGCATGAACTGCAAGCTTATGAGCTCAGTGCAATATGTCTATGGGTGGGAAAATTATTCTCTTTGTTGTAGGAACCACAAGGAGAAAGTGTATGGCCTAAATCATATGTGAAATCAGATGCAGTATACATGTGGGCTCTGAGCTTACTTAAGTGTCTAGGACTTATGCAACTTAGAACAAAGTCTGAAAATGCAAGGGATATTTTTTTTGCTTTTGTTTTTTGAGTGCAAAGAGGTACTTTAAGATAATACAGAGTAAATTATGCACTCAGTAAAAAGGTAATACCAAAGGAAAAGTGTAATACTGAATATTATTTTTAGTTAAAAAATTGTGATAGATAGCTAGGTAGATAGATAGATTTTAAAAAAAATGTTTTAAGCTGAATTAAAAAATTAATTTATGTTGAGGCTAATGTGTCTTGTTTCCTTTTCAAACTTTCTGGAAATAAAAAAAAATCAACAAAATAAAAGTTAATTTTGTATAGATACTTATGTTAAACAGAGAATTGGAATGTTTTACTTAGATAAACACATCAAAGTAATTTTTTTCTTTAAATTCCTTTTGTCTTAAATAATTCAGGTAATCTCTTTATTGGCCACAATATTTGGGGTCAAAAAGGAAATTATAAACTCTATTTTATTGGAAATGTGTTAAGTTTTCTTGTCTTGCAGTCCTCAGCAGTGATATTCATCTTCGACTTTTCCTTCTGCTCTGATTAGGATATAACCCCTTAGAAAAGACTGTAGGTGCCAGAGTTCTGAGGAAAACACCTGCAGATTTCCATGAGGCATGCAGCCACCTGCGGACAGAGCTGACACATGCACGGACAGCTTTTTCCCTTCCCTTTTTTAATCACAGCATCATTTGCAATGTCTTCTGCCATGCTGGCTGTCCTCGTCTTTCATGTGCACCTTCCTTTATTTATAAGATCAGAGATGAAAGCTCCTGCCTTAGCGGTAGTCCTTGCCATTGTCCTCAGTGTGAGCAGGAGTAAATTTTCTCTTTGCACTTTGGTTCATTTCCTAGACTCCCCAGGTGCACCATCCTGAAAATGTCAAGGGATCCTAGCTAACTGCACATTTGTGAAGAGAGTTATAATACTTTATTGTAAAGTACATAGGACATTGATGTGAATAGTTGTTATTCTCACACTTCTCATTATTCCATTGAAAGCTATGGACGTTGCTCATCCAGCACTTCTGATATAGGCACCACACAGGCAAGTGTGGGTGGTGAGGCCCATAGGAGAGGACTTTGCTCTGCAATGCACCCAGGGAGTTAAGAGACTCCAGGTGCTCCATGGCTGGAGGCCATCCTTGCTAAATATTTACGAAGATTACTTTCTTGCACTAGATATAGTTTGTTTTGTCTACATGATGTATCTGTTATCACTTACAGTCTGGAGATTGCTTTCTAGCTTTCATCCCTGTGTTTCTCCAGTCTGAGAGGTTCAAACCTGCTTTCAGGAATACCTAATAATTACTGAATATGAATATTTTTGCTGAAAATAACACAAGTTTTTCCAAGGTGCAGATAGGCTTCATGGATGAAATTTCTAGTTGACCCTGAATTACGTCTAAAAGTTTTAAAAATCTAAATGTTATAAAAGTCCTACATTTAATGGCATTGTGATTCATCCAGGTTCATTATTTCAGCCTCAGTGAGACACCTCTCATAGTTCACATTAAGAAAGTCTGGTTGAATCTGTCACCCCTTCCAGAAAGTGGGTGAAGGAGAAAATTCTAGGAACTGTCAAACTGAACTGTATTTTGAAAACCTGCTCTCAATTTGGTGAACATATAGACCTTGAGCTTTCTGAAAATCTTGCCTCCAGGGTCAAATCATATGGTGTTTAAGGGAGACTTATGGTCAAGATTCACAGAGATTTAGAGGCTAAAATTTTACTTGAGGCAGAGCTGACATTCCTCCCATTAACCAGGTCATTCACAAAGCTTTGTCTCTTCCCTCCTGCACAGAGATGTCTAGGCATTCTTGGTTTTCATCACAGATCCTACATGGGTTCCTCAAGCTTTGCTTCTGGTACTGGTACTGCTATATATAATGAGATACTTAGAAAAACAGTTCATGAAATTCATAAGAAGTGATGCAAGAATGTTTTTAAAAGTATTTTGTTGTAATTTTCCCTAAGATGACATTTCTGGAGATGACAATTCTGCTTCTAACAGGTGAGGTTCAGATAAATGTGTTAAAAAACTTTCTTGCAAAGAAGACATTTTCAATGTGCCTCAGTTGCTTAATTAAATGTGTGACTTTCTATAAAAATCTCAACAGTCAGGAAGAGCCACTACTAATATAATGTTGTTCCAGTGGCCAGCAGAATATGGAGTAGATGCCTTCGGTCTTCCACAGGTCTTTAACACCTAGATCAGCCATGTTTTTAATTTCATGTAGGTTTAATCTGTTATCAGTTAAAAAAGGTACAAAAATAGAGTCCCTTCTTCTTCAGTGCTATGTATATGAGTAAATGACAGGACCTGAGCTCATAAGAGGGAAAATGAAGAGGGGAAGAGGCCTGTGTATGCTGCGAGTGTGCACTTGTGCACCCAGGAGAACGGCCCTGCTCCCCATGGAAGAATGTGAGCCCTATGATAGGAAAGTCCATGAAATAACCTGTGCCAGGAGGCACTTTCTGCAAGCTCTGGCTGCGCTCGATGCTGTTTTTCCCACTAGATGGCACCGAGCATCTGCTTCATCGTGCAGGGATGGACTATAGCGTTTCCTAGGCTCAGGTCTGGCCAGTCCTTCCTCGCTGCAGGGCTGTGCATGAGCACACACAGCCCCTGCTGTCAAACCCACCCTTCACAAGGAGGACCCATCTCACCCACTGCATTCACCCCTCCACCCATCCAGAAAACCCAGCTCTGTGCATGATGTGAGTGGAGCACACCCAGAAGCAATGGACCTGCATTCATATAGTGCCAAAATGTTTGCTTTTCTTTATTATTTTTTTTATTATTTTTTAACGTGGCACAATACTCTACAGCACAGCTGGTGTTATGGTCCTGATCTAACTCACGTGCAGTGAGCTAAACCTGAGCTAACCATGTGCCATGGTCCCAAAATTGTCATGTCTCCCCAATAGCTTTCAGTGTCTCTCATAGAACTATCCAAAACTTTTACCCACAGAAGCCCAGAGGATGAGTTGTGCAAACCCTATCCAAAGCCCTGCTGCAGCTTACACGGTCAGATTTGCAAACACACTTCCCTTCTCACTTGCAAAGGAAAGTCTCTTTTCGTCAACAGACTGCAAACCTGCCCCTCTGCTCCACAGCAACATGAGGATGGCAGCTGCTTGAAGTCTGTTTGGTAGAGACGTTGCAAGACCGAGGTTGTTTGAGCAGAATATTTCCGCTACAAGCCTCCTTATGGACAAGAGAACGCTCATGATCCTGCCCAAGTGAAGAGGAGGGCAGTTTTGCCATTGTTTGTGTGCAGGACTCATTGCCCGTGAGACCATAGGAAAGGAAAAGCAGTTAAAGCAAGGCAGCATGAGGCAACCTCTTTCCAATCTAGGTTTGCAACTAAAGCATATTAAAACAGGGCATGTGCACTCTGTGTGCACATCAGAGCTCTTAGTGTTCCCTTTAAGGGGCATCTTATCACAGAGCTAAAGAGGGAGAAAAATGCTGTAGATTAAATAAATAAGTATAAAAAAAATAATTAAAAGAAAGAAAAGGTGAAAGCATTCTGGATCAGGTGGTATTTTAATTCCATTCAAAGTTTTGTACTACATAGTCACGACTTCCCTTTTTCTCAGATATTTTCACAGGAAGGTTCAATTCCATTTTTAAATGCTAGCTTACGGCAAGAAGTTATGTTTGTTGCTGAGAATCCAGTTTTGTCTCCCTCACAATCCCTCCAGCTAAAACTACTGCAGACTGCTAATTACCAGAGAAAACTCTAATTGGGACCAATTTCTGTCAAGACGCAAGTCAGGACTAATTTTGCAGTGGATAAGTCTATTTATTCTATCCCCTCCCCCTCTATCAGCCAAAAATTATAAATACATATATATATAAATGTAGCACTCAAAGCACTCATTCATCATTATATCTCCTAGGTCATGTGAATCGGTATTTTGGAACTTCCATCATGCAAAATATTTAATGAGAACGTGCTGATTTTATTTCCCCTTCCCTCAACAATAACAAAGCCTGTATTTTGCGCGTTTCTCCCATTTTGGGAGGTGAACACCCTAGCCTGTTCCTCAAAGGTTTTCATCCCAGTCTGCTCATGACAGTAGCCGAGTTCCTTCCAGAAGTGCATTTACACGGTCACATATTGCTTCCCTTTCATCCTCTCCCTGGGGCGGTATCATACGCAATGGAGAGTCTCCTTTTGCTCCAGTATTCTGTGCTAATTGGCTCTTCCTAAACAGTGAAGGCATCATGCCCAGGAATATCACATTGCTGTAGAGCAGCTGAGAAGTGACATAAAATACCTGAGGCCGCATCATTGTTCATTAGGAGGGAGCAGAATCTCCAGGCATTTTCAGTTTTCCTCCTTTGTCTTGTAATGTAATTTTTGCATTATTACAGTAAAAAACAAGCATAATATTTTTATTATTTTTAAATTGTTCTTTTTCCTTTGTAGATTTTATTTGAATGCTCAAATCCAGATTCGAAAATGCTTTCTGAAATGTGATTTCCATGCAACTGAATTTGTTACATGGCACTTTAGTTCTATTATATTTGGCAGATGATCTTTTGCTCACTTTTATCTGTAAACTCCTCAGGAGTTTTATATGCAGTGCTTGAAATGGTAATTCAGAAGCTCTGAAATGAAGCTGCTAGGCAAATATAAAGAGCGGTAACGTGGCATCATTGTATATAGACCATTTTAATAACAATTCATGAGAATAAATGCACAAAAATGTCATGTCAACAAAGCAGCATTGAGAAACAGCCAATGTATTCCAGACAAACAGAACGATCTTGATGCAGTTTATGTTGTATTATATTCTGCAATCTGCTTTGGTTAAACATTTCTGCGTAGGTTCCAGTGATATTGTTTCCTGACCTGTTCCTTAAATTTTACCTCCTAACTTAGTGAAACTTAATAGCTTACTCCTTCCTTTGAAATTTGCTTTC
>JAUBOD010000994.1:967916-983967 GCA_032353885.1 Nothura maculosa
CCGCTGGAGCGGGAAGGTTGGACCAGATGATCTCTAGAGGTCCCTTCCAACCTTGAACATTCTGTGATTCTGTGATTGGTCATTTCCTTATGTTCTCTATTTTTTTTCCCCAATAACAAAGTTGTAACTTTAGTGAATGCCATTGGATCTAAGAATTACTTAGCAACAGTAGTTGCCATTGATCAGCATCACATGGGAAAATGGGAAAGAGTGATCACTGCAGTCTTTTTCAGAAATCTCCAAAAGTTGAGATTAACAAGATTAATTCAAACATTCTGTGAATCTGTGAATTTATGCTAAAAAGTGTTGACTTCCTTCATATTAACTTTTATATTATTTTTCCAAGTGTTTTGTTTTACACATGATATGATCATGAAAATTGTGTTGACCATGTATGGAACTGGGTGGATATTTCATACCAAAATGACACAAAATTAAATTTTCAAAAGTCTCATATTCCATCTTATTCCTTTCCTAATATGTCATGATCAATTCACCCATCCGTACATCTATTTTGAATGTTCCATGTCATATATATTAATCGAGCAGTTACTACAGATAGAATAATTGCTGCTTAGTGTGCTCCACAAGGTTTTATAAAACATTAATTGCCTGTTATTTCCTCTTTCAGGTGGAAATACTGAAAACATGATCCCTTCTTGCAATATAATAAATTCATTTCCAGTTGCTTCACTGTACTCTGGAGATGTATGCATGGAAACTTAGCCTAGTCACAAGTTACATGATGACATTCTGGATTTCAGTTTCCTTAGGATTTATAGGTAGCTAGATTTGTACCACTGTAAACAATAATATTATTGTAAGAACAGGATTTCATACCTTAGATACGTCTTAGTCGGTGAGGAATCATATTCAATTCCTCAGTCTTGGTACAGGCAACCAGGACAACCGACACTGTTCAGAGACAACCCTGTCCCTGTTAAGGGGATTCCTTTTCTACAGACTACATGTATGGCTTATTGGAAGAGCTGATTCTGAAAGAGTCATAATTAAGTGGAAAAGGAGAGAAGTGATTGTGTGTCTGTTCGATGGCTAATACATAGGTGGAAAGAGGATCACTTCGGGAGGACACTCTGGGGTTAAATACAAATTAGGTGCCTGTTTTCTTCTGAACTGTTTTGGTTTGGGCTTTTGATGAGAAGTAGTTTAGGCAGCGAAAAAGTATCTACCTGATTGCAAATATCAAATTCCTTGGACTGGACTAAGGTTGTTCCCAAGACCCTTGAAATGTATGAAGCACAGACATCAGGTCTCAAGGATCAGCAATTTTGTGCATTCAGTCCCTTCCTTCTAATGTGCATTACTTTTAAAAGTAGCATGGATGATAAAGCCTTGCAGAGGTGTTCATTTAGGAGAGTAGTCCTTTTCTTGGAAATATATCTGCAAACTTGAGCAACTCATAAATATGCAATCCATTCTTTTACCATCACAAACATTATTCTCTGCACCATTGAGAATGCAATACTAGACATAACTGCTTTTTCTCAGTATTTGCTTTCTATATCCTCTAAAAATAATTCGATACAAAAAAATCACCAAGACATTATGATGATAATTCAGATTTATAGACGAAAGCTAAATAGACTCCTACAGAGGAGGACTTTACACTCTTAAGGAATTGCATTTTTCCTACCTCTCATTCTTGGATCTATGTCTGATATCTAATGCATGTCTAAATGTATCTGATATCTAAATGTATATTTGTCTCAGCAAAGCTTTCAAAAGTAATGTACAAATAAACCATTGAATTCATTAGTCATTCATAATCCTCAAAAAAATTAATAATAAAAAAAAAAAACAACCAAACAAAAAGCCCCAAAGTTAAGGAATTAGCCAGAGTGGTACAATCATATTTTGGTTTTATTGAGTTCTTTTGTGAATCAAGGGTGCTGGAGTCTAAGAAAAAATAAATCAGCATAACTGACTTTTCAGCTGTTACTTTTTTCAAATATTGCACTTTTGAACTGTGCAAGTTTGATACAGATCTCAATTGCTGTAATCTAGCAGAACTCGACTTTGTCAGTACAACAGAGATCAGAGTCTGCTTGATAGTTTATACTCACTTGGAATAAATTTAGCCTGCAGAGCTATTAAATTTCTTTAGGGAGAACAGAACACGTTTCTCCTGTTAATGTAAAAGCACAGTGCAAGTGCATGTTTGGGAAACAAGGAAATTTATATATTTCAATGCATTTCTCTTTTATTCCCCTAGTAAAGAATATTAGAAAGATCCTTATACTTACATAAAATAAACTTGTCTGAGTTTCACTTAGGATTTTTAGATTATTCATTCTTTTCTTAATTCAGAAAATTCAATGCATACATTGTACCTAGCACATAAAAGCTAGCTCAACAAAAGAGTAGATTTCTGTTTTCTCTGCTTTCTTTCCTTTTTTAATGTTACAAATCATCCATTACTGTGACCTATCTAATCAGCAGTATTGATCTGACACTTTGATAGAATAGTGGTAGTGCATTAAGCACTCAACATGGCCTTAAATAGTATGCAAATTTAAGGCAATTTACATCACTGATGTGCTCTTAATGCGAAAGAAATAATTCAACACAACGTTAGGTTCAAAAACGTAGGATGAAAAAAAACCTTTCCTGAAAACACATTCTGGAAACATGTACAACTTGGACAGCATCAAAAATCCTTTGCAAATTCATGTGAAATAAACCCGACAAATGACATTATTTGAAAGGTAAATGAAAAGATTTTCTCATGAGTAACATGCTCATTGATTATCCCTATGAATGTGGCTCATTTCTGTTAGCAAAAAGGCTCTAAATAGTTTTTCTTATTGTAATTTCTTCAGAGAAGCAGTGTCCAAAGTGAGTAAGAGTTAACAAGTTTTTTTGTATACTGTAAACTGAAGACACAGGTAGAGTAGAGGAAGAAAAATAACGAACGCTGTAATGAAGCAGTTAAAAGAGGATGTAGAAATTGTACCAGCGTAATTTTCCTTCGTAGTCATAATCATGAGCCAATGTTTCTCTTCCTAAACACTTTAAACAAAGTTTTTTGGCGTTTTAGTCATGAAGAAATACTTAAAAAAAAAAAAAAAAAAAGTTTGAAGAAAATAAGGAGGCGGGATCCCTGTAGGTAGCAAGCTTGGGACACAGTGCTATGTTTATATAAGCTTTAAATAAGCTTTTTTATTGTTATGTTTTAATAAGCTTTTTTTCTAATTTTTATCCTCTCTTTTCATTGGAACATGAATTGTTTTTGTTTTCCATTTTGCTTTTTTTCAATAACAAAATAAGGATGCACTTCTACTTGTCATGTTTTGGCATGAATTTTTTTTTTTTTTTAAATGACAGAAATCCTGTGTCTACAAGAGTTGCTCTCCTCAATGTTTGATAAAAAGGGTATTCTAATTTCAGCTATTTAAGGAATTACAGATTATATTAGCAGAATACAAGTATTGTTTTACTTATTTCATAAAAGCAGACATGCACATTATTTGAAGCCATACACATAGCCAAATACTCTTGCTTGTCTTCATTGACATTATAATATCTTTCTAAAAAGTCATTTTCAAGTAAGAGATTATAAAAAACCTACATAAGAATAAATGTTCAACAGTGAACTATTACATACATCAGATTAGTCTTTCTTACATCATATTAAGCTTTGCAAAACAACATATGAAAAGAAATAAAATACAAGAGAAATAAATTTCACACCTTTCTCCTCATACATCAGTTATATCAAGCACTATTTAAGAGCTCATCAGCTTTAAGAGCCACTTGTCTGCCAAGTCACCAATCCTGATTTTCATTAGATTTCCTAATCCACCTGAAGGGAAATCAGCATTAGAGCTTTCTCATGTGCTTCCTCACTGAATTAAAGAGCTTTAGGTGTGTTTAAAAATAAATAAATAAATAAATAGGCAGCATCTGTACCTCCCTTTAGGTGTTATTATTTGTCAGAAGGAGTGCCTGAAATTGTGTCCTGCATTATTTCTTTAGGGCTCCTATTGGATGTAATGTCATTTCTATCAGAATATCTTTTCCCCTGAGGTAAACAAGGATATAATGAATGTGGTGCATTCCTTACCTGCTGAGAAAGATGATTTTTTTATATATATATTTTTTCCTTCTCCTCTCTTCCCTCCATGCTCTATATGGACTTTTCCTAGGTAACTGGTTAATTAATACTTCATAACATCCTCTTTGGTTCTATCACAGCTGCTGCCCTTTCTGCAGACATTAGTGGTCTTTCTTTCCTATCTGGTCAAGTAGTCCTTCTATTTCATTTTAAATATTTTCTTTCTTTCTCGTTTTGGTTTTACCTGGATCTAATCACTACATAACCAGATAATACTCCCAGACTTAAAAAAAAATAAAATAAATAAAAAAAAATTAATTGAGGCTTCCTGATACTCCTGATACTTTTACTTTCTTTACTTTCTTTATAGTCTTACCTTAGTGCTAAAGGAATTCCCTTTGTTGGTATAAAAATATGCTGCTGTGTAATATTTAGCTATGCTGCTGCCCTTCCTAACTATTGTATTTAAATTTAGTTTTCCTTTTCTAAATTTAAATAAGTAATATGCAAGAAAGATAGGATAAAAAGATAGACAAAGATAGGAGGAAGTTGCCAAGAACATCCCAAAAATTAACAAAAAAATCTTCCAAATTCACCTACTAATTTTCTCTTAATATTCCAGGGCATATAAAGAAAAGTAGATGGGAAATTAATGTATTAAGATTCTGATCATGTGTGCTAATCTATTTTTTTAATACTACATAATTCCCAGATGCTTCCCATAATTACATATCATCAGTTAGTGGTAGCAGAGGAGAAAGGTTTGCAAATTTCTTTGTATTCACATTCTATTGAAACAAGGTCACTGGCTAAACCCAAGGACAACAGCTGGCTGTAAAATCTTCTTAATTCCATTTGAAATGCCTTGCTAGCTAAAAAATAATTGTAATATTATTTTTCAGAGAAAAACCTGAAAAATTGTACTGTTCTATTATTTCACGTTCTTTCAGGATATTTTAATAAACAGGCTTCTGCTCTTATTTTCTTTCTTTTTTCCCTCCCCAGAGCCTAAAAGTGCAATGTTTTCATGGTCTTAATGGCAGATATAATTCTCTACCTCATCAGAAACTTGAACTCTACAAAGTAGGCCAAATATGCGGAAAGTGAAATATATCAGTAGAGAAAATGGAACTAGATAATAAAACTGATTGATTTCAAATGCACAAAGGTAACCAGAGTTGCTATGATTAAAAATAAATGTAGAAAGTAAATAACTTAAAGTTGATATCCCTGACCTAGCTTCTGCAAGATGTTCTATCTTGCCCTGGGAGAGAACTGGCCACCAGATTTCGAAACCTTAATTTAATCATATAAGTTTAAGCAAGGAGATTTTTTTTTTCTCATCATTATGTATAGTTTTAACTTGACAGTGCTTTAAACAAAGAAGCTATGCAGTTCATTAATTCTTGCAAATGGTCGTTTATATGACTTATTAGCATAGAGTGGAAGATATATGCTCTTCTTAATACTTGGAGATTAGCACGAATCAGACTCATCAGAATTAATGGCAATTATGAAGGTATATCTTCTGCACTCCCTATTTTTACCTAGGTCATAATAACAGCTTATTAATATTAAGACACTAAAGGCAAGCACCTTGCAGATTAATGGAAGTAACTAATATGGAAAAGAAATGGCTGCCTTTTGACCTTAAAACAATCCATAGTGTTAATATACTTAGTGCTTTAAATTCTCTATATGTTTAGAATTATGTGTAAAGATTTAGTTTATTAAGTCCTTAATTGTTCTTTATTGTCGTTAAATGAGACTCTACTCATCTGATTCTTTTTTGTAGAAGAAAATATTTTGAGGTCTAAAGGAGAAAAGTGGTGGGGAAAATGCTTGAAGAACAAAATAGGTTCTTTCAATTAAAGGATATGCATAAAATTAAGATCTGTAAGTGAAAATGAGTGGCTGGATGCCCATGGGAGAGCAGACAAAACTGAAAGGAAAGGAGTGTTGTGATGCATAGGTAGGAGAGGTGGAGCAATCTGAGGTGCGACTGTCATAATTAGAAAAGTAGAGCTTATTTTGAAGTAAAGAAAACATTTTTTGAGATTTTTTTTCATAGCAAAATTGAGGGGAATTGCTCAATGGATTAACCTGCTTTATTGCTCTTGGTCCTGACTAAGTATTCTTTGTCCAGGCAGCTGATGACAGAAGCACTTTGGATTTACCATTAAACATTGCCTTTTCATATCCAGGTGAGCTATTTCCCTGCTGTGATCCTAGTCAACAGCTGCATTGAGAGCCACATCCTGTTGCTGGAAGTTTTACCACTTTTATGTGATTTTTTTTTTGATATTTTTACCACATCTCCTTACCTGAGCATAAGCCTGCATCTTTACATCCTTTATGTCCTGAAGAGCCATAAGAAAAGATGCTAAGACAAGGAATAAATCAGACACAGATTAAGAGACAAAACACACTAGGTAGATCCTGTGGCACTGGGATAGGATAGAGATGCAAAACATCACAGTGTCAGCTTCCTAAGGATGTAAAAGACATATATAGAAGAAACACATGAATGCCAACCAAAGAGGAGCCAGCAGTATGATGAGTCCATTCTCTGTCTCTTGTTTTCCATGTCATTGCAAGGACTTTTAACCAGACTGCATGGATGGACATACTTTGGTATTGTTGATCATGCAGATATGAGAATCTGAGAGAGAAATTTGTTTAGTTTAAAACTATATCACCTTTACTTTGCTGACTTGGAAGTGAAAGGCAGGTTACACAACTATGAGAGCCTCTAGCATTTCATGTTAGACCACCTTAGGCACCAGCACTACAGATCATGGACTCAGAGCTGCCTAATATGGCTGGATTAGCTCCCTGCACCCTGACTTCTGCAGTTTAAAATGCTTATTGTCTATAGCATAATATCCATACATGCTTCTGAGACTCCCCTCTCCTTCCACAGCCTCAGTGCTGCTGCATACTGACTAGAATCACTCTTGCTTGAAACAGTTCTCTGAGCATACATCATAGACAATATGCCTTGCTCGGCCTCCCCATCACTGGTAATGTCTCTTCTGGACATTTTTACTGTAATATGATACCATTAGAGCTTTGATTGCACACATTAGAGCCCATCTAAGCACATTTAGTAGCTTTAGCATATTCTTCAGCCTCCTTTCTGAAGTTGATGATCAGATTGTACACCCTCTATGTGTCCAAAGGTGAAGTGAGTCATTCTTATCCAATGAATACCTTAACTTTACATACCTGCCCACTATATTTATCAGGGTTCAATTAAAAAAAATGCTTTTTGACTTTGCGTCTGTGCTGTTTCTAGACTTCAGAGGCTAGAGCTGCTCCACAAGACAGCAAGTATTTAGAGGTTTATGTTTTCCTTGCACCCTAAAAATTCCCAAATTTCTATTTCTCTGTACCAATTGCTTCAGGATTCACAGGTTTCTGTGCGAATGGGCAATTAAAATACATCACCAGACCCTTTTACTTATTTTTAATTCTCAGGGGAATCTTAGAACACATGGAAAACTCATATCCTAGATATTGTTTCCTGCCCTTTCTCATCTCACTCCTGTTTTCCATCTTTCTTGTTCTCTTTGGTGATAAAATGAAAAGTTTAAGGTTTTTAGACATTCAATTTGCATAGAAATATGTACAAAGCAGAGGAATAGAGATGAATTCAGCCATGTGTGCCAGGAATACTCTGTTCCTGTCCATCTGAATAGAACATCTTTATAGGGATCCTTTCTGAGCAGTAACCCACCAAGATGTCTACCATCAGCTTGCAACCAGTTGTGAGGGTTGTGGGCTTCAGTGACCTTAGTTTTAAGTAGTTTCAAGCTTTATATGGTTGAGTTATATCCCTGAGCTACTTTTCCTACCACCCTTTTACTAGTGATCTCCTTGGAGACTTTTGCAAGGAATACAAGGATACTTCCTCCTGGCATAATTCATTAATTGCTTTTTTCCATACTCCACCCCTAAGATTAATGGGAATTGGTATACTAGCCATTTGGGAGTTAATATGGGAGTTCTCTTCCAAAATCCAGTTTGTCCTTGACCCACTATGAAATACTTGCTCATTTTCCCTTACAGAGCTGGATAGGACTGGTACCTCTTCCCTCCCACTCCCTCCCCAGCAGGGTATTCCTGTCCTATTGCTCAGTTTTGTGTTATCTAACGTCAAATCCTGGATCTTGCAACAGCTTTATAAAAAGCCCTAACTTCTCTGCTCAAGTCAGGATATTTAATGTGTAGCCTTCATACCTTGGGAATAGTTATGCTGCAGAAGCGCAAGCAGGCCAGTGATCCCTGAGCTGGGTTTTGTTTCCCACAACATCATGTTGATCTTAGCAGCTTTATTTTTCTTGCTGCTTGTGTTGTTACTTATAAACTGGAATGTGATTTTAGTGGATTCTGTTAGCTTACCTATCTTGTTCCTATAACCTGGAACATGATACAAGTCCTGCATTAGAGAGAAGAAAAATAAAATAAAATAAAAAAGAAAAGAAAAAGGACTTTAATGCTTGCCCAGGACAACTCAGCCTTCTTTATGATTTGATCTGGCTTTTTTAGGTTTATTTCTTTGCTTTACTATTATCTCCCATTAAAAAAAAACACATTTTCATAAGTTTTTTTTTTTTTTCAAAAAATGAAACAGTGACAGGGTTTTTACTGTTTGCTCTTTCTCCTAAAGAGCAGGAGTTTCACCAGTCCATTTATCCCTTCTGGATTCCTAGCACAAACTGTTCAAATCTGTCCTTTCTAGTGGGGAAGTGTTACAAAAGAAGGAAAGGAGCCTATCAATAGTGGTTCTTGCAGATCATATATGTTTTTGACTTTTCACCTCCCATTCATGATCTTGCTGTTTAATTAACCTAGGTAGGATGCAGTATCTATGCAGATGTCAGCAGAAGGTCATGTGTGGGTAGAAACTACCCGCAGGGATAATTCAAGATTAAGGACACATATACATGAGGCATTTACATTGCAGACTATCTTTTACAATTTTTTTTTAATACAAAAATCACCTAGGTCATGTCTTGTGCTGTAAACTAATTCAAAATATCACTATTTAAAAGGACAAGGTTAGGTGAGGGCTTATTTATGATCTTACTAATGCTGACTGTTTATGTGTTTTTACTGCCAGATTTGTTACCTTTGGGGTAATGTCTACGTTAATACAAGAACTGACCAGCTTCAAGAACACATGTGCCATTTTGAAGTATTAATCAGAATGTGATTGCATGAGATTAATTCTTCTCTCTGCCCTGCTCCCCCATGCAAATATCCTTTTTACCTGTAGGACTAAATAAATAAATAAAATACCGCTAAAGATGATTGCTTGTTTTCCAGACATTGACCATAGTAAACTGAGTAAATTAAGCACATTGCAATTGCTGGTAATAGTTGAATGGTTTCTCTACTCCCCACATTGTTCTTTGAAATGAATAGAAAATGTGATTGCAATGGATATATTCTCGCTCCAGTGAACTAGGTAACAATATCAATCTTAGATTGCCTGATACATGTGCTGCAAGTTGTTGGAATAATTTCTTCTGTTGGAATTTCTTCTGCTGAACAGCTTGACTTCTTTGTACAGAAGTTTTAGCAGTGTAAAAGTCACTATTTTTAAAAGACGCTATCTAAGGAATTGGGTGGGAGTAGGGGGGCAAAGTTTCTGCAGTGACAGCTCAAGGTTTTCCATTTGTAAGTAAAGGATTGATTAGCTAAAGGTAATTCTCCTTTGCCATTTGAGATGTTCTGGTGTGTCAAAAGACTTCCCCCCAAGAAGAGAATGTCTGCTAAGAACTAGTAGGATCCTCACAGCCTTCCACACAGTCACCTGCAGGTGCAATGCAACACCCTGCAACTCTCTAAGAACTGATGGGGATGATGATTAGGCAATCCACTTAATTGCATAGAAAATGGTCCTGAGAATCTACAGGCCTTTTAGCTCTCCTTACATCTGACAATTGGATCTGGCCAGCTGAAGAGCTTCTCCTACCCTACCATTCTGAACTTGGATGTCTTATCTCTGGCTGACTCCTACAGCATCCCATCCCTAAGCTGAGATTTGAACTGTTGTGGTGGCCTCTCAAAACAACTGGATTTGTCCAGAAAAAATGTTCAGATACCTGTTTTTGTCAGCTTCAGGTAAGACTTAGCATCAAGAATAAACAAAACCTGTTCAAACATTGCTCACTCAATCATACATGTGGAAGATTTCTCTCAGCTATGATGGAAAAACTAAAATGAAGAACCTTATAAATATCACTTGCAGATTTTACCTCCATCTTCATAGACTCTTTCATGGTCTTTGATGCATTAGTTTCATCTTCCAATGTCAGTTACTGTGCTCATGCATCGGGTAAGATTTTTCTGAGAAATGCAATGCTAAGGCACAATATTATGCAGACCACTTTCGCAACACACCTTTGTTGTTGGTTTGCATTAAAATGGATCATACAATTTGGATCAGAGTGTAAATCTGTATAACCTAATTGCCAAAGATAATCAAAGAATTGAGGAAAAAAATGGGCTTAAGTAAGGGCATAAAATTTAATAATTAAACTAATTTTACCAGTGGTGTTGATGCTTTAAAAAATAGTTCTTTGGGCAGGCATATACCATAATGTCACTTAACCAAATTCAGCTGCAGAGGTTATTTGATCATGAAATACCTCTGGAAAGACCCAAACTCATGAGAAGATTTAAACTTCATCCTTTTAGGATTTTATTAGATGAAAAATGTCACTGTGAGGTATCTGATGTCAACTCCATCCCTAACTCCACCTGTTAACTCCATCCCTCTTCTTTTCTTACCTTACAGTCAATGCCTGTATAGGGAAAATGGGAAAATATATGGGAAAAGCACCCGATGCGTTCTTGGATAATATCTCAAGTTGTTCCATTTTTGCTTTCACATACAGTGATGTAAAAGTAAGAATTGACAAACAATGCATGAGATGCATGGTTGCTTCTTTCCTTTTGGAGCCCGTCTGTATTTCAAGATAAACCAAGTTTTGATTCTATAGTTGTTCTCCCAAATTCTCCACAAAGCTGTTACAAAGTGATTCAGATGCTTTTATGAAGCTGGCTAATACAACAAAGGACCTAGAAGAGACTTGCATGTTAAGGCTTTAATTGGTGATCAGGACAAACACCTCATTTTCTATTTGCATGTACATTTGCAAATGATTGGAAGACAGAAATAAGAATTATCCATTTTAAATTTTCATCATGTCATATAATTTCCTGCTCTCTTGCTGTCCAACTCTATTACACTAAAATTGCCTATTTTACTAAGTTCTGGTTGAAATTAAAACAGTTGTTGTGTTTTGCCACTGGTTATTTTCATGACTCTCAGTTTAAACTCACTGCTTTATTTATGGTACTGTTAATATTCTCAAAACAGATTTAATATGCAGAACATATCAAAGAGTTGGGCTTGGTGCTCTCTTATTATTAAGTGTCTGCACTCAGACGACACCAAATGGCAACCCATATGTTGGTGTAAAATGTATGTATCGCATCCAGCCCATCAACTTCTCTGCTCTGGTTGCAACACGTAGCATTGCAGTTTTCCATCAGCTTAAGTCAAGCTAATTGCACACTGCTGCAGAATACCAGTGTTCTCCTTTCCATGAATACATGGGGAAGTGTAGATGAAGTGATCGTGAATGTGGTGAACCCCAGTTCACTGATTTATCTGGAAATTAACTCACAGAACTCATCAAGCTCAAAATGAACCTGGCATGATGGCTAGCTCTAGCTCAAAGGAGACAACAAAGAGAGAGAAAGGGGGATTTGGAGCCTGCTGGACCATCCCTTTCGGAGGCAGTTTGTTCAAGCTGCCTGTGAGCCTTCGCTAAGGTTGCACCTGTATCCTGCATGGACAAAAAACTTCTCTCACCTCAGGACCAGCTGGCATAGCTGGCTCTATGCTGTGATCTTTCTTACGTGTTGCAATCTGTTTCATGTTTTCATTTGACACAGAATCACAGAATGGTTAAGGCTGGAAGGGACCTCTAGGGATCATCTTGTCCAACCCCCTGCTCCAGCAGATGTTTGGGAAAAGCAGAAACGCAAAATAGAACTTCAGTCAGAAAACTAGAGATAAGATTAGCAAGCTGCTCATATTCAAGCATTTTCATCTTTAGATTTTTTGAGGATCAAAAAGGAAAAGAGAGGTTTTTGCAGACCTACACTGCAATCTCTGAAGTGGTCCTTCATCTGCTTTCTCTTTTGCCACTTAAACAAGGAGCCCAAGGGTTATTTCATATAGCTCTTCCTAAGTTCTGTCTAGCAGCTTTATCAGCTTGGTATCTCTGAGTCGTGATACATGAGTGTGGTTGTTTGCTTTATGGATTCTTGTTTGATTAATGGGTCTTTTTTTCTGCTTAAAAATACATGTCTTTAATATTCTGCAAACAAGGAGTCCTGAATGGCCATCTGTATTCACTTCTCCTCACCGTTTGCAGCAGGTAGTCAGCTTTCCCATGACGTCTGTCTGCACACATTTGCAAAAGAGAGGAATAAAAAAACACATTTTGCAGGAATGGAGGGCAAAACTCAGGCAGGAAGTTATTTCAACTAACCTCAAATAAAGCACATCTTTTGGGAACTCTACCAAATTCATCCTGTTGACCGAGTGGCTTTTTTAAACAAGATATAGGAGAGCATGAAGGAAAACAAGCCTTTTTATTGCATATTTGCATACAATACTTTGAATGGCTGTTTTCAGGTAGATGAAGGCATTTACTTCCAGCTAGAATGGACCCCGGTGATGCCTTAGGTACCTGCCAACGCCAGGAGCAGAACATCTGCTGTGTGATAATGCAGCCCTTTGCACTCGAGGCTCCATCTGCACGCGAGCATGAGCAAGTTTGCTGAATCTCCCACATTAGGATTCAAGATCTTTTTTTGCTCCCAGGCCTGATATTAGAAGAATAGCAAGAGTCTCAACAGCAGTAAATGACTTTTCCGTAAGTGTTGCTTTCATTACACCTCACTGACTTTAATAATAATTTTTTAAAAAGTTCAAACATGCAGCTTCTCCCAGCCCAGTCTCATAAAAACATCGCAAGTTTGCAAAGACAGTAAAAATGCACAAATTGCTTTTTTTATATTGGAGTTGAGGGAAATAGGATAAATCTGGGTTTGGTTTCAATTTATAGATCAGGGAATAGTGGAAAATGCATAAATAAACACAGCTAAAGTTCGCAAAGGTTATTAAAAATTTATACCCTGTGACAATGCTTTTAATACTGTAGCCATCTGTGCTTGTCAGCCTAAGAGCTTTGTTAGACTTAGCAGTTTTAAGAAGCAAGGCTACTTTAATGTGTTTCAAAGTCTAAAAAATAAATAATCTAAATAAATAAATAAATGTGTAATTTAGAATTAGCATAGCTGAAATAATGTAGCTTTCACATTCAATCATCATCAAGAGCATTATGATAATAAAGACATATAAGCACTGAAAATACTCAAGATATCTAGTTAAGATAATTTACATAAATATTCCATTACCTCTAGTCATCATTAATTCACTTAATGGCAATATTGACATGTAGAAATTCTGACAAAAGCCCCTTTGATTAATAAAGTTGTATGTGCAGGCTGGTTAATCACATTGTGAGACATATCTTCCAATAACAGCTACGGTTGTCACAGAAAATGTAGAAGGTCACATTTTAGATGTATTTAAGCGTAGTCCTTGTAATGTTTATATATTGCTTTTTTGCAAGGATTTTCAAAAACAGAAAATCTTGCAGCAGACTAATTGTTTGGCTTTTCAGTAGTTAACCCTCCAAAACAGCTAAAAGAATTTTAATGTTTTAGGCACTGAATGAAAGTGTTTTTTGAATATTTAAATCCTTTTTGCAAGCCCTCTTTTTCCCTCCCAAGGTAGTCCTATAGATGAAGTATATAAATGGACTTTTTCAAACATTCTGAGCAACACTTAAAATCCCATTTGCAATTATATTAATAAAATTTCACTTTATTTCTCACATTTTTTACAGTAACACCAGAAGACCTCCCTTTCCCAGAGTGGGTTGCTCTTTTAATCAATGCCTAGTTCATGGTTTTCCTTTCGTTGATTTTTTGTGAATTTTTGTGAGTTATTTACAACCAAAAAAACCTGAATGTGGCTTCTTGAAGTGAATGGTTTGGATCTTTGGATCTGTAGTGGCTCTACCTCCCCCTGTAGAGTTATCATCAGGACACTGAAATGCTGACATGTTAGGTCTAGATTCATACGATGTTTGGAGAAACGTATGTGCCTCTGTAGGGGTTCAGCATTAAGATCCAACAGGTATTACCAGTAACTGCAGCCAGCATTTTAAATTCCTAGTGTTGGGCATTTACAAGGCCACTTACCTCAGTCTGCTGAGCAAATTAACCCTGGCTGACACTCAAGTCCCATCAGGATTCACTAAATAAGTGTTTTCTTGGCTCCGTCACTGGTGCTATGCGCATACACGGAGCATATCCAGACTATACATGGCTGGATGAAATGGTGTCTTATTCATTTTTTTGCTCATAATTAACCACATGGGCAGGGCTCTCATGCAGAATATGTAAGACCCATATTCAAATTTACCTCGTGTCCTGGAGAATTTAACTCTGCATTTCCTGCTTCCCAGATATGTGCCACCCTTTGGCTGGATGCTTATATTTGTACATATAGTTCAGTCAAAAATAATAAGTTAAAAAACAAAATAGATGAAGATAATCAATAAAGTATGATGCAAGGAGGAGATGTGAAGACTTGTTTTCACAGATATAAACAATGAATAGAATTTACTAGTCATTCCTTCCTAGAATACGGAGGAATTTAAGACAAACAGCAAACAATAATGGAAACAATACACCGATAACATAGCACATATATTTTTGGCTGCTGCATTGCATTGCCACCTCCTTGGTCTTTGGAGGGTTATGACATAAAAGAACTGAGAGTGCTGTCCTTTTCTGCATTTCATTTATAGCCTGCATGATCTTCCTGCTTTTGAAGCTGTGCCACCTTGCAGGATCCTTTATCCCCTTTCCTACGCCTTGCAATACTGTGCAAATCTGTTGTACAATATTTAGTTTGGTTTCTCTAAAAGAAAGACCCATAGCTTCATGCAAGGGCAGTGCAAAGTGCAGACATTAAGTGAAGACAGAAAAAAATATGTCAAAAAACACATTAATGTTACATCCTAAGCTCCTAATGTATACACACTCCAGGGGTCAGGCATCAGATCAAGCACCAGAAGTACCATATTTCATTGCATGCATCCTTAGACTCCTTCAGACCTCAAGCTATAGAGTTTGAGAGTGTAGGCCCGAGCACAGAGAAACAGAGAGCAGGCTTTTCTAGCCCCAGCAGCACCTTGCAAAACAGTGCCCCTTTCTCTGAGTTTTATTCTAAAGGATACAATAACTTTGGGAGAGCTTAGACACTTTCTTCAGGACCGTGAAATGAAGGAGAAAGCAAAACCACAGAGGCTTAGAGAGGATATTCCTACAGCTGCTGCTGATCAAACAAACTATCCAGACACATAATACTCAAATTTTGGTTGCTGGACTATTATCGGGAAGAGAAAGCAGCAATATATCTGTGGCATATGCTAAATTGTCTCATCATATCCAAGTAATATTGTATTTTTTCTGCCATGAAATACTTGTTTATCCAACAAAGTGAGTAAATAACAAAAATACAGGCCCTGTAGTTTTAAAAACTGCTGATCTACTAAATATATATAATTCTAATGAGATTCCCAGGGTATTCAAATATTTCACTATTAAGAGTTTTTGGATACCTTGACCTAGCCTCTGTTGTGTTGTGCAGTGGTACGGCATATATGTAGCCCTAAATATCTTGGTAGATCAATTGAAGTGTATTATGCTAATCAGCATCTCCAACAGGGGTAGATGACAGCTCATCTCCCTCAGAAATCTTAATCTGTGGCAGCGATGCAGTATCCTGGAAAACTCAGGCACTGCCTATGA
>JAUBOD010000994.1:993351-1003438 GCA_032353885.1 Nothura maculosa
TCTAAGCTGAACAGGCCCAGCTCACGCAGTCTCTCCTCGTACGAGAGATGCTCCAGTCCGTTAATCATCTTCGTTGCTTGTAAGAAATATGATTCTAAAATAAACCAACCAGTGAAAAATGAAAAAATGTATAATGCAAGTTTGTCTTAACGACCTTAGAGATGAACCAATGACTGCCATGAGTAAGAAGTAACTAGAAATTACTACAATCTTATAATTCAGAGGGGAATAGGAAAAAATCATAGAGCACAAGGCACTTTTCAGTCCAAAGTAATAGCATTTTTCACCTTATAAATAGAATAGCTTTTGTGCTGTCTGGAAAAGTGCAATGCGTGTCTGAGGATATTCCCCATGTTATTCCTTGAAGAATCAAGAATGCAAAGCAAACAACCCAAAACGTATCAGTTGGGTTTATAGTAATATATAGAGGACAAGAGCTGGATGAAGAAGGATTTTAATTCCAGAACTTTGATGACAGTAACATTTTTATATTATTTGTGGGTTTTTTTGTTCTCCCTGCTAAAATCTATGAATTTGTCCTCAGCATATCTAATTATACTGCAAATCTTAATCTTAGAGTATATATGATAAAAGAATAGAATAACAGAAAATGAAAGCCTAACAAAGGAGCAAGGCTAACAAAACAAATCAAGCAAAGTTTATTTAAGAATAACTATTTTCAGCTTTACAAATGCAAGTGGAGACCATGGAAAGATTTTGATGTGGGAGAGAAAGGACATCTCTTTGCTTGGGCTTCTCTGTCAACCTGGCAGTTGTACCTCGTGCACAGAGCCCTCTTGTAATTGCATCTTCTCCTTCAGACTTAATCTCACCAACCTTGCCTTTCCTCATAAGTCTAACTGGGGTTTGCATCTTTCTTTTTACTTCTACTATCTTGGTTGTCATTTAGGTCAAATACATTAGAGAAAAGCTGGGCCTGGCCCATAATAAGTTCTGTTTTATCTGATAAAGTACAGGCCTCTGTTGCATAGAGTGTGGTGTCACTGTGCCCTATGGCAAGTCTACGGTTTGAATCCTTTGTGATGATTCTGCTCTACTGATAGAATAAAACAATAAGCTCTCCTTCTACCATCACTTCTAGCCCAGTAGAGATGGCAGGAATTACTTCCTCCCCCCTTCTGAGCCTTAGAATGACTAGCACTTCAATAGCAATGTGAGCCCACACTGTAAAAAAAACACATGCCAGTTCTCTAGAAGATAAAAAAGAAAAAAAATCTTTCTTAACTATAGTACCAAAATCTTTCCAAATCTTTCCCTATTTTTGGAGTTTTTTTTGTCCCTTTATTTGGATGAAGAACAAATAGATAGATCATCCTATGGATTACACATTTGTTAGAATGGTCAATTATATTTATTAAATACATTCATTAAGTACAATTAAATAATAAATTACATTTATGTTTTCCTTTAGATTATTTTCCAAGCCCTTCATACACACACCTCATATAGGTTGTTAACAAACTGGCCTTTCTGCTATGAAAGACGTCCTAAAAAAATAGGGCAAGAAAAAGATCAAGGTCACAAGGAATGAATTAATATTTTTTTGCTTTTAGTAGAATCATCCATTACTTTCTCTCTAGCTCTCTGATATAACAGAATGATGCAACTGCAGGCCCAGGAAGGGACCTCAGCATCCCTGGAATCAAATTCCAGGGAGAGCAATATGGAAATGCATTTAAGAATATTCTGCACAAAGATGAGCTGAGGAGATGAGCAAGAGGCGTGAGTAACACGACCTAAATTTATAATGAAAGTCAGCGCATCTACAATGCTAAAAACTTTCAGTGAATATGACATGAATTCTAGGGCACTGAATTGCATCATCTATCTGTATTGTTTCTTTAAGAAAACTTGTTAAGTTAATGTTAAATGGAGCAAAATTACCACATCATCTTCCATCCCAGCACACAGAGTGGTAGAGAAACCTGTCAAAAGCCAGAATTTTGAGAAGGAAGCACAGTTACGTTTTGTAATAACTATCATGATGTGTGATCTGGGAGACTTTAAATCCTATTGTTTAAGAAGCTAGTGCAGCACATGAGACTTCTGTGCTTATGTGCTGTCCTTGGCTATGGAATTTGTAGGGAGTCACATGAGATATAAGTGATCTAAATTCCCCCTTAATTCCAAGCCCATGTGTGGGGAGGAGACAAAAGACACTTTTTTCCTTTTTGCCCTTTGTTAACTTGAGCTGGCAGGTTAATATTTCCCATGTCAGATGAGATTGCTGGAGCACAACAGCTCCTCTGTCCCTTATTTGATGCAAGAGACCGCAACTTTTGCAGTGCTTTTTCATCTCTGGGAATTAAAAATGCAGATCTCCATCTCCATTTAGGCCAGGAACAACTGCCGAAATGTTACATCTTTGCGTCAGGATTTTGCCTTCAAATTACATCCAGTCTGTCCCCTCCAGAGCTTTTCTGTCAATCAGGAACACTGATGCTTTCGCTTTGAGTCAGTTCCTTCAAAGCATCGGTGAATAGGGAATGGAATACATGTAGGCAGTGCAACAGGATTTGGGATACACAATGAATTTTCTCGAGGCTCTGTTGGAATGAACACAAAACATTTACAGAACTGCAGATAAGCATGAAGACTCAGATAAAACTAGAAACAAACACAGAGAACAGGATTCAATTAGTAGCAATTTGTAGTAGAAACTAATCTTCGTTTTTTACCATTAAACAAATCTTGGGCGAAAGGCAAGAATCTGTTTAGCTTTTCTGAATTATTACCTGCAAAGTCAATAGGTGTTTATTATCCTAGGGAGAGAAGGCTTGTTATCAGTCCCCTTCCTTAACTCCTAATGGAGCCAGCTGTTTATTTTGGATAATGGTGCACTTCACAGCACATACCAAACCTTCATGCTGCGTTGCAGTTACACAGATCACATGTGCCCCTGTTCAATCAAGAGCTGAGTTTGTTTAGATGCGGTGAATGATTTCTCACACAGCTGCAGAAATGAGAAGTCAGTAGGTGATAAATCAGTTCTTTCACAAACTTTACAACTGACAAAGTGACAGGTTGTGAGAGTTTTGTATTAATTCTTTTCTCAGTCTTGGAGAACAAAACAATACACGGTTTGAGTGAAGGATGGGGATACTGAACATACAGAGATAAGCTATTGAGCAGATGTAGTCTCTAAATAATTGCCATACCTTTCATTAATACTGCAAGTGATATACCAGCTAGTCAGGCACTGCCTACTACTCAGCTTTACTACTGGAGGAAGTACTAGGAATTCGAGAGACACCATTACCAGAAAAGAGTAAATTTGGGGCACTTAATTAAGGGAAGATGTTTACTTACAGCCTCCTCATTGCCAGAGGAGATCTTAAAAAAAAAATCTCTGAAGTAGCCCTGGGCAGCCTGATGCCTCAGTGCTATCAAACCATGCTGAGATAGGACAGTGAGCTCCTCATCCTGTGTCTTCTACTTGCCCTTCGAGCAGATAGGGAGAGGTGCGAACCAAATGAGTCTACTATGCTTTTCCTTAGGCAAAGATACAGGAAAACAATTAATTTCATCATCTAAGGCGTATCCTGGATCAAAACAAGTCAAATTCACTCTTTCTGCTACTGAGTTGAACAGTTTTGCTGTTTTATGGAGAAAGAAAATAAGAGTGTCGTGTGTCCTCCTACTATCTGTTTTTTTTGGTTTTGTCTGTGGGTTTTTTTGTTTGTTTGTTTGTTTTTTTTGTTTTTGTGAGGTAAAGCACTCTGAATGCATTAATGAGTGCAGGTTCAGCTATTGCTCTCTTCTGAAAGACTTAGTGCAGGAAAACAGATTCATCTGGAGAAATTTTTTCATGGACCTTATTCTGGAAACTGTCAGGACACCGTAGTAGTTAAGAATTCAAAAAATATTGAGGATTTTGGATTAAGACTTTCATAGTAAGTAAGAAAAAAAGCCTGAGATCACCTTCCTTCCCCATATCTCTTTTCACATCTTTCATTATTCAACCTGAGGAGACAGTAGTACAAATGTGAGTAGCTGATCTTCATTAACTCTGTACCAAATGCTGCTGAATCCTACCTTCAGAATAAACTAAAGCAAGTGAATCTCAAGCAAGGCTTGAAAAACTCCTTTGTTTCTATCCCACATGATTAAACGTAATTTCTAATCCAGCTATTTTGAGCAAATAGAATTGTTTATGTAGATTAGCTGACTAGTTTACATTGCTAATTATATTCCTTTAAAAGAGAGTATGGCAAATAACACAAACATTGGCATTGATGTATAAATAAAAGAGAAAAAGATATACACAAATGTGGGTTATGCAACTGACATTTCTATGTTATTTAATTTTGTTAAGTAGGAAAAAAATCAAATCATGTAAAAACTCCAGCAATAGGAAATGCCCTGAAATGTAGAATAGTATGATTTGTTATGACTAGTACTTCTAGTCATGATAAAGGAAGACCATTAAACCATACTAATTTTATTCTGTATAAACACTATCTATGCAAGTGCACGGATAACAGCACATACACAGTTTAAAGTACATTCAAAATTAAAAAAAGCTTTTCTATATAATTTGTCTAATTC
This sequence comes from Nothura maculosa, assembly GCA_032353885.1. Lineage (NCBI taxonomy): Eukaryota > Metazoa > Chordata > Aves > Tinamiformes > Tinamidae > Nothura > Nothura maculosa. The sequence goes on from JAUBOD010000994.1 coordinate 997,921, forward strand.
AAACAGGAAATATCCTATGTGCACAAATAGTAGATACAGTGGTTTTTGTACCAAATCTCCTGCATTGGTAGGCATTAAAAAAAAATTCTTGCCAGTCACTCCCCAGAAAAAGCAAATTCTAGAGGATATTATCTGAAGTTTTCTACCTTTAAAGAAATATCTCGATCATAAAACTCAAGTTTAGTGCTCTCCTTTTCTGATTTCTACTTTATACAGATCATCTTGTGTCAATGAAGACCGCATTTCAAATAGCAGTGACTTCAGCATTACATTAAATGAAATTCAAGCTCTCATGGCAAACTCTCGAAGTATGATTTTTCTTGAAGATAGAGGAATGAGGCAACTTGGCTTCAATTTCTTTCTGAAGGTAATATCTGACTTAGTCATCAATCAGCACATCAATTTAGCAATGTTTTTTCAAGACCTCATTCATTGCAAAGGAAAGCTAAGCTGCACACCCACAACATAAAAAAGCACTTTTCACTTCCCTCTCCACAATAAAATGCATTCACAAATCACCTAGACTGCTAGCTAGAATATGACAACTCATATTAGAGTTCACTATGTTAAAAAAGAAACTGCTTTAGAAAAATGTTGTTTTCTCAAATATGTGTAACATCTACAAGAGTTTCACTTCATATTTAATGACTGTTATTTGCTGATATCACATCCTTTGTTTTGGACAGTTCTGAACTTCACATTCAAAAAAATTTCCATCTGCTGAGTGCTGTTTAATCAACCTAAAGGGAATCAAAGTAAAATATTGACTACATAATAGCTATATTTTTTTTTCAAATGGTCTATAGATACAGATCCTTCAGTTTAGTTATATCACAAGAACTTCTTAAGAAAAGAAAGCTATGGAGTATTTATTTGCTCTCTTCCTGCCCTTTATGTCTCAAATAAAAGTTGGTGGAACTGTGTAGGTAGTCCTGCTCAAAGGTAGGATGTACATGTTGTCATAGGATTAATTTTTGTGTGCTATCTTGCCTAACTTTTCTCAACAAACTAAACAACTTTTTAACTAGTTTTGCTGTATATCAAAAATTTCTTGCTCAGCTGAACTGTATATTCATTTTGCAACATTGAATTTTACAAGTTATCAATATCCTTCAAGAAACATCTTCAAAACCAACTCTCATATTCTAAAAAGGAAAGCTACTGTTTAAGTTATTCACGTTTGACAATACTGGGAAGAACAATGTGAATACTTTTAAAAATGTAAGATTTCAGATCTGTTTTGAAAGCTTTCAGGCACATATCTATTTCTTTAGAAATGGGAAGCCACATAAGGGAGATTTCTACTGTTCAGCAAGTGAAAAGCTGCTTAAGCCGATCAAAGCATTAGCCAGAAGGAAACTGATGTTCTTCTGTCAACTTTGTCTCAACATATACGCTGACACATCTAAGCATATCAGATATTGCAGACGTGTAGTGAGCAAACAGATATATAGTAGTACGTCCTTAAAAGTGTAGGTTTGGATACAGCCATGGAATATTGCCATAAGCACATGCCTGTTGCAATCCTCTCTGCTAAAGATCATGGACAGTTGCATATTTATGTATGAGAAACGTTGTCGTTTCTTTCTCATCTCAATTCTAGTTTTGGTTTTGTGGGCTGAAACTTCTCTTTCTTTCTCTGAGACACAAACAGACTCTCATAGTTAACCCTCAGAGTTAACATCCATGATAAACTAAATCTTACACAGTCGTGCACACACTCCAGTTATACTGTGCTGTGACTGGTCATTTGAGATAGGTGACATACTGTCAAAGTAGATCTTTCAGAACTAAAATACGTATATTCTTAAAGAGTTATGGGAAACAGATGGTTCAAAAATATTCATCGAGCATTTTTCTCAGGATGATTTCTTTATTTTAAACAGATCTTCTAGACAGCATCTGCCTTTCCTAATCATTGCTGAAAGGAAGCATTTTTCTCATGAAAAATAAAAACAATTTATTCTGAAATATGGGATTTTATTACCAGTAACTTAGTGCAGTTTCTTAAACAAAGAATCACAAAAGAAGGAAATATATAAAACCAGATTATTCATAATTGTTTCCTCAAACATTTACATATTTTCCCCATAGCAGTGTACTATATTTATTTTTTATAAATTCAAATCTTAAAATGCTCATGCATATTTATTTACCATCTCTGTCAAATGTCGCTATCTTATTGACTTAATTTTTGTAACAACAGATAACCTGGCATCTGATTTTAGTTATAATATGATCTAAAACAAGCTTAAAAAAACTAGGCAATAATATATGATACCATAAAAGGAAGAGAAAATCCATGGAATTAAATGAAAGAAGGAACATTTTTAAAAATCTTTGGAGGAGGTAGGAATAAATATGCAAAGCCTGGAAATGGCTTTCATTTCACCTTCATTAGTTTGACACACACACAGAGTGCAAGCTTGAGAAATTGTAATATTTGTCCACTGTATAGTGAAATAGTTGAAATAGCTGGAAAATGTAAGTTGGGCTGGTCTGAGCTGCTTTCAGATTGCACTTCCTGAAATCATTTAAAGACCTGCAAAGAAAAGCATTTAGACTGGAAGTTCAGTATTATTTGATTCATTTGGTGAGGCAAGTGCAGATCACTTGCACTCAGCCGGTCCTACCACATCCTGTGTGTGTGCTGTGCTTGCCTGGTCATTGAATGAGAAGAGCACAGGGATGGTAGGAGGAACTCGCATCAAGAATGGGGAGCTGGCTGTTTGTCAAGCTCTTTTGAACACTGAGAAAATCTTTCCACCTTTCCATCGCTCTGACAACACCCTCTCACCTTGCTTTGCAAGCCTAAGCCCATGGATATTTTCCTTATTCTGAAGTTTTTCCTCACTTTTTTGATGGCACACATAGAAATAGGACTGACAGAAAAACCTCAGTTCTCTTTGTCCCCTTCAGTGAAACCTGGATTGTCTTTAGACGTGGAAGAGCTGGAAATGGCTTATGACTGACAAATTGAGACTATGTAGGTTTGTGACTTAGGCTACTCAGACTATTGAAATTAATATGAAGCCAAGCAATTATTCTTAAAATAGGAAGGTGACCCTTTTGCAGAGGGAAATTTTGAGATGGTAGATATCCATATGAATGGGACAAGAGGCCAAACTGTCAGAAACTCTGTCCCACCTCTGTTTCTCCTTTCCCCATCCCACTGCATTTTTTAGCTTTCTTCCTCTACCACCTCCTACTTCCCTGGAAAACAACGTCATTTTCAGGCAGCCACATGGATGTACCACAACCTTTTAGCTTGGAGGAACAGGAAAGCTGAAAACAGAAGAGCTGAAGAAAGCCAGGATAGAGATAGGGAGTGAATCATACTCCAGAGATGCCTGTTTCTCTCCCTTATCTATGGTCAGCTAAGGTGACTAGATCAAGTGCAGACCTACATAACACAGACGTCTACATTTAGTCAGACGAACCCTCCCATGATAAACCACAGTGCTTAAATGGCAGGAAAATACGACAGCTAAAAAAGAAAGAAACATAACTTTCTGACATTTACTGTCTCATTTTTTCAGAAAATCCTGGTCGTCCTTCTCAAGTACAAGGAATCTCATTTTTTATGTGCCAGCTATAACAAAGATGTATAGCATAAATCTTGCCTAAGTTGTTTGATTGGACAGCTCCCCTGACAGCTTGACAAGGTTCAGTTTGGTTGCTGAAAGGAAAGATCGAACAAAACATTCAGATAAGCTGTTGGAGCCTGAATGCAGCGTGAAAGATTGTGAGTGGCCAGGCATCTCTGTATTGTTTAACAAACTCCACAAAGCTGGTTCATGCATTTCCTATTCTGAAACTACAAAGGTAAGGAAAGAAGAGAAAGAAAGAAAAGTAAATGGTTCTTATTTGCATAACTCAGACATTAGCAGTGACTTTTAGATGTAGTTCTCTTTTGGTCTGCTTCAAAACGAATTGCTGTGACCAAAAATAGATCAACCTGCTCTCATTAGTAAAAGCATCCAAGAAAGGCCATAGGAATTCAAAACCTGATCTTTAAAATCCTGTTCAGCTCCAATCTCAGAGCTTGCAGCTTGTTATTTTTCTTTAAAAGTCTTTTTCAGTGTTTGTTTCAGAGAATATCCTGAGCTTGCTGGCTCTCTCTGGGAAGATGGAAGCTTGGACACCATGCCCAGTCACACAAACTATTTAATGACTAGCACTTATCTACACAACTTATCACAGGTTGAGGCTGTGTGTTTGTTCTCCTAGACAGCCCCTAAATATGTTTTGGAGTTAGTATGAGATGAGACCTGTTGCCAGTAAGCAGTACGGATAATACTGCACCACATCTGTCTTCTTCCACCACAGCCTCCAAAAACACCTCAGCTGCCTTTGCATCTCTGATTCGGTAGATAAGTCATTTAGCAAAAGCAAAACATCTTTTCACTGAAAAAGTGTTTGAGGAGCAACGCATCTTAGGGTTAAAAGTGAATCTTGGAAAGTCCCTATCTTCTGTGAGGTGCTGGCTCTGGATAAGGTAACCAAGAGGCAAACAGCAGATAATTTCTAACCCTAGGCAACCTATTTGTTCATTTTTAATTGAGAGGGATGGGAATCAATGACAATCACTTCATGTGCTCATCTCTTCTGTTCTTAGACATCCCCAGCTTAATTTACAAGTCCCCTACATCGAGGTTTAATGTGCTATTGCCAAGCTGCTGACATCTGGCTATATGTGATCAGCTTTCTTACAAGTTTTGAATTGTTCATCTGTGCAGATTTAACTGGTAGCACTCTTTTTTTTCAGATTCAGAATTCTCATCTTGTTGACTGAAAAAGTTACTCCCTCTGCATCCCTTTTTTTAAAAAATCTACCTCATAAGCCTTTTCTTAAATCTGGTATCTTGATGCACATTTTAGAGAAAGTTACTTTTTTTGTTTGAAAAAATGCATCATTTCTTTGTCCAGCCTCCTTAAATTACTGGTCAATAGCTGCCATGGTGGTGGTGTATACAAATATTAAAAAATATAATCCCCTCCCCACCGACTTCCATATTGATTGACTGATATTGATCACAAGGAAGGCATAGCAGAAGGCTCAATGTTGCAACATGATCAAAGAGTAAACAGTTGGACATATAAGCCAATCAGGATAACAAAGTAAATATTTGAGTGCAATAAAAGCACCTTTTATGCAGGTGCAACAAATAATAATAATGAGGTGAACAAAATAAATTATATGATGATAGCTGCTGAATGCTTAGAAATACATATAGTTATCTGGTGTATAAAAGGGATCATAATCAGCAATACAGGCCGTGGCACAACACTAGATGAAGCAGTGCTATTACCCAGTTCCTGCCTCTAGCAGGTGGGAGTCCTTAATGACTTTCAGCGCACAAAATCATGGTAGAGATTCATGGGCTCTAGACAGCATTTGAAGGGAAGGCACCGTTTCTCACCAGGAGAAGTATTTAATCGGCACAGAAAATACCAAAGATGGTATATATCATCATAACAGAAATCCTAATGCTTGCAATCCTTTTTCTTAAGTAAT
>JAUBOD010000994.1:1005208-1018137 GCA_032353885.1 Nothura maculosa
TGGACTTGATGGTATCATGCAACCTCTTGATTCCAATTTCCTGTTTTATTCCATGTCTCATGGTATGATTTCCCTCATAGTGCAAGATTGATTCCCAAGAGCTTAGGGATGGGGCATGAGATCAGAGCAGATTCCTTTCTGTTTATCTATCCTGTGCTGCCAGTGGCCACTGTTAAACTTGAGAAAACCTAAATGATCAGAGTAAACATTTAGCAGTGTTTCCCTCTGACACCATATATACAACAGTTGTGTTTGTTAGAGTGTACTAAAAATGGGTCACATCATTGGCAGGTTCAAGTAGCTTTTTTAGTGCTGAAGGACACACGTAGATATAGCTGCCTACATCTAAGCTGAGATATTTGAATCCAAGCTCAACAAGCAGAGTACAGGGGAAAACTGCAGCTCTGTACTTGACAGAGCAATGCCAGATGATTTCACTTGGTACTTGAAAATGTGCAAGTTAGTGAGCACCTACATGATAGAAATGATCATTTTTTGTAGGAAAGGGGCACAAGGGACAAAAAACTTTCCAAGAACGCCAAAAATCATTTGACTCCTTAGCCCATTTAAATGATTATTTGCTGTTTTTCTCATTGTTTCCGTAAGCAAAGCTGCTGCAAGGTTAGAGATGAAAGGTAACTGCATATTTCAGTCCCAAATCCAGCATGAAGTTTCAATATTTTACCTGCTAGAGCTTGCAATGGGAGACCTCATTAATGTCACACTCTGAAGTTACAACAAACAATAGGTTGCTTCTATCCTTGCAGACAGGTTGCCTTCATCTTGGCTCTTACCAATATTATGGTAACAAGTCCTTCCAAATTCCTACTAGGATCCCACCATTTTATGCACCTATGTGATGGGAATGGGCTGAGCAATGCTGCCTTTTTGCAGCATCTTAGGAAATCTTCATATTGGCACCTCTGACTGAACTGTATCCAACAGCCAATTTCTTCTCCTATTTATGAGCTAACCTAGTGCTGGGCTGACAGTGCTAGAGACCTTGTGCTGGGGGCCTGAGTAAAAGCGAGTTCTTTGGGAAGATGCAATTGAATTGGCTTTACTGGAGTGGTACCTCCTCGTGCTAGTGCTGTCCTAGTGCTCCCGTCTCTTAATGACTATCCATGATGTGCTCTCCCACCCTAATGTGCTCTCCCACCTCAATTATTTGCATTAACTTTTCTGTTGTCTTTCTTAACTGTAGACATATTAAACACAAGCAAATCTGTTTTTCTCAGTTGTTTTGTTAAACTGATTATCTGCAGCTGGCTCTTTCTTGAAATAGCACCTATATAATGATTTTCTTTTTCTTACATACAGTAGGGTGAAATAGTTTGAATTATGTAAAATAAATGTGTGGCCATAAAATGTAATAATCTATTACCAAACACTTTCATTTTTCATTTTATTACCATGTTCAAATAATTATCGACTTTTTTTCTAGCCTGAACAAATAGATATTCATTGAATTATTGTATTCCTTTTTTATTATGATTAAAATAATGAAGAAGACTATATCATCTTCCTTGTATTGTATTTGCATTAAATATTACAGTTGCAGAAAATTGAAGATGTGGCCAGAAATCCTATTGTAGATACCACTGCTTTATGAATTAATTATATTATGAATTAATTACTAATTACCGATGTGGAATTTCAGTTTTGGAGAACATACACTACAATTGTCCAGTGAAAAGTCTACAGCAAGTGGTGCTTGTTTTGGAGGTATTCCCAGAAGTGTGGATGTTTGATCACCACTGACCAAACACTTTATGACTGCAAACTGCATAACAGGGGCTCTGTGATCAATATATATATCAAACAGTTTCTTTCTTATAATTGTCTCCCTTGCCTCTTCTGTTATTTTTCCCCCATTGTATTAGTTCTTAGCATGTCCTTTTGACTTCAGATTATCAAAAGTATTGTTTGTATGTGGTTCAGTGGTGTCTTAGCCACCAGAGATCACAATGCATTAAAAATGTCATAAATTGATTTAGTTCTAGCTGCTATCAGATTACACAAGAATTAAAATAAAGTAGCTCCATATGTCAAACAAATTGTCTAGCTACCCAAAATGTGACAATATACAATAAAAGAAATTGGAAAGGAAAAGAGTAACTTAATAAGAGCATTCTGCTCAGCCCTCTCAAATTATGAAAAACTGCATTTGCTTTAATTCATTATTCCCTTTAAAAACTTATTTATGATTGTCAAAATCACAAATTTAGGTTTGGGACCAAACCTATATACACATAAATTTTTGATGTGAACTGGAAGGGCCTTCCCGAGTCTTATCTAGTGTTATGCTGCTACCTTATGAAAAAAACTCCACTTTAAAATCTCACAAATGTGCACTCACTTCATCTGTAGCTTTCAAAGTAATCAAAAAACGAAAGAAAAAGTCCTAATATTAAACCAAAGTTTATTCATAGTCAACTTTCAGTTAATGACTTTACTTACACTAATACTGATCTTCAGCTGTAAAAGCTGATCTCTGCCCTTTCTATCCCTCTTTAGCTTCTGTTTTGTTAGCCAGAGAAGACATTACTTTTTTTAGTCTGCTCTGAAAATATGGGTTTTTTTTGTTCCTCTGACCTTCTGCTTCTGTCTTCCCTGAACAGGGACATAGAGAATTTTAGCAGGTCTTAGCAGATCTTTTTATAAGGGAACCAGCAGCAGTTTCCTGTTTCACTGGAAAGGCTTCACTCAATCCCAAAGCCAATGCTACATGAGATAATTGCTTCATTGAATTAGGATAAAAATCCCCTGTATCAAATTTATTTAAAGAACAACTAGTGTTCTTAATATACATGCTCACTGTTCAGACTGACTGGAGCTCCAGACATAAAATTGGCAAAAAATGAATAGGCATAAACCTGGTGCTTTGTATATTGTGCTGCTAGAGGGATCTATTTCTAGTCCTGTCTCATTAGTGTGTTGGCAGAAGTGTAAGTAAATAACAAAATTTTTGAACGTTGGCAAATTGGGAACTGTTGATGGTATCATTGAGAACTAGAAGAGAAAGAATATAGACAAATTAAATTATAGGAAAGAAATAAGAAATATTATAGGGAAGGAATAACAACAAAAACAAAAGGATAACAGATAGGTGAGCCAGAAAGAAGAGGAAATGTAAAAACAAAAAGCTGTAATACAGAAAGTGTTTCATAGAAAGTATCCATAGAAATGGATAAAAAAATTCTCTATCCATTTGCATTTGTAATAATCAAACCAAATCCGCAATAAATAATCAAACCAAATCTACAATAAAAACTCTAAGTGCTGTGATATCCATCAGGATAGTTGTATCTTTTCCTTTTATTAATTAAATTAGAACAGTCATTCTACTAGACTCTGCAGAAGTACCATGCAAAACTACAGAAGCAGGATCATTTTTGTACAGCTAGCTGGTCATGAAGTTATATCTAAAGAGATATAGAGGCACCTTAACAAAAAGGACTTATGCAGCTTAGCTTCAGGGACAGAGTCCAGCTGCTGGGTTCCAGGGACAGAAATACCTTTTCTAGCACAGGCCGCCACCATGTAGTTCTACTGGGAGGATTAATTTCACATAGTTTTAAAATTTTCTTTCAACTGTGTTGATTCTGCCTAGGCCCTCTCTAAGAAAAACCATTAGAAATGTTTATAAAGCCTCTGTATCATTTAATCCATTTTCAGCAATCTTACTAGAATGCTAGAATTCAGATCAAAACAAATTTACTTTTGAAGGATATGAAGTATTACTTAAAGGTATTAAGCCCTAAAAATACACTACTTTGATTGCATAGAGTAAAAGGTTTATCAAATTGAAGTGCATTAACATTACTTGAAAAAGTCTGATCAGAAACCCAGCTTATTTCTCTTATCCAACATTAACCAACTTATTTCTCTTATCCAACATTCAGATTAGCATCCCTTTAGCCTTGATAAACCCCAGAGCCCGAGCTCTTACAGCCCTGCTTCTCCTGTCAGACTTTATTTTAAAAGGTAACCAGGAAATCAAGGAGCACGTTGTATAGCTGCTACAAGCCACCTGTTAGGTACTGGCTACTGCAGTCCATTTGATCTTGGTGCCTGCCAGGAAGATAAGAACTCAAGTTGCCAATTGCCCTTCCTTTCATTCATTTTGTTATTTTGCTTTGTTTCTTTAGAAGTCTGGCTCTCCAATCTAGTGAAACTTCTGTTACAGTTTTACCTAATGAAAAGTGGGATTACCTAGCCAGTGAGATTTTCTTTACAGCTTTCTAGATATCCTCTACAATACTAGATATAGCATTAATTAATCTATATAATTGTGTAGTTTTTGTAATAATGATGTGTCAAAATATAACTGGAGGGATGAATTTATCCCCAAGAAATTAAGGTAGTGAGTTTCCAAAGAAAATTTTAAAAGTATAAAAATAGATTAGAACACCATCATTAGGTTCAACATGTCTTTCAAATACAAGTTATCCTTTTCTTTAAAATAGCCTTTCTTTCCTATTTCTGTCTTTAGCTTCTCTCTTTTATCATTCATTGCTGACAGGAACTATAAAATCACTAGGCTGATAGAAGTAGCAGAGCAGTGCTTGCACATCACTCAAAATTAATGCTCCTACCACTTTAATGCAATTAATTACTTATCATTTTACTGCAGTATTAATTAGAGGTTTTCGATCAAAATATGTCAAATTTGAGGGAAAAAAAAAAAGGAAGAAAAGGAAAATTCCTCTGCTTTCTATTGAGACGAAATGATGGCTTCATGTAATGGCCTTGCTCTTTGTATCAGGATCAGGCACATTTGGAGGTAAACAATTTCATTGAATCGTAGAATGTTCAAGGTTGGAAGAGACCTCTAGAGATCATCTAGTCCAACCCCTCTGCTCAAGCAGGGACACCCAGAGCACGGGGCACAAGGCGGCATCCAAGTGGGTTTTGAACATCTCCAGAGGAGACTCCACAACCTCCTTGGGCAGCCTGTGCCAGGGCTCGGGCACCCTCACAGGAAAGAAGTTCTTCCTCACATGCAGATGGAACTGCCTGCGTTGAAACTTTAACCCATTGCCCCTTGTCCTGTCACTGACCACCATTCAGTTTTAGAGACTGAATAAATGAACCTTAAAACATTAGAAAATGATATCGAAGCCTAAAGGCCTTTTCAGTTCTGGAAGTAATAAATAGGTTTCTTTCAATATCAAGAGATTTAGACGATTACTACATATTTTCTCTTAGGTGATATGCAAGACTTTTTCTAGATATTTCCAGTATTTCAAATTTCAGACTTTGTATAAGCATCAAGTGCACTTGCTTTCCAAAGCTATCCTCTTCTTCCTAATGAAAGATTTTGGTTCTGTTATTCTATCTACTCAGGAACAATCTTATACCTAAAACACTGCTTACTTTCAAAAGGTTGTGTAAAATGGTCAATAAAGCACTCTTAATCCAATCTTATAACAGGTTATAGTGAGGATTCGTCTTTTTCTTGAACACTTAAGAATTGGTTTTGTTTCAGATTCCTTTAGATTTTAAATATCCATTTTCTTGTACATTTTTTTCCTGTATCCTGTTCAACATTTTCTTGGTAGGTTAATTTTAGAAGTGAAAATATCTCTCTCAGCTATATTTGCATATTAATATAAGTTGAGAAACACTAGTCTGGTAGCTGTCAGTTTTGGTCCATTAGCCATGTTATGTCTTATCTGTTGTAGATAGATTAATGCTTCATGCATTATTAAAAAGTTAATATTTTATAGCTGGAAAAATGAAGTTTTGTTTCCTGACCCAAAATCTTTTCTCAACATATCGTATTGACCTTAAATCATCAAAGCAGTTTCCATGGCTTGAATTTGAAAGTTTGGTATGGGGAAAATGACTGAAGATATATTCGAAAAAGTGCTAAAGGCCCCCTAAGGAAAGTAAATATTTCAATCAATTTTAAAATCTGAAGGTTTAGCCAGAAATGTTTTCATCATCTCTTATCTTAACATTCTGAGCCCTGAAAGTGGAAAACTGAAATAACTGAGCATTGTGATAAATGCTTCAAAACTTTCCTCATCTTTCTAGAAGGCAGCATCCCTTCAGAATATAAAAAAGGATTTGACAATCATAATGACAAAAACATGGCCTTATTTTCATGGTATCGTCCATTGATTCTTTTGTGACTCTGACTTAATTTGTCACCCATTTCTTATTTCATATGAAATATAGCCTAGAGGCATATAGCTGTGATGTATTCTCTAGAAATCTTTTGACATATGTATATCATTATATTAAAATGTGGTGCTTTGGTATTTGTAAATCATTTTAGTTCTAATGTAAATACAGATTACTCATTCGTGGAAGGTCTGTTGGATAACCATAGCCATTACTCTTAATATTTATCAGCTCATAACTCAAAGTGTTTATGGTGTCAGATCTTTTAATCTGAGTTGTGCATTCTGAAGTTCCAGTAGTGTTGAAGCAGTTAAGGACTTTTGAATCAGTTATCGTATGGTTTAGATATGCTGCACTTTAGTATTCAGTATATTTTTTTCATTATTTGAACTGATTAGTTGGCCAATATTTGGATATTGCCTGCCTCCATTTTACTGAAGCTGTAGCCCAAGTTATATCTAAAACATAACAAGTATTCACTATGTGAAATTCACTATGTGATTTACTGATTTTTTTTTCTCTAAATTAGGATTAATTGAAGATGTAGACTCTCCTAAGTGGCATATAGGTAGGTTGTGATCTCATTTGATCAACTACATTTTGCACAAGTTTTCTAGGTATTGAAGCATATGGATGGATGGATGCAGTGAAGACAGAGACAGGTTCTTGCAGGGGTGCAGTGTGGAAAGAAGGTTGTTATAACCTGAATAACAAGGGAAATGTCAGTTCAATAGAAAGGAAAATATGTTTACCCTGAGGGTGGTTAAATAAGAAGAGAAGCTCAGAGAAGCTGTATGATCTCTATCCTTGAAGATGTTTAAACTCTGATGAGAAAAGATCCTGAACACTGTGATGAGTCTTTAAAAACTTTCCTCATGTCTCCAGAAACCATCATCCTTTCATATTACAAAGAAGAATTTTGACAACCATAATGATGCAGACATGGTCTTATTTATCTGCACATGCTTTGCACAGGCAGTTGGACTAGACCTCCAAAGGTTGTATGAATCTGTGGGATGTCTCTGTACCAGTGACTGCCAGAGGCAGAGAGGGCACACAAGGAAAATGATCACCCTAGACAGGCTGTTTTCATACAATTCTCCCAAAAGCATTTCTCCCTAGCCACCTCAGAAGGAAGATTATTTTGGCCTGACCCTTGTCTTTATTTATCTGCCTTTTCTAACTTTTTCCTAGCAGAATTCAAGTTTAGTTCCTATATATGTGGTGGAGTTTTTTTTTCTTTGTTTTTCATTTCTATGAAAAGAATATACTCTGACATTTGCTTAAAAGGAAATTATTCAGGAACAAGGAATGGTAACTTAAATTCAAAGCTAGGTTGCAAAACAAGAAACCACAGTGACTTAAATAACTTGAAGTTTGAGGTACTCCTGAGACCTCCTTTTTTAGTGTAGCTAAACAGCTTTAAATCTGTGACACTTAATATCAATTTTATAAGCACCTCTGTTGATTGTACATTATATGAATAAAAAGAGATACACTCTAAAGGCTCAAGGGATTTCAAAGTCGTATCTGACTAAACAATGGAACTTTTTTACTTATTCTCATTTATGTATCTCGAGTCTTCTCACTGCAATCATTGCAGGTACAGGTATGGAAAAAAAAGAGAGAGAGATTTCACCTAAATTGTTTTAGTCCATTAGGATTCAGAAAACTGAGAGCATTACATACTTACCCGCAAAGGGAGTGGGAAGGGAAGGGAAAAAAAGTAAGAGCAAATTGCAGCATTTTCTGTGTGACAGCCAAATGAACAAAGAATTTACTTGCAGAACATAGGCTATGTATGTTAAACTGTTGTTAAGGGTAAAATCTGAAGGATGAGAAAATACTTTCGATATGTGGATATTTGTAAGTCTCTTAAAACATTGCAAAGAGAAGCATGGAAAAATCAGAGCAGGAAGAAAAGCTGGAGGTATCCTTGATCTGTAGTTCCATGAACGGAATACTTTTTCACAGCAAGAAAATTCTGAGTTTGGGTTCATGGTCCCCAAATTATGCACTTGAAAAGTGCAGAATATGCAGAACAGGAACCAGAGCTCCAGACTTTGAGTCATACAAAAAGGCTGAATAAAACACAAATTTTTATTATTTTTGGTGTGTATTTCTCTTGCATTCAGCAGAAGTGAGGATTCCCTATCTACTTCCAGCTACAAATAATGACAGATTTACAGTGTTTGTTTGTTTTTGTTTTGTTTGCTTTTTTTTCTTATTTTCTGTTTCACATTATGTAGTTATTTACAAGTTTCACAGTATGTAACTATTTACAATGATAATGCATCTTTTACTGTTTGCCTCTTGCAGTCATATTTCTACCTTCCCTACATTTTTATTGGATATCAGCAGGTCTCATTAAAAATGGCAGGAGATTAATAGGCAAGATTGTGCTATAACACACTAAATATTCAATCATTACCTAGGGAAAATATGCATTGATTTTAGTTTGCATATTTTTTCCAGATGTTATAATAATTATTAAGACTGTTCACAGAATATACTGCTTTTTAATAAACTGCTTGAGGTTTCACAGCTAATTGCTACAGGGATATACACATCTGCTGAAATACCTAATAACTTGGGTTGAGAGTGAAATATTATAGGCCAGGTTCTTAACAGTGCCTAATGCCTACTAAAATCAGGAGGCATCTGAAATCTGAGCACTCTTATAAATGAAATCTTCTTTGGTAAATCAAAGTAATAACCACTGACCAGAGATGATACAAACTTTCATTTGTTCTCTATTCATTCTCATGTTGATGGTTTCCTTCCATCCCTTGCACAGATTGAGCAAAACTATTTTCATTTTTTGATCTTCTCAAATATGTTACATGGCACGTGTGGACACACTTAGCATTTTAACGAGGGGAAAACTATTGGGAAATGATGATTCCCAAAGCTTCTGGTTGAGGGGCTGCAGATTCTCAGTGAGTCTGCTGGCCAGCAGTGCAGCACACTGAGCCTGTTTTGAGCTTGTTTTGGAGGCTGAGAACTGGAGGGGACGGAGGAGTTGTTCTGGAAAGAGGCCTCTCTGAGCAGAAGAGGAACCTTTCCAAGTGCGGGAAGCAATGGGAAATGGACTGTTCTGCTGAACCATTAATGGAAGATCCTTGGGATATGGGCATGCTATCCTTTTAACCAGAATTCCTTTTTTATTTTCCTCTGAGAAGCAAATGGTTAAGAAGCAGCAAGAGGCTCAGATGCTATCAGGTCAATACCACATTATTTCCTGGGAACAAGGCTGCGTGTAGGAACATAAATGCGAGTGCAGACTGGAATACTTTGCTATAAGGGTCGTACAGCTCCTTATGGCTGCCATCCCGGTTCTTATCCACTACTGGCGTATTTATGCATAAGTTTACCTATAACCCCAGACACAGCTGAATTTTTCAATGAGATTTACACCTTCAACCACCACACCCCCAAATCCCTCTTCCCCTTTCTCTCCTGCATTTCAGAGAAAGGCAGGCTGAGATTATCAATGTATTCCTTCTTCAACCTCTACCTGCTCTCAAACCACCAACCGTTTTTTAATTAACAGATTTAATTAAAGATTTAATTAAAAGCTCCCTGGTTAAGACACAGCACTAATGGTCTTGTGGAGACCAGGAGGGAAAAAAATGCATCTGTGATAGTTAAACATGAGCAAACTGACCTCCTTTCTGTAGAAGAAAAAAGTTATAGAGGGTGCAGGAATGGCCTTCTGTGTGGGTACCTGCAGTGGAGCATGCAGGCACAGAGTGCTGCATATGTTGATTTTGCTGGACCCATATGCAAAGGAGAAAATAGTCCTGTGCACAGAGGTCTGTAAACTCATCAGTTGCTATGCAGAAGGTGGCTTCCGCAAACCATGGTTTCAATACCAATGCTTTCATTAATGCTACCATGATATATTCCAAGCTTAAGCTGTTGTTTTCCTTGATCCATAAAAATTTTAAATAAAGCCATCTGACAAATTGCCCTATGGTCATGTCAATAAGCAGCCTGATTAGGTCAAAATCTTTGCTATGCTGAAGGACCATTTCACCAAGGCAGCAATGGAGTCCCCCTAATAAAACAGCAATCAGCTGTAGAGTGTCTCTTCACTGTAAATAGTTCTTCATCAGGCTACTTCACTATCTAAGGCCCTGGAAAGAAGGTATAAGGGATGCCAGAGGCCAAGTTATTCTTCTTATTCTTCTGTGAAATGACCCTCCAGACTTTTGTCATGAAAATCTACATGAGTTGATATATCCATTGAATCCTACAAAGCCAAAGCCTTCTCTAGATCTCTCACGGGGCACATATTGCTATGTGATGTTGAAAGGCTCCTTTTTCAGGAGTTTCAGCATTTTCAGGAATATAGCCTTGGTCTTCTTAAGGATGATGCTCTAATTCTCCCCATAACTTTTGTTATCTGCTCTGATCACCTGCTTGGCAATTCCAACACACTTCTCAGGAGTTGTTCAGTTGGTACCTTTAAGATATCTGTCTTCCTCTTTCTTGTTGCTTATGACTGTGGAAAGTCAAAAAATCAACCCAAAATCAAGGAAAAATATTTTGTGGTACTCAGAGTGTTGAAAGAAATTCTAAATTTTGAGAGAAAGACTTTACAAGAGATCTATGCTGTGATCTGTAATGGCTTCAGGAAAACTCAAAAAAAGAAAAAGAAATAAGCAGTAATATAAGCATAATGAAATCCTTGATTTTTATCAAGGAATCAGAAGGAAAGCCTACAATTTTTTCCAGAATCCTATAGCTGTATGTGTGCTCCCAAACAACCTCAGGATTTGTGCTAACCTCCTCATGATGACATGGTGAGCAATTCCCAGCTTGTCTCCAACAGTAGAGAACCAGCTGGGTGTAGCAGCAGTGCGAATAATTGCTCTGTCTAGTACTAAGTGTGAACACCAATATGGTTACATACCTAAGAAGGACATATGTTCCATGCTAAGCTGAAAATGTACGTACATCTGTTCTGCACTACCTCTTTCTGAGGTTGAGTCTGAATATCAGTCATACATCCATAAGATATTAAAATTCTAGGGTAGGATATTGAGTAAAAGCCATGCAAAAAGGCATGCAGAACCGGTGTAGTTTTGAAGCCTGCATGTCTGGGTATTGCTGATGAATTCTTGAAGATCTAACATGGAACTCTTCTTATTTTGTAGCAAGAACACCACTGTTTTCTGTAGCTTTTCTGTTGTGCGTAAGGGTAGAGGTTGTGCTACAATTGCTACCCCAGTGTTTGGGTAGGGTAATTTCGTCTTTTGAGGGGAATGTCCACTGCTTGTCAAAGATGATCACTTTTGTCAAAAGTGAGAAAATGCCTAAAAATTCCTAACCTGCACACGCACCTGCACACATACAATCACACACATGCAGTAGGACTACATAACACTTCAAGCTAACTCAAAATGCTATAGGCAATTACATTCTGTTCTACATTCTGTAATTGCTGCAGGCAATTATAAAGGCATCCCAATTAAAGATTTACCAAGCTACCTAAAAATGTAATTTGGAGTGTGTGGATCACCTGCCCACCAAAGCTCGGTCGATTTTTGAGAGTTACCCACCCAACTTCCATAAATGCTTTCACAAGCACTACACTGTTGTTTGGATGAAGCTCCTAAATACATATGTACACTTTGCCTAGAAGATCTGTAATGAGAGATAAATATTACATAATGCTGTCTTAATTAAAGCAGTCTCTATTAGTTTTTCAGAAAGTTATTCATCTCTAATGTGCAAACCACACACTTTCTTTCCCTCAGTCCCCATTCTCCCAAATGGAGTAGAGAACATTTTTGATACATGAGTTAGAGCACCACAATTAGATTTTTGCTGAGCTGATGTGCTGCAAATAAGTGTGCATTAGAAAAAGCAAAGGAAAATAAATCTCCACTGTGCTGTTATTTTTGCTTGAGTAAATGGTAGGAGTGTGTGCAGGAGGGAAGGAGGAGTGCACAATAAACTAAACAGTGATGGGTCCTTCTGGACCCTTGTTCTATAAGTTACTGAAGAACCTTGTTTTGCATTAATGTTAATGTGAGGAAAGAGAATGCTTTGCACTTTGCAGGATTTAGTGGTTAATCACCTCGGGTAGCCCAAGGAGATTGCTTTAAATCTACACATTCCCTTCCCTAATCTAATTTTGTTGTTCTAAATCTTTCAGCTGCTTTCATTTTGGATTATCTGTCACAGTGCAAAACTCAAGGGTCCACAGATGTTCTGGAATATACAAATTAGATAAAAGAACCATAATTAAGTTTCCAAATTCTCATTTGTTATGTAATACTTTAGAGAAGTTCAATAACTTTTTTTTTCCCACATTTTTACTCACTCTTCAGAACTGGCAGAAATTTGGGTAATGTTGTAATAGTGTCATAAACTTTAATGAAAAAATCCCCTATGTCTATAAATGTGTGGCTGCATATTCAAAATGCTGAGCAGTCAGCAGCTCATGTTGACTTTATAAGCCATGTGAGGTGGTAGTTTCTTTTGCAGAAGTTTCATTCAAAGTTGCTTTATGGAGTTAAACAATAGAAGCCCATATATGCCATAAATCACAGGAAGCAGCAGTGTGTAGATATTATATGGAGAATAAATTAAGGCATTCAGTCGTAAAGGCAATAACTTATGGAGAGAGAAATTAAGAAACAGTCAATAGGTTTTAAAATGAGATGAGGAGAAAAGAGGGAGTCAATGAGGCGGGATGCTCAATGAAGCTTCTTTTAGGTGATGAGAGCTGAGGTGAGGAGAAGACTTCTACATCAATAGCCTGCAGAAGGATAAAAAGACCCAAG
>JAUBOD010000994.1:1025140-1036051 GCA_032353885.1 Nothura maculosa
GGAAAATGATTAATAATGCATTCCTTGACATGCTTTAAAAATCAATGAATTGCAAAAATGGTTAAAAGAGTGTATGATAAAAAGTGTCTCTTCTCCTCTCTATCTCTCTCATGAGCACACACAAAGACACCAGTCACAGTTGCAAGAAGGTAAAAGACAGTGTGAAAAAAAATGGATTTAAATTTCAATTTAATAATTCCTATCTTATTTTAAAGACAATGTAAGGGAAAAAAACTGTCATATTAAGTTATATTTATACATTTCCTTCCATGTTTCCCATCCCCTTCTCATTGGAAAAAAAGCAAAAGTAATTTCTTCAATGAAAGGAATTGGTTAAAATATGTATACACACATACATATCTGCATTTAAGCTCCTTTCATCACAAGTTAGAAAAAATGAATATTTTCTGCTTTTTAATGGGCAGAAGAATCATCACGAGTTAGAAAAATGAATATTTTCTATTTCTTTAATGGGCAGAAAAATAATTTTATATATATTTATATACTTAGCTTTAAAAAGGTACATTGTGATCTGCTACACACTAGAGGGCTCCATGTTAGCATGCTGGGGAATACTGGAGGGTAGAAGAACCATGCTCTGGAGGATGTCCCAAAGATACATGAACAAGATGCAAAGATACAAGATACAAAGATACACCCTGTCAGTGTCCTTTAAGGTGAATGGTGTTTCCTGTTACAGCTATTCACCTTTTGTTAGGTGAACAAAGACTTTGAAGGTTTTGTCTATTTTCTCTCTATGCTTTGCAGCTTGATGAACTTATAAAAAAAATCTCATTTTAATATGTAGGTTTTTTTTAGGACTTCTGGGGGTATATAAACTTCTTTTCCCTGACCTCAGTTGGACTAACTTCAAGTAAATTTACCCACAGAGGCACAAAACAGATGTTATTTGGATGATACCAATGAAATCAACTGAATCATCCATGCCAGCAGTATTCTTTGGTACGGATTTGCAGACGGATCAATGGAGAAAATTCATCTCCACTGGATACTCTAGTCAATGGAGGTGTCTGAGGAAATAATGTGGCTCGATATATTTAGCATGTTAATTAGGAAGCATCTTAGCTTTGAACTTAATTAGTCATTTCAGAATAGCTGCAACCTCGATATTTCATGAGGCCATAAACCAATAATGCTTACTTGTAACCATTTAAATCAACTTCCTAACAAAATATTTAGCATCCATGTGTTTTGTAATCAAAAATAAATGGTATATGAAGGTGATTAAAGAGTATGCTATTGAGCAGAGTCATGAGCAAATGACAAATAAACTCTGAATGGCTAATATGTGAAGTATTGAGTGGAACCAGACAGAGGTTTGGGGGAATTTTAATTATTGAAATTAAGGATTTTAATGGAAAATGCTTCCTCTTTTGTTTATTTTCCTATGGGTTTATCAATATGAAAGAATCTGAGGAAGAAAGGTCTACTTGTCAGATTTTCTACAAGGAGAGAAGAAAAGAATAGCATTATTAATTTATTGACATTTGAAATCTATTTTAAAGACTACCTATAGATTTTCCTTTCTTTTGAAATGCTTATTTAGAGAAAGTTAGAGCATGAAATTCCTAGCAACAAAAAGGTAACAAAAAATCCACAAAGAACTGTGTTTTACCTAACTGTAGGCAGCTCCAGGGTCAAGTGCTTCAGAATTCCCTATCTGCAGTGGGCATTTGTTGCACCCTCCAAATGCTATTAGTTGTTGTTTGCTTTTTCTGCTTCCTTTCTCACTTCTTATCATTCACACTGGCTGTTCCACTCAGCCAAGGACACAAGAGCTCAAGATACAGTCTTTACATCTCAGCCCTTATCTTTATATGTTCTATTATACTACAAGCAATTTCTTGGGAAGTGCATGGATTATGCTATAGACATGTCATGCCTGTCCAAGTGAACAGCAGTCACTGTGAATAAAATGACTTTTTTCGTATACAAATGGTTGTGCATTTTCTTGAGGCACAAGTTGGACTGGAACAACACACAAGAACAATCTATGAAGAGAATTTTCTATATAAGGTGAAGGTCAAATCTTCCTACATTAGAGTTACTTCTCAGACTACACTAAATGATGACAGATGGAAAAAGAGCTACTGTTTCTTTGTCCACTTCATTCTTGCTGTATTTATGAATCATGCTATATTTGTGAATAATACAGTTCAGTCTGTGAAAACACATTTTCATTACATGACTGAAGTTGTCAACATGGAAAATATTAATTATCATTTAGCTTCATATAAAGTGTTTCAAGTCGTATATTAAGATATGAGTCCCTTGTTAATTTAAATAGAATTAAGAATAAGGGAATTCTATTGTTATCATCTCTAAGAGTACCTCTCTGTGAATGAAAAGTGAGTGAAATATATATTACTCTGGAAGTCATGAGACACCCAAGAGATGCCTTTGTTTTCTCATAGTACATTTAATTAGTGTACAATTACATGGTTAATGTGTTAATTATATAGTATGCAATTGAGAAATGGCTTCACAAGTGTTAAGTTCACTCCCTATTTAGGACTTGACTACATAGCAATTTAGTAGACGATTGTTAAAAAATCTGTTTATAAACTCGATTAGAGACTGTAATTCCCCAAACTGTGCAATAGATGACTTGGACATACACTCTATTCTCAAATAATGTCCAGAAGAATCTTAAAAAAAAAACTGTGTAAAGAAAATCTGATGCAAAAAGAGCTTAAATGATGCATAAATATACATGCTAAAATTCTCAAAATATCATATCTATATTTTTCTTCAGTTGCTCATAGATTTAATTGTTTGATATTTAAGACATAGAATAATATTTTAGGTAATTTTTCTTATATCCAAAAAACTAATTTTTAGTTTTTTTTTAAATTCTATCAATATTAGTGAAAAATGAGAAATGCAAATATTCCACATAATATTGTATCTTTTTCTTTTTATTTATTGCAATATTTGTAGAAAAAAAGTAAACCTGAAGGATCTTTCCATCCTTCCCACTGCTCACTGTGGACAAGTATTCAGTAGTGGATATCATTATGGGCTGCACTAGGATATACCTATGAAATGTATAAGAAATCCATGTAACCCTCCAGTGATTCAAACAAACAGCTTTTCTGCAGAGGCCAGTAATTCTCTCTCTCCTTTTTTTTTTAAATATTTTAAATTTTGCCATCACTTCTAGTTTATGTTAATGCCTGCAATGGAAAATATATTAAAATATCAATTAATAGATGAGAAACTACTACCAGGATTGCTGTCTTTCCTGTCATCCATAAAAATGCTTTAAGTGGTATTAGAAACTTATTCAGCAGCAACGTAGGTGGACTGCAATATTATTATCCTCTTGTGAGTACAATTGAATAATGAATCTTCCTTCAATAAACAAAACAAGGTTCTTAAGCTACAATGTCCTGATTTATTTGATGAAGGAAAACATGATGTGCTTAGCAGATAGCCCACTAATGCACTCTTCTGTATCAAGAACATCATCAGATGTGCATTCTTTATGTTTATTTTTATATTTCAGCTTGCATGATATATAAGTAGGAGTACAGGGCATGCTCTGCCAGTGTTTTGCTGCAGACAAGAGTTTTACCATCCTCTTGTTCAACATTTAATCATATGTCAGACTAAATATTTGCTGGAAATAAGAGTAGTCACAAAAGTAGGTCAAGATCAGACAACAGGTAGTGAGCTTTGGATTATGGTGATGTTTATAGCTGGCCTGATATTTGAAGAGTAGAACACGATATAGTTGTAACTTCTCTCTCTGTGTAGGTTGTTATGTTTTATACCATCTGTCTTTCTAAGCTCTTTCTGCATGCTAGGATCTAATTAAACGTACGATTGGACTCCACGCAAGTGCAATTTGTTAAACATTCAGTGGCCACTGACATCCAAGCAATAAAATACAGAAATTCATAATGATATCCAAAATAACATCAAAACACAAAGAATGACTTGTTTCTTTTGGCTGCTCGAGCCTCTACCAAGAATATTGATGATGACAGTGATGGTTTCTTTGTCTTAAATGATTAATTTTTACAGATTCAGATCATAAAACATAAGACTGATCGGTAGAAGTCAGTTCCAAGTACAACACTTCCAAAATACATCCAATTAGCACCTTCTTCATCAGAAAATTCCATCTAATTGAGACATCCCACCACAAATGCCACCAAGGAAAGGAAGGACCACTCAGCTGCTCAGCATCAATTCTGCAGCAACATATGGAAAGGAATAAGGACCCATCTGTGACATAGAAGCATGAATGGGACAGTAACTTCATTATTTTCTTTTCTTGTTTTTTATTCCTATCTAGATAATATAGTAACCAATAACAGGCAAACTGTAACTTTGAACAGAGTTCATGTAGGAAAGAGTTGTATCTAATAGATATGTGATCAGATCTGAATTTTTGCAAAACTTCATGGATGTGAGGAAGTTGGAGTTTCCAGTAAGTATATAAAGGCATGAAGTTTTGAAACCCTATTGTAATGGTTGCACGATTTCTACACGTTACAACTTTTTCCCTTTAAGAGCCTCAAAAAGCAGTGAACAATTCCTCATTTCATCAAATTACAGGTTTTCATGCTCTTTCAAGTGAACCCCATTCGAAACACTGCCTTTTGAGGCGGCTATAATCCATAGCATTGCTCCTGTTGTTTGGTTACCATCTGCACAATTGCTCTGCATCAGATTTTAGCGCTTGTCATCTATCTCCATTTAGCCTGTGTGCCTGCTCGCTCCCGCGCGGTGACAATGCCCGTGATGCCAATGCTGCTGGGTGGCGTGCAGCTCTGCGAGCTTGTAGGAGGTCTGTGCTAAAAGCTTTTCAAGCTTTTCCTTTCAGCTTAGCAGTCTGTGAACTTCCTCCCACAGTTCAGCTAAAGCATCTGATTTCTCCGCTGAGCTGACAGAGCATATTGATGGTTTTCGGTGTGTGCTGTTTCTCTCTCCCTTTGAAGAAAAGCTTGAAGTTGAGGGAAATAATTGGTGATGCTGCTTAATGGCAACATTTCTTGGATCACCTTCTCTGCTGAAAATTGTAGATAGGCAGATGATTACAGTAGCAGATGTGACTTGTGACGTCAGTGCTATTTCTGGCCCACTTAATGGAATAATCCATCCGAGCGCCAGCGTAATGACAGGCAAGTGATGCCTGAGCAAACAGCCCCTATGATGTCAATCAAACTTTTCCTGTGTTGTATCAGGTAAAGGTTTCTGTGCCAATGCATGAGTCCCTTCTGTCTTGTCGTTAGACTGGTGACCAATAAGGGCCAGTTGAGCATGTTCAGTTCAAGTCTTGGGTCCCGGCTGTCTTCATGGACCATACACTTCCTTCTTCATTCTGACAGCTTCTTGATATATATCAAGAGACAGGCCTGTAAACTTGGCCTGTAGTTTGTCTACAGGAATAAGTCAAAGGGTATCTTGTATGATGTGCAAAAAGTTTATTTTGTAGTCTAAAACTTGCTTGGAAAGCTACAGTAAGATACTTGAAATTGTCAAGTCAGATTGGTTCAGGAAGCAGTGGGTTTGGGTTGTTTTTTAAAATTAGATTTGGTAAAAAAGTAGCTTTAGCTTGTTCTCCTATTACCATGGGGGCTTGGATTCCTTGCAAATTGCATCTATGTCAGCAGATGTTTAGATATTTGGTTAAAGTAAGAGTTTTCATATTTTCAGCTCCTATTTTCTACCCCGTCTGTATAAATTCGAGTAATTTAAATGTCCACCAGGCAATTCTTTTCATACAAATTTTCCCTTATTACTGATTTCAACAAAGTTTCACACAGTTAAGAATTCCATCAAGCAAAATTCTGAATAGTTAAGTATGAAAGCAAAGTTAGGAGGAAACTTTCTATGGGGTGGCAGAGACCTGAGACAGAGAGTAACATCTGTAATTTAGCACTGAGGTGCCGTTCACTGGATCAGACTTCAGTCCAGGTAGGAAGCCTGAGCTGCAGAAAATACAGCTCAGTGTTTAAATGTTATTTCAGCAAGTTATTTTTTTTTGGAAAGTTTGCAGAATGTGAGAAAAAATATAATCTTTTTGAAAAGAATCAGATAGTACTTCAAATCTGTACACTGCATATTTGAAATAAAAAAGTCCACAGTGTGGAAGAAATAGCTGAAGGTCTTTGATGCTGTCATGAATTAATAAACATCTGAAGATCAGTAGTAAATTAAGCTCTTCAATAAGTAGGAGCAGCTGATTGTCAAGTATTTTGTTGTTCTTTGCCTCCTTTAAATTAACACAAAGGTGGATGTGACACTTATATGTAGGTGTGGATTTCTACTGCTGTCATGAAGAAGCTCCTCTAGATTCTTGTTCTTACTAATCTACATTAACATGGATATTACTAATGTAGGATTCATCTCATCCTAAAGTAGATATCCAAGATAGATCAGAGAAGATGTTTACAAAGTTAGCATATCTATCAGCTGTTCATAAAGGAAATCCAGGTGGCCAGTTCAGATGTAAATGTGTCTACATTGCAAATATTTAAAATAAGAAAAATTGAATGTTATCTTTCTGACTGTCTTTGCGGTGACTGTCAGGGAAAGCTGTTTGTCCTTATTGTCATCAGGTTTTCAAGTTCTGGTTCCTCAGGATTGCTCACTGAAAATGGCTGATGGTTTACATTAGCATAAGATTTAAGTTGCTAATGCAAGATTTCCACATATCTAAGTGCTCCCCTGGTGCTCTGTTGTTTATAAGAGCTGAAATTACTGTAGTCTGCATTATAGTATGGGGTTCAATATCCGGAGACACTGAAGCAGTTTGCTAGAGAGCTATTTGAATACCCTGTTGAGCAAGCAGATCTCTGCCTGGCACAGAGGTACACCATGCACCGTGCAGACCTCAGCACATGTAACTGTCATATTTACGTGTATACCACCAGACATAAAAGTTAGATGCAGTGGAAAAGGATCTGCTTTTTGCTACTTTAGAAATAAGGAATAATTAAATATAGTGTCAAGAACAAGCGAGGAAATAATAAATGCTTTGACTTTACGCATTGGCAGCTCTTAGCTGTGCTGTCCATAATAACCATCACAATTTAAAACATTCTCTTTGTCAGTCTATTTAATTTGAGATTCAGAACATTTCCAAACTTTAAACCGTGGTCAAATTGTTTCACATGACTTGAGGCACCCAGCAGAGGTGGGAAAGCCATTTCCTTATCCTTCCTCTGTGCCAAGCAGAAAGAGAGAGGAAAATAGAGATAGAGACTCATATCTTAGATAAAGTCATAACTGTCTCATTCTCACTTTCATGCTCTGTATTGATTACAGAAGGAGTTTACAGGAGCTCTGTCCCTTATTGCAGCGTATCACCTAAGTATCCAGGTTTCTGGGTTGTTTTGAGATTCATAGTTTAAATTCTCTCCTTCATTCAAAACCTTTGACACACAACAATAGAGATAAAAGAGTTACTGTCAGGACAGTTTATTTCAGCACAAACATGGTAAATCATATCAACTATCTACAATATGCCTTCTTGCTGTCAGTTTGGTATAACAGTCTGGGTCATCTCCTTGCAATAAAGAAAAAATGGTTTGAATATTATCCATCCTGGAGTTCAATAGGACTGCACCCATCGTTTTGGTCATAGAATAGAAAAGTTTGATACTAGTTTTAAGAAGATAAAACTGTATCACACAACCAACTGTATCAGAAAAGATTTTTATTGATTCTTTGCAATAGAAATTTCAAGCACTGCCTACCAAAAATTCACAGGTGCTTTCGTGCTATAGCCTAGAACTCCGTCTGTGTTTCAGTCTCCTGCAAATGAGCACTTCTTTACCAAAAAGAAAAAGAAATTGCTTATCAAGAACTTCGTCCATGGCTTGTGGCTGAAAGTAATACAGTAGTTGCTTTAATCTCACAGAAGCAGCAACATTTCCTGATCTTTTCCTCACTTGAGGCCTTTTCCTCACTTGAGGCCTTTTCCTCACTTGAGGCCTTCTCATGTGTAGGCCACCCCAGACACCATGTGCTGAAGACTCGAACTGTTTGTAAGGTTCCCCGATAATTCAGTGGCTGCACGGATGGTTTCCTCCCTTGCAGCTGGAGCATCCTGTGCTTCCTTTTGGGCCACATACTTTTCTATCATTATGGGAAAGAGGATAGTTTGCACCTAGCACTTCCTCCAAACAGAGCTGGATGTTCACTTGAACCAGATAAGGTGGAGCTGCTAAATTACACCTGATCTAGCACTGGTTTTGCGATTCTGTTTGAAAGCAGTAACCCTTTTGCAGATATACACTGTTTTCTGCAAGATCTACCCATGTCAGTTACTCTTTATCAAAGCCACACCGTTCATCATAGGAATTCATATTACTTAGACAGCCCTGGTCATCCTAGTGTCATCGTGCTGTCAACTTTGAAAACATATGCCTAGGGAAAGAAAAAAAGAAAAAGAAAGAAAAGAGCACAGAAGTTTTGTACAGTTGTGCCTTAATTTATACAATCTCAAGTACTGAAATAAGAACAAAACATCAGAGGCAAAACTGCTGGGGAAGGCTGAAGCAATGAGACCAACCTGCTTCTCTTGTGGGTGGCCTCTTGTAATATTTCTCCTCACAGTTGCATTCAGGAGATACCAGTGAACACAGGCCAAAACTTTGCCCAGGACTGCACTAAGATTTTTTTAAATAGTCTAGATGAATGTCCCCAGACACTGTTTAATACACTAGTGCAGGCCTATCCTGTGTATATCCAATAGTAATATCAGTGCTCTCCCAGTTAGTGCCTGCAGGCCTGTCAGCGCTTCTTAATATACTGGCATATTAATCCCTTTGCTGGTAACAACTTTTCCCCTTGATCCCTCTATATTCATATAAGAAGAAATAATAATACTCCCTTTTCTCAGATCATGCAATCTCTTAGCCATGGCCTTGGGACTCTACTGACAGGAAAACCCTGGTCCTGGATTCGACCTTTAGCTTATATTTCTAGTATGTAAATATTGAGTTATATTCCCCTCCCTTAAAATTTTCAGTTACAGAGATTTTTTTTTTAAGGTCTTTGCCATGGAAAGCATGGATTTCAAATTTTCAACTTTATAGAAGCTAAAAATCTAAATACGGCATTTGATTAAGCCAGACTTTGAGCATTTATTCAAATTTCTTCATTTCCTTTTCCCCTTACCTTTTATGTTCTTATTTCTGAACTTTGAATCTTGAATGTATTTTAAAGTATTAATATGAGACATTTGAACAATTTCAGAATATTCTTTTTCAAAAGACAATTAAATAGGTCTTTAGAATTAAATGCACCACATTTTTCTATGATCAATAGACAGTAACAAAACTACAAGACATGGGAACGATTTTGGCTGCAGTGAGTCATCTGTCAAATCTTTTCACAGACCCTGATGAATATTCATGTTAGTTAAATTTTTATCTTGCTTGACTTTGGGGAAAATCAAGGGCTTATTACTATGAAAACTTGCATTTAATTTATTTAAATGAAGATCTATTTTTCTTTGTTTTGCCTCAAAGCACTTGGTGTCATTCCTACTAGACACTGAAGAGAATGGGCAGTGGTTATCTATAGAGAAGCCAGTTTTTATGATGTAAGACAGGGAGCTCTTTCTGCCTAAATATTCCTTAATTGTTCTAATATTCCTAGTGCACAGGCCTGGAATTCCTTTCCACATGAAAGATCAAAGGAAAAGTAGTCACAACCTCTGCTTCATTGCTACATTTTCTTATCTTCTGAGAGCTGGATTTTACAAAATGCTGCCTTTTAGTAGCAGGTTCTCAGTTTCAATTCTTCTGACATCTTTTTAGATAAAAAATATTGCATAAGGCATATAATACTACATACATATATACCACTATCTGAAAATGTCAGCAAATTGCAAGTGCATTTCCATATGAATACTCCAGAAAAAAACTCAAGAAAGATCTTTGCATTACATAAGCCATTCAATTTTGTTGTTCATTGACTTTAAATGAATTACTGCCATGATATGGTAAATAGAAACTGCATAAAGCACTTATATTTTATTCAAATGTCAGTTACTTAATTTATTTTCTCATTATTCATCAAAGTAATGATTGCCCTATTTATTAGTGTTAAATATTTCATGGACTTCACAATATTGTATAACGTACTATAAATGAATAGAGGTCATTACACTACCCGTTGTGTAAGATTGTATCAGTAGCATAAACATGGATAGAAAGCAGGGAAAAAAGCTTGCATGGAAAAAAGAGGCCTGGGTGGTGTTATCTCCTTGAGGAATCTGTGTTATATCTCAGTTGTCTAATAAAAAACAAGTGCTAAAATAAAACAGGAATTGCACCATAATTATTATGAGCTACATGTGTAACAACTTGCATCTGGAAATTTCCTAAAGCAGTTTACAAGTGCATTTGCAACCTATATGAAGAATAAAGGAACCATTACAATCACTAGCAAAGTGCACATAACTGTGTGATGAAATGTGATTGCAGTTGAACAGAACAGACCAATATTACCCAGCAATTGAGGAAAACACTTTGGCTGAATATCATGATCAAATAGAATGGGAATTAAAAGCAATTGCAGATGAAATTTAAATTAAGATTTAAATTAATGTTATCAGAAAGGATAGTGTTGTGTAGCTAACACACTTGCTCAAGGGAACAAATATTGAATCCAGTCAAAATTTGCTCTGGTTTTCATGAAATTTATGATTTCAAATAAGGATATTCACATAAGATATTTGGTATGGATTACTCAATTGTCAAGAGTTTTCCAACTCAACTATTATATTAATCCAAGATAGGTTAAAAAAAGACAAAAAAAGAAAGAAATGAAGAGAAAGAGGGAAAGAAAGGGAGGAAGGGAGGAAGGGAGGAAGGGAGGAAGGGAGGAAGGGAGGAAGGGAGGAAGGAAGGAAGGAAGGAAGGA
>JAUBOD010000994.1:1039616-1050189 GCA_032353885.1 Nothura maculosa
TAGGGAGTGGTGATTTTGGAGAGGTGGGGCAAGGACAGGGCAGCTCTGGTCGCAGGGTCGGAGTGATGTGCAGCTCTTTCCAGGTCTCCAGAGAAAATTGTTCGGTCTGTGAAGCACAGGGTTTCTCTCCTGTGCAGCTTCTCTCCTTTGCACACTGTGTCTTTCCTGATGTAGGATTCAGACTTGCTTCTGGTTGTCCTGCGCTTTTGAACAACTTCATCAGTGTCTCCTCTCTCCGGAGAATTCTCTTGAGTGTCTTCTTCTGGCTCCGGTTGAAAGGAAATGTGCTCTACGTCCAGAGAAGGAATGAAAAATTTGGGGATGCGATCAGGAGTCATGACAATGTTGAATATGTCCTTGTTTTTCTGAGTGACTTTATCTTCAGGAGGTGGCTTGCTGATTTTGAAACTCGTCCAAGCGAGCAAGCTTTCTATAGCACTTTTCACGGAGAGCTGGAATGCTCCAGGCACCATTATTTCAGCCTGCAGTGCTTTTTTAAGAAAAAAGCACAATGCTCTTTGCTGATTGAATTCTCACAGCACTGATTGCAGATGGGAGACTCATTCCTGCTTATAAAACAAAGTAAATGACGTCATCTGATAGCTAGATGTCATTGGCATGGTAACCAAAGATAAGAAGGCTTTTACACTCCTACTTATATACTTACAGCCTGATTCATGCTGCACCATTACCTTAAATAAGCTTAAACATTTGATTTAATTATTTTTAAATGCCAGGCTTTGTGCTAGTGCCCTAGGCATTCGCAGAAAAATAATGACTACAGAAATACCTGTTACTTGCAGACTGTTTGGATTGTGCTGTTTAATGATATTGCACAAATACCTGTTTCGGGAACGGCTGTGATATTCCATGAAAGATCTGTAAACAGGTATAATAAACATACCTCACTTATGATGTTTTAGTTTAGTTTTCAGCAGATCATACTATTCTATGTATTTCATATTAAAGATTGTGAGAGGAAAAAGTAGTAAATGAGTGATCAAACAGCTGTTTATAAGGATATACGAGAATATAAGGAATTACATGCCAAAGAATCTCAAATTACTTCATTTTTCACTAATGTTGTATGGATATATCATGCAATGAGGAAAGAAAGGTTCAGTCCTTTAAAGACTACTCAGATATGAGCAGATATCTGTGTTTAAAGTGATGGAGCATCTGCTACGGCTCTCACAGCACCTGGCAGTAGCTTTTGCTGTTTCTGCTGATAGACTTAGTAGACTTCTGGTAAGAACTTCTTGAGAGTTCAGTGATCCACTTTCACTGGTGCAATTAAAAGCCAGCCCTAATAGTAGTAGGGCTGACCAAGGTGGAACGGGGTTCCTAACCCCGTACCATATGTATCGTACCATATGGCCCTTTTGCTCTTCCCAGCTCTTCCCTACATCCCATCTCATCTGCTGTTTATCCTTGCCTACTTCTTCCCTACTTCTGTGTGGGTCACTATTCTGCTTTATCAATTCTGTGTTGTCCCCTAAAGTTGATTCCTAGGAAAGATCTGGAGTTTTATGAGACGGATGAACAAAGTCTCCTGTCTTTCATCCCTGCAGGATGAAAGAATATGTGTTTGTTTCTTGCTTATGACCTTGTGAAGTTATTCTGGTGGTGCTGTGTGATGCTGTGCTGCTGAGCACTCTGGAAGCACAAAGCCAGCTTTCCTGTTTTACAACTTTTGCTTTTTATTTTATTTTATTTTACTTTTCTCATTTCCTCATTTTCATTTTGCTCTAATATTCTTACTGCTTATGTTTTCCCAATCTGCATTTTTGGTGCTAAAAGCTCAGCCATCCCAATCCAATCACATACATAGGCTAGACAGGAAGATTTTGATTTTCTCTAATCAGTTTTCTACTTACTTTGCTCTGACATTAGTTACAGACTTCAGCTGAAGTTGGCTATAGGTTACATATCACACCTCAGCACAGTGTCTCTTATTTTGATGTCTTAAAGATAGGAACTGTCAGTGGAAATATTTTGCTAACATTTTAGGGCAGATATAAACCCTGTCTATCATAGTGTTATGATCTTTCCAAGAATGTAGTCCTTATCTAAGGAAGACTAATCTCCACAAACATAAGCTGTCCTCAAGGCACAAATTAACTGCAGTTCTGGTAGAAATAATAATAATAAAATGTAATTGGTTCAGCCCTCCTTGGTTTTGACACAGAGAAGTCAGCAGTATCCAACTAATAGATCAGTAATTACAAAAATAAAGTGTCTTGAAATCACCCATTAAGTGGGACAATTTCAGTTTTGGTCTGATGCCTTACAGAGAAGAAAAATAGGGAAAGGATAACAATAATTGTTGGGATGAAATTCCCTCAGGGTATTGCCATTTCACGTACCCTTCGTGATTTACATAGCATGATTGCTTCCCTAGCTGGGAAACCTCTAAAAATACAATATCTCCTTTACTGTGTTACTTTAGAGACAGGAAAAAATCATAAATCTGCAAGCTCTTTAAGAACTCTGAGTGTGAAGCTTGCTAATGTCTGGTATTACTCTTTTACCAATTTTAGATGATACATATTAGAAATAAAGAATATGACATTACTATCATGAGGGAACCATGTTGTCCTTTTCACCTTAATATATTCCAGATCCATTTGCAAGTAAATAAACTCTATTTCCCTCCCTTGCTACCTTATAAACTAGATTTCTGATAAAACTTCATATCTTTAAAGGAAAGAAAAATTACACATTTTAAAGTCCCTCATTGTGGAATACAGAATTTTCCTCACTATTCTTTTGGCAATGCTTGATCCAGGGTTAATCTAACTTCATAATTTGATGTAGCAGGCCAATTAAGAAGAGATAGAGTAGAGAAGTTATTTTAAGGCAAAAAAAGGAAGACTACATGGCTGAATTTGTTTAAGGAACAACTTAAAATCCTGTTTCTTCCAAACCACAGCTAGGCAGTCAGAAAAATCCTGCCTTTGAATAATAGTTCTTACATTCTCTAGGGAACATGTATTACTGTTATGCAGAAGAACAGCTTTGAGAACAGTGACCTGTTTGCCTACGCACTCCCACGAGGCCAGCACAGCGCTGTCTCCAAGCTGTTGGAAGCCAACAAAGCCAGAAGCATTTGGAAAATAAAACACTATCAAAATTGGCCTTATGTGATGAGTTCGATCAAGGAGTATAACCTAGGTCCCGCACAACTAGCACCAAGATTTATTGTTTGGTTCGTACATATTGAATTAGGTCATAGGATTCAAGGTTCGCCTTTTCTTTCCATTTTTTCCCCAATTAGGAAGCTTGCTTCCCAAAGACACCCAGGCATGATTTCTATTTTCTTTATCATTTTTAAGCACAACAGTCTACGTTTTGATACCAAGTATATGTGTAAATATATATGCATATATATAGATGGATACAGTGTGATACATATTTATATACTTATATGTGCAATCTAGTGTCTCTTACCAGTCAAGAATAACCCAAATATTCCAGGATAAATTCTGAAATAGTAAATATTGAAGCAGACATTCTTGCACCAAATAATTCTCTGAAAGATATTGAAACCAGAGTTTATGGTCTAGCGGTCCAGAATAAATTTGCTTTCATCTACACCAACACTGTAATTTAAAACTTAGTTTTAATTCTTTTATTTGTCTCTGATCTCTGAAAATTGTCCAGATGTCCTTTCTTTTCTCCAGGCAATATAGAATTTTCAAAACAACTGCAGTCAGTAGAAAGACTCAATGGCTTTCCCAAGCTTTGGATTGAGTCCATAATATTTAAAATTATAAAATATGCAGAAGCAAACAAGAAGCATGGTGGTGCTTTGAAGAAAAACTTAAGGCGTAAAGATTTCAGTTTCTGTTAATATTTAAAACTGCACATGACCTAATCTCCAAATATTTCCTGCCCCTCCTTTCCATTATAGTGTCTCCAAACAATACAGCTTGTCTTTTCTTTCTTCTCTTCTCCTGGAGTCAGCAGCTTTTCAATGATTTCTTTACCTAGGCTCAAAAAGTAAAAGAGAAGTTTGGATAACTTGTTATATGTTTTCTTTAAATAGCTCAACTATTAAAATCTCATTTTGAAGGCTTTCTGTAGAATAAGAGTGTCACCTCTGCAAATTGGACACAGCCAGAAAATGACTCTACCTTTCATCTTTCCTGCACAGAACTCGTATTTCTGGTGTGTATGAATATACAAATGCTTAGCACTTATGCTGAGCTTTTTCCTCTTTGACGCACGTCGAGAACATTAACTAATTAATCTGCACAACACCCCTGAGGGGTAAGGGAGTATTATCCCTGTGATGTTTGCTGTGCACACAATAAAGAACACAGAGTGGAAATTGCTAGTGTTCATGCTGGAAAAAAAATGTAGAGAGGAAGAAACAGCACTTTTCTGGTGTGCCAAATTAGCTCTTTTCAGAGAACCTCTGACTTTCCCTGGCCTTCCATTTCTTTTGATTCACAAATGCGTTGGTTTCTCTGCATACCTTGCAGAAAAGTCCTGCGATTTGGGCTTATATTTTTCACGAGATGCAGCAGGGGAGCGGAACATGCAGCAAAGCTTGGCAAGGGTTTTAAGTGTGTAGGATGCTAGAGCTGTGAGCAGCTGGGATGCTGCTTTTCTTCCTTTAATATTAATGTCTATGCTCTGTTGGAGGCATCTCCATCTTTTAGGATATTGACTTTTTTAGGTTCTTTCAGCTTACTATTGCCTTTGAAAGTAGCTCCCTTGTTCTACTGACTCCTGAGAGCTTGGGTGTGACAGACCTCTCCTCTTGGGAGCCACATGCAACCATCTCAATCAGTTGGGCTGCATCAGGGCAGTTAACAGCGATCTCTAAGTCATAGATTGCATTTACATCCATCTCTCAACTGCCTACTGAACGCAGACCTCATCCAGCTGGGACTGCCTGTTATTACTACTGTTCCGTAGTAATATAAATATTCCATAGGAACATACCACATGAAGTTTCTGGTAAGCTTTAATTATAGGATTGTAACCAACAGCAGAACTAGCACTTATTGCCTGACACAAATGTGGCACAGTGAAAAACTACTGTATCCTGTAGTGTGTTTGCAATACCCAGAGGAAACCTGGCTCATGGTGGTTTCTCACAGCAGGCTCGTGTAATCTTGGTCTTGTGATTATATAGAGCATCAATGGAGAGTAATGCAAATAAGCGAGGTTCATATATTCTAGCAGGGGAAACCTGGTCCTTCTGTAGCTGAAAAATCCCTGCTTGTGCTCGTGCTGTTCCAACTATAAATAGCAGCACGTGCACACGTGCAACAAATTTGAGTCTGCTGTTTGACAGATGACAATTCTAACACTAAGGATACAGCAGCATCCAAGCAAGTGCTCAGCTTCAGTGCTACAGAGACTGTTTTCCTCTGTAGTTAAATTTATTAGCAGAGCATAGCTCAAGCAAAGAAGCCCAAAGCTGTGCAAAGGTGTTATTCTGACAGCCTTTACTCTCAGGCGCTTTCAGTCATTTCCCATAGCCTATTTAATAACAGGAGGCAGCAGACAGTAGCTTGCCTAAATTATTCATTTCAAAGTGACTCCCAAGATTTCAATGCTTCTGTTTTGTGGTGTTAATAATTCAGAGCTGCTAGAGAAACAAGGCTTGCCAGTTTAGCTCCTATCTTTTGTTTCCTTAACAACATTTCACTTTTCCATCTTGTCCTGATAGCTCATATGATCTCAGCTTTCTGGAGTACTCACCGACAGAGATATGCTGGAATTGTCTGCAATTGCCAGGCAGGAATTTAAGTGTACACTTAAAACTGTCTTGGATTTGGCTGCCACAGAGCCCTGCTGTTTTCAAGTATATTGGAAAATAAATAAATACTACCCTCTGGTGTTTCCCATTTGTAAATATTGAAATGATATCCACCCTTGTACTGAGAAAGGTGAAGGATCCACATCTTTACCTAAAGATCATTGATTTTCATTTGGGCTTGGAATAGTTAAAAGCAAAGAGACATAAAAGGGAAACCTGAGCTGCTGTCTACTGAATACAAAGCCTCTCAGACTCGTAGAAAAAGAAAAGTACTAAATGAGACCATATTCCTAAACCTTACTTCAAAATGTTCTGTATGAATAATATATTAATACTGCCAGATTCAATACATATTGTGGTATTTTCATGGGTCACCTATATTAAAGGAATATGCTATATGCATGTGTCCTTTGATCTGTCATATGCAACATACATCGTAGTCTAATGCACTATTAAAAAAGAAAAGCTCAGCTCCTTTAGCATTCCCCATATGCAATTTATATGAATTACAGACAGTGCAGTCACTCAAGCAGTGGCTAATTAAGGGCCAAGCAATAAAACCCATATGTAAAACCACACTTTGATACATTCCTGTATACAGGATGTTATTTACAGCTATAGGCTTAGTCCCAAGTGTATATAAATATAGAATATAGTGTTTCTGTTGTGAAATCACTGCCCCCATAGTCTGCTTTTAGAGTGAGGCAGGATCTTCTACCAAGAGCATCCCGCCCCATCTCCCACATGGTTGCCCCAAGAACAACAGTAATGAGCTGAGGTAGAAAATTGCTTTCCAGAAGAAACACGAAAATTGCTTTCCAGAAGAAACTGAAAGACAGATTCCGAGGGATGGAAACATCATCTCTCTCATTCTCCTGTAAATGCTTCCAGTTTCAGCTGCCTCTTTGAATAATAGTCTTTGATTTGCAGCTTTTGCACTGTCCTTTTATGTGAATGCATTCCCAAAGACTTCTGTCCTCGTGCCAGTCTCACCATTTGTCATTCTAGATACGTAGCAGGGTTAACGTGTGACTTTGATTTCTGATCATCACACGCTAAGCTCACAGAGGGAGACAAGTGGAATGAAGAATGTAAAATGATACTAGTTATGGCAGAATCTTTTTTGCTTGGGACAGAATTTCATAAATATGTCAAAAATCTCTGAAGTCTATCTACAGTTTTGATTTGTCCCAGTAGAAAGTTTAGATGTGTTCAACAGACACAAAGTTACTGGTTTTACTCTAGGAAGACAGTGAAGATGAGCACTTTTTCAACATCTTTGATACAAAGCAGTCAAAACTCAGTCCAATTTCTTAGAAAATCTTGAGATTATTAGGAAAATCACAGGACTTAAACAACAGGTATAAAAAGCAAAGTTGTGTTTAAGTGCACCTCAGTTTCTACACCTCTATGTTCAGATTGTCTTCTAGACTTGCTACACATTCAGGAGAGTTGAAAAAACCCTATTTGGGAACACCACTTAAAAATAGTTTGCTGAATCTTGATTCTGATTGTGTTTTTTTTTAAAGGAAAAAATACACTGAATATCACAGGACAGAATAGATCTACCAGCATGGAACATTTTGCAAGCTACCTCATCCAGGCTGGTGTTGACAACGAGATTCAAAGCAGCTTGAATCCACAGAAAAGGAAAGAGCATAAAATGACTGACTGTCCTGCTCTGCAATCGAGTATTTATCTGCAACTGATACTTATCTTTCTAATCTAATCTCTAATTTTAAGAGCTTTACATATATAAAAAATACTTCTAAAATCAGATGAGTTAAGCCTATGCTATGGTTTTTCTCATTTATGTGTATATGCACAGAATTGCTTAAATATAATATCTAAAATATTGATGAAGGTGAGTTACAGTCTTACCTAAAGATAAGTGCCAAAGATAGGCAAGGGGAATCATCATTTGAAACATGTTGGCAACTATTTTAGACTGAAAAAAAATATGAAAAAAAAAAATCTTGTAGAGCTAAGATGAGGTAAGATGGCTGTCACCCCATATGATCTGCCAATGGTCACACACAGGAAATCTGTGACAGGGAAAGAGCGCGGTTGCTCCATCTCTCTTCCTCTCATCCTTCCAGCTCACATCAATAGCAATCATACCTTCTGTCTGGTAGACGCTTGCTAAGGAGCTGACCGCCAAGTTAGATTTGACACAGAGTCACTTAGGATACGAATTTTGACAGGATGAAGAAAAAAAGACCTGAAGGGAGGTAAATTCAGCTCTCAGCCTTAAGCTACAACTGTTCAGTCTATCTCATTTAAGCACAATCTTCTCCCTCAGCTGTGTATCTAGTATCACTCCTATAACACATGCTCTCCACGGCGCCCAAGCCCTTGCTCAAAGTCCTGGAGCACATTCCCCGCCAGCTTAATCACGAGGCTGCTGCTGCTATCAGTGGGGCTGTGACACTGTAGCTGAGGTTTTTTTTCTTTTAATGTCAGCCTATCAATCTCTGAGTATCACATTGCAACGGAAAGTTCATCTGTTGTCTCCTTTCTCCTTTTCTTTTTATCACTCTTTTATCTGGTTATTGCATTTTGTGATGTACAAGATGAGCTGTATGTTGAAGGTTCCAGCAATATGTACGAATAAGGGAATTTCCACTCTTTCCCTGAATTTCATTGCTGTCTTCATGAGTTATCTCTCAGGAAGAGTATTTGGGATATTTTTTCAAAGAGCTGTGCAGGGTACAAGACATTTCACTCCTGAAGCTAATGGGAGCTGTGCAACTAAGTCCCCAAGTGACATGGGAACTGCAGCCTCACATTCACTAGCTGTTTGAAAACAGAAATGTCTCTTCTAGAGGAATCAGAACAGGTGTGAAGAATTGGGTAACTTTTTCTCCTTCAAATAGGACAGAATATGAAAATACAGTGTCAGTTGTAGCAGGATTTTGGCCAGGTCTGTGTTTGGGAGGCGCAGGTGATTCAGCAACACAAGGTTTCGCTTTGTTGCAGCCTTAATTTCATTATTGTTCAGAACATAGTAGCATCCAGCATTACTTTCAACACCTATTTCCCTATAGACTTCCAAGGTTTGTCACCAACACTGTCCACCCTTTTTCACGGATTTTAGCTTTATGTTTGTGCATAAATTAATTGGAAGAATATTGAAAATTGCCATTAAGAGATATGAAGACAACTTGAAACTTCATGGTACCGGCTTCTACCCAGACTTCACATAGGAAAACTCTGCCTGCAGAGCATCCATCTGCAAATTTCCAGGGCAATATAAAGAAAACCCTGAGAAAGCTCCTCAACTTCTTTCCTCATCTCGTCTCTCATGTTGAAAATGGAAGTGATGGCTTCTAGTCCTCTGCTGCCTTATTGCAAGGTCCCAAAAAACAAGGTGCTTCAAGAAATCTGCACTGCACTGCACAGCTTTGACAGTGTTTTATTATGGAAACAAGAACAAACAAACCCCACATCTTTGGATTTAACTGCTACAAGCCTTCACTTGAAAAATATTGGACAGAAAGGATATATGATATAAGGTATTCCCGCTGCAAGGCAATACCTTAGATTGACCCATATCTTCCCTAACCTATGCTTCACCTAGCTTACATTTTGCAAATATTTTCCTGCCTTCAGGCTCAGCTGTGCTGGCCACCAAGTGGAGCATTCAGGTGTCCAGCCATTCTCTGAATAAAGCAATTCCCTTGCTTTCTGCTTATAAATGAAAGGAGTTTCAAACTATATCTTTGAGTAGGGGAACATACAGCCCTACTTACTTAGCCCCTTTTTACTTCCAGGCACTGGAACACAAGACAAACCCTATGTGGGTAAAGTTTTATTCCTCTTCTTCCTAACCAAAATAAACATAACTAGGTTTTATTGCATTACAATCCCTGCAACAATTGTAAAAAGCAATGTAAGGTGGTGACACTGTTAAGGTTATTGCAATAAAAAGAAATCACCTGTTTATGAAATTGGAAGAAAATAAATAGAGCCTCTTATACTGCCAGTTTTTGTGATGAAAAGTGAGATTTGAAAAGCACCAGAGCACACTAAAAGGTGACTGTTTGATCATGGCACTTTTGCTCCCACATTCAGGAATGGTCAGATGACATCCAAGGGGGAATTTCAGGCTCTGCGAAAGTTCAGGTAGTGACAAGAAGGTTAACATAGTGAGGTGTGGTAAAGTAAGCCAAGTGGCAGCTGAAACAAGCAGTATTTTACAAGCATTGAAACATAATTGTCTAATATCACAATTAACCTGTGAAACTCTCTACCACCCAGTAGAAATAGGATTAATTAACTGTCTGAACAGTAAGAGCTTCTGTAATTTCACAGAAGAACAAACACGGAGTTAAAATCATAAGGAAGCTGAACAGTTCAGCAGTCACTCGGTGGGTCAGTGAAGGAAATTCTCTCCTAATATGACAGAAATATTCCCATGAACAACTGGCTAGTTGTTAATCTGAGAATCTGA
This sequence comes from Nothura maculosa, assembly GCA_032353885.1. Lineage (NCBI taxonomy): Eukaryota > Metazoa > Chordata > Aves > Tinamiformes > Tinamidae > Nothura > Nothura maculosa. Next base: position 1,049,846 of record JAUBOD010000994.1, read on the forward strand.
ATGTTGTAAAGAATTAAATGAAGATAAAGAAATGAATATGACCCTTCTTATAAAAAGGCAAAGGACTTCTTAGTAGCTTTGTAGACTTCACTGAAATTGTTTAGTTTTGCAGATAGTTCAAATTTAGGTTCAGGAATATTGTGTGTGGCCATTAGGCCATACTATAGGTATTCTGATACTAACTACACTGTATGGGGATTGTGTTGAGGTTAAAAAGAAAAATCTTTTTTTTTTTTTTTTTTTAATTATAACAAGGGAAAGTTTGTTGGAATTAGTTTTGGTTAACAGTGACATGAGCAATTAAGTTGCAATATTACCATAGCTATGGTTGTATGCTAATAAGT
>JAUBOD010000994.1:1061017-1078868 GCA_032353885.1 Nothura maculosa
TCTACCTCACTCTTTATTGAACAATTTGCTGTTTTTTGACTCAGTTTGCTAAATGAATCCTCATATTGTCTTCTAACATAGAAGCTTTTTAGCTCAGTGTGGTCTTTACTTTTAACATGCAAACTATTAGATCCTTCAACTATTTCGTTATTCTGGACCAAGAAGGAGATTGCAGAGATTCTCTGAAGTTATACACGCTGTTTTGACTTGCTTGTTTTTGAAAAATTCATTTATGCTGATCTTCATATTCCTTTAGGTACTTATATATCATTGGTTATGTATGGTTTCATATTTTTCTTAGAATTAAAATTAGGGTGACTGACCCCCTATGCCCCAGCTTACTCTCTTCTTCTTAGCAATATACTTTTAAAAATATATATATTTATGTCTCCACACATTATCAAGCCTAATGAGCTACAGATTTCTTAGATATTGGCTGACCTGAATGCATTTAAGCAGACTGAGTGCTCTTTCAGTCTTTGCAACTCTCCATCCCTGTGATATCACTCCATTAATACTCTTAACAAACTAAATAGCTTCCCACTTAATCAAATGATTGAGAGGATTTTTTTTTGTCACTGAAGCTTTACTCAAAATATCATTATGCATTTTGGTTGTCAGTATTTGTAAATAGCCTTTTCCTCTCTCTGACAGAACGGTTGGCCTTAGTTCACACTTCTTAGTTCACTAGTAATAAAAAGAATTTCTTGTTGCTTCTGTGGTCTTTGCCTGTTGTGCTTTGTTTGAGTTTATCTCCATATACTTATGACATTATTTGTATTTGTCTTGAACTACTTTCTATTTCTTACATATTTTGTTTGCTCTTATTTTTAGGATCACAGATGAATGGAATCTAGCTTCCTTTCTCCAAATTAGTCCTCAATTCCACAATAATTTCCATGTAAGTTATTATTATTGCTTCTTTGTAGAATTAGCACCTTGCTTTAATGCCTTTCCCCTGTTTCTCTAAGCCTTTCTGTATAGCCTGTTTACAAAGTTTATTAAAATTTGTTTTAGTTTTTTTTATTTAAATTTTCAGTTATTTGTCCTTCTCATCCTACCTCATGTCCTGCTGATGTCTTTTCCAGCATGTCTGAAGAATTTAAATCTCCTATTACCATTAAGTTTTTGGAAGTAGGTAGCACCTGCCTGCCAAAACAATCTGGATTGTCCTCATTTACTTATCAAATGGTGCTCAGCATGAGAACATCTGTGTACTCTCTTCCTTTCAACCATTAGCAATAAACATTCACCACGTCTGTCTCTAACTATAGGATGAAATCTGGGAGAAAGACATCTGTTACTGTTACATAAAGCAATACTTTTAATAACAGGACCCAAGTCAGTGAGTCTGCTCCCTTGAGATGAACATGCCGAAAAATTCCTCTGAATATTTAAGTCTAAGTTTCAGTGTGATGGATAAGAATGACAGACTTGAAGTATGGAAACTCAGATATGTTGTGTAACAGAAAATACACACAAAATCACCAAGCTCCCCATCATGTTACTGAGTCGTTGCTGGGCAGAACTCTTCCTGTTACCTTGCTACCAGTCCACCACCTAGCAATGACCTTCAAAATTACACCTAACAACAGATTTTCTTTATATAGCGTGTTCTTTCTGCAGGTGCTGTGCTGATGGCTGGATGTACCTCTCTCACACTGGATCATCTTCAGTCCACATGTTGTAGAAAATGATTCCAGTATGGAGAACTTCTGCTTGCCTAGACTCACTCAGCTGCTTTCTGGAAAATAAATATTTGCTCTCTTAAAGGAATGTTTTCTCTCACTGCCAATTTTCAGCTGAGTTTGGGCTGGTGCCACTGAACTGAGGGGGATTTCTTGAGGTCATCCAGTCTAACCTGCCTCTTAAAGCAGGACTATCACCAATACCAAGTGAGATTAGGTTAGTTTTACAATCTGCCACAATGCAGAAGAGGTTAGCTCCATTGTCTGTACAGCTGCCTTTCAAATAGCTGCAGGCTGCTGCTAGATGCCTCTAGGTTGTCTCATTGCCAGACTAAGCATGGTCACCTCCCTCAGCCTCTTCTCATAGATCATCTTCTCCAGCCTTCCAAGGACCATCATCCTAGCTCTTTGCTATATTTCCTCCAAGTTTTCATTACCCTTCTGCAGCAACAAGGTCCAACGCAGACACAGAATTTCAGTTGTTGTATCCCCAGTGCTAAATAAGAGGGCATAATAATGTCTCTTGTCCCATTGGTTACACTTCTAATGCAATTTGCCTTATTCATAATGAGAATGTAGTCTGGGTCCACATATAATTCAGCAGAACTTTTTAGCAGACCTGCCAGTCAGTTCTATGCTGAGGAGACCTTTGTGCTCAATATCCTGGTTGCTAATGAAGATATTGGATGATACTGATCTCAGCCTCTATCCCTAGTATGATCATTTGTAACCAGCTGCTCGAGATCTTCCTTGGCCCAGAGAAGCAGCTGGACTATAATAGCTCTTGGCTGGAAGAATGAATGAGCTTGGACAATCTTCCTGCAAAAAATCATCCTGGTAAGCAGCATGATTTATGGTTCTTCAGTGAGCAGCATCTTCGGGTTCCTTTTGTGGCCCCTACTCTCCAGTTACCACATTCCCTGCCTGCCATCCTATCTGCAGTTGTCCTATTGATAACCATCTGTGAACAGTTGGTTATTTTAGCCTGCTTTTAGTAGCTTTCTAGATTTGAACTCCTTAAATTTCTCATAACAAGTCAGGCCCAACCACACTAATCCCACATGTACATCATATTTATCCAATCATTACTCTTAATAAAGATACCAGCTTTCAACAGTTTTGGTGTCTTTATCTGTTTGTTGTATTTTGGGAATATTTAACTTTTTGCTCTCTCCCTGGGACATGATCATCAGGTATACTAAGGGCAATATTCCCAGTTTGGATCCCAAATCTTGTCTGCCTCAGGGTGGAACATTATCATCATAACACACTTGGTGCAATTTCCTCCCTGCAGAACAACTATCTCTTTCTTTATTACTGGAGATACAGTCACTCAAGTCAGTATGAACCTGGCCACTCTGTGCTCCTGGAAGCAAGAAAGAGCTTAGACACATGGAAAGAAGCCAGATTTGCAACTTGGTTTCAAGCCAGAGAAAAGGTCTCAGTTCATTTTTATTTACTGGTATAGATATAGCCAAAGATGGTTGCTGAAATATTGCTGTTGAATATGCAGGCAATCGGGGATTAGCATACATTAAATCACTCTGAATGGAAAGAGATGTTTCCAGGCCAAATTCTCACAATCCAAATGTGCTCTCTATCAGCTACTTCTGTCAATTTTCTGATTTTTAAAGCTTGTCAGGTATTAAAATTACTTCAATATTATCAGCAAAGGTTTGGATTCATTTAATCTTACCCCTTTTTGGATGTATGGAAAGAAACTAAGAAATTTCTGGCATTTGCTTGGACAGACACACCGAAAACAACAGGCATGAACCAATGAAATATAAAGTGATAAAAAGTGATAAAAATGATAACTGAGTAATATGAATGGTGATTTATGACAATATTTCCTGGCTATGATGCAGACTACTCGAAGTTAGAATTTAACTGCCAGTAATTACCAAGCCACAATGAACCCAGAACTCCTATGCCATTGGAATCAAAAGGAAAATATTAAGAAAATCAGACATCCATTTCTGATAATAACTTTGAAAGAGAATCCCTTTTTGGCCAAACTAACTCCTTGCTGCTGGTTAAATCACTGAACTACATTAATGACTACATATTTAAGGGAAAGAGAGTTTTATTTTTCTTCACTACAAAATCATGTTCCTGTAAAGTTAATAAGGACAAAAATCAAAGGCAATCATAATATTGCTAGTACAGACACTGGTGCAGACACATAAAATTGGACAAGATAATGTGTAAGAATAATTTACAAATTTGCTGGGTTCCATACAGTTAATTGTAACTACTGAGGAATTACAAAAAAAAAGAAAAACCACCACCAAAAATCTGGACATCACAGTATAGAGGTCAGTTAACATGTTTTTTTGAAACTGAATTTATTTTTCCTATTTTTTTTAAAAAGTACCCGAGGTTCAAAAAAATTGCCAGCTGCTAGAGAGCAAAACACATACAGAAGAAGAATAGCTGCAAGGTCTGCTCTTACCAATAGGACTCCTTATCTGAGAAAGGGATCATGATATAATTTATGATAAAGTATGGCAATACCTGCTGGATGTGTTTAATCCATTTTATCATTCAAAAAAAAGTTTTGCAAAGAAGCAACTTCTATTTAGTTTACAACTAAAGAAAGCCTTAAAGTGATATTGCATTTAATCTTAATTGTATTCTTACAAGTCTTCTTCTATTCTTTACCAATGTTGTACATGAAACAATACACATTAAATTAATCAACGCCATTCATTTTATAGAATCATAAAATCTCAGAATGGTTGAGGTTGGAAGGGACCTCTAAAGATCACCTAGTCCAACCTCCCTGCTCCAGCAGCAGCACCCAGAGCACGGGGCACAGGGTGGCATCCAGTTGAGTTTGAAAGGCCTCCAGAGAAGGAGACTCCACAACCTCACTGGGCAGCCTGTGCCAGGGCTCGGTTGCCTGCACAGGAAAGAATTTCCTCCTCACGTGGGAATGGGACTTCCTGTGCTTCAACTTATACCAATTACCCCTTATCCTGTCACTGGCCAACACTGAGAAAGAGTTTGGCCCCTTATACCCTACATTCTCCCTCCATATTGATCAGATCTCCTCTCAGCCTTCTCTTCTCCAGGCTAAACAGGCCCAACTCACTTGAGTCCTGGACATCCTCCTGATGCAACCAGGAGCCCATTGGCCTTCTTGGACATGAGGGCACACTGCTGACTCATGGTTAACTTGGTGTCCACTAGGACTCCCAGGTCCCTCTCCATGGAGCTGCTTTCCAGCTGGTCAACCTCTAATCTGTGCTGCTGCCTGGGGTTATTCCTCCCCAGGTGCAGGACCCTGCACTTGTCCTTATTGAACCTCATGAGGTTCCTCTCTGCCCAACTCTCCAGCCTGTCCAGGTCCCTCTGGAAGGCAGCACAGCCCTCCAGGGTGTTGGCCAATCCACTCAGCTTGTTATCATCTGCAAACTTACTCAGGGTGCCCTCTGTGCCCTCGTCCAGGTCATTGATGAAGAGATTGAACAGCACCGGGCCCAGTAGTGACCCCTGGGGGACACTACTGACCACAAGGCCTCCAACTGGACTCGGCCCCATTTAATAAGTAAAGGAGGAGAAGAAGATGATATAACATTGGTAGAGCTGGGGAATATGAAGATATGTGAGGAAAAATCACATTGCTTAAGTTAACTTTTATATTAATATTGTTAAATTGGCATCAACATATGCTCAGTCCTGTTGTTTGATTTAAAAGTGATTTATTTTGTTAATCTGTTTTTAATTGAAGCAAGATAAACAAATAAAAATCTGATTGTGCCAAAATGAATAAAAGGGTTTGAATTAATACAGCTATATTGGTTTATAATCGGAACCTAGATTACACTGGGGCAAATTTCCTGTGTAAAGAAGCTCTGTTTATGGATTTGTGGGAAGTATGATGTACAGGCTGCAATATTTCTGCTGTAGTTATATGAGGTCTTTTAACAACCTGATTTATGTCTGTCTCATAAGATTTGTGCTCTGCTAAACTCATCGGAGGAAAGCACCCAGGGCTTTTCACAGGACCAGGAATATTAATATCCCCTAAACCCCCTGGCATGTATTGCAGCAGAATACAAAGAAACTCCTGTTCACAGAAGGCCACCAAATTTGGAAGGGAAATGACCTCCAAAAAATGACCCTGTTCAGTAAAAAATCATATCATAAAGTGACCAAGTTTATTAGGCAAGCAATAAACACGGTCTGTACTGTAGAAATAGAGTGCTTGAAGCCCTCCAGCTGATTTTAAAGTACAACACAACTTCAGAAAGCCCTTCTATTTTATTATGTTTTGTAAGTACTATGATGTTTTTATTACAGAGAAGTGAACTTAACACTCATGAGAGGTGTCAGATTGACAGTACTGGAAATGAGAAACCTTCACACTAATCCAGAGAAGAGCTAGAGTGAAGCCAGGGGCAAAAGCAATACTTTCTTCCCAGAGGGATCTGTCACTGCTTCTTTCTCCTGTATCTAGAGGAACCACTTCTGCCCTGGGAGAATCTCCCGACCATTGCTTGAGTGACTCCCTCTATTGCCTGAATTTCTTTGGATTTAGTAGTTGTGAGAATGATTATGTATGACCAAAAGTAGATTAAAATATCGAAGAGACATCACATTACCAGAAATCTCATAACTTTCTGCTTACAATTAATCCATCAATCACCAGCTTAAGTTAGTTGTTTTATCTAAGAATACAGATAACCTACTAGACTAACCTCAGAAGTGGTATTTATGGAGTTTAAGTGACAGAATCACAGAATCACAGAATGGTTAAGGTAGGAAGAGACCTCTAGAGATCATCTAGTCCAATTCCTTTGCTTCAGAGCACAGGACACCCAGTCACATCCAGGCGAGTTTGGAAGATCTCCAGAACAGGCGCCTCCACAGCCGGCCTGGGCAGCCTGGGCCAGGGCTTGGGCAACCTCACAGGAAAGAAGTTTTTCCTCACATGGAGATGGGACTGCCTGGGTTTCAGTTTGTCCCCATTACCCCTTGTCCTGTCACTTGCTACCACCAAGAAAGGTTTGGCCTCTTCCTCCCTACATTCTCCTCTCAGATACTTATACCATCTGTTAGAAGTTTTATCATCTTTTCCATTTATTTAGGTTGCTGTTTGCTTTTGTCTCAGAGATATTTTTCTAAGGATGAATCGTGTTATGAGAATCAAAATTGTGCCAACAAATTACCATAGATGTCAAGAATGGGAAAGTGGCCTCTGGCAGATGCAGCTCTTGGATAGGCCTTGGTCAGAAGAGGCTTCCCATGATGTCACATGGATTGCAGTGGAAGCAGCTCAGGAAATCAGTTATGAGAGGCTACAAATCACCCACATTGCTTGGCATATATACAAACTTCATCTCCAGGTGGTATTATCTTATCTCCCCCATTAGGTGTTTACACCAGTACATACGACACCACTGAAAACTTTATGAAGCCCTTTAAATAGATACTATGACAGGCAATATTGCTGGAGTGAGAAATCTTAGTGGCTTTTTTTTTTTCTTTTTTAAATCCATATTCAGTAACTGAATTTTAATAAACAAAGCAATATATAAATATTGTGTTTAGATGACATATGGTTTCTGTGCTTTAATCTGTGTACTGTAGTATTCCTTTTGTATCTTTGGGGTTTTTTTTCTTCCCCACAGCTACTTAAAATCTATCCGACTCTTTTAATATTAAAGCCTCAAAGCATAAATGTAAGATCACAACACCTCTGTTGTGCAGGGAAATATCAGTCATATTTGCTTCTAAAAGGACAAGATGAAGCAGAGCATTCAAATGAAATGTTCAAGGCCTGATAAATTAAGAATCGTTACTTGCCAAAACACTCCAGCTCCTTTTACTCAACAATCTGAACAATACGAATTATCGTATACTAAATGTATATGATGATGACGGGGTTGGTGGAATTAACTGGCCTCTGAGTTGTAATTGATTTGCAGTAAGCTACCAGCAGTGCACACGTTTGCAGACTCCTGCAAATTTTACTCTTATAAAACACTATATATATATATTTAAAATAATGTAAAATAAGGATTTATTAACTTGGGGGAGCTGGAGCAAATATTCTCTGTTGCTTATTTTAGAATGATATACCAGTATTCTCACTGTGTAGGTTTACTTACAATTTTTACTAGAACATCTGATTCAAATGATTCATTTTGAAGTATTCTAGAGCCTTCATATTTTATTTAAATTCTATGCCATGCTTTAAATAAGATCTGGAGGGCAGGTGCAGAGCAGAACCTTTAAATAGCCATATGGAAATGTATATATACCCAGCTGCAAAGAGAGGTACAAAAGATGCAGACTGTCTGGAGATCAGAACAAATAGGAGTCTGGGGAGCAGGGCAGTGCAGGTGTCTGTTACCATTAAGCTGACATCTTTCTATCCAAGATGAGCATTTGTATATGCTTGCATTGGACTTATAGCTGGGCAGAACTGTTCAGAAACAAAGAGAGACCAGGAGAAACGGAGAGATTATTTGGAGGGGGATCACATATATACAGGGCTTGTTAGAAGTGCTAACAGATGAACACACTCCTCATGTATATGTATAGTTTAATACCACCGAATTATTAGAGGATTAGGAAACTGTGGATAGTAACAGTGCCATAAAATAGAACAAAGAAGCAGCATGAGGTGGTGGTGCATATTAACAGCATCTCGTAGTGCTGTAGAATAGTGAACATCACACAGCGCTTCCTAGTGAAGCAGGCAGGTAAAAGATGAAGACAAACCAGCTTTCACCTTTGTTTTCAATTCAAACTTTTCCATTTGGCTAATTACTACATCAGCTATCATTTCTCATGACATTCAGACTATAGATTTTTTATGCTTTGGACAATCAGATAAAAGCATTTTTATCATTGTGATTTTCTGTATTGTGACCCTGGAATGGCACAATTCTAGAAACATGTTCAGTAGAGCAGTAAAATGCAATAGTTACCTCCCTTGTGAGAGCAGCTGCCAAAGGCAATTCTTCCTCCCAGTAACAACCACTCTCCCAGTAACAACTACTGGTGCAGCAAGAGTATCTTTAGAGTTAAAGAGTTATCTTTAACATGTCCTTTGAATGACCAAAGGCACTTTCTGTTCCAGTGACATCATCTTTGCGTGCAACATGGAGAACAGTTAAGGAAAATGTTATCTGTTCTCCAAACCCAACACATAGACAAATGCACCGGATCTGAAACGAATGTCACTTGTGGTTCCTTCAGTGAAAAATATTTCAGGGAAGTCACACAATTCCTAAACTACCTACAGGTCAAGTTTGATCTACTGATAGAACCTTTGAAATGTACTTTCATAATTAGTTAGTACAGGCCAAAAGAAAGCTTATTCAGAAAGTCTTTTGAGTTTTAGAGGATATAATCTTAAGGAAAGCTAAGCACAATGGTGATTTTTATCTCCTACATTCAGTTAATTAAGCATGGCTCATAAATTGTCATTAATTTTCATCATTAATACTAAATCACCATAAAAGAATATCTGTAACATTAAAGTTACTTTTGATTCTACATTTTTTCTTTTATGTTGTATTTGGTAAGTCTTGCAAGGGAGCTAATAGAAGTGATTTAACTGTAGACAAACAGCAATATGCAAAGTACAAGAGGAAGTATAATTCCCTGTTATGTGATTCAGAAGAAACGAGTGCATTACAAACAAAATGCAGTTGCTAAAGTCATGCTGAGTTTAAGATGTATAGTAAGCTTCTTATAGTGTGCTATTTCTGTGATGTTCAAATACCAGAATGCTTTGATGAATTCCAGTCCAATTTAGGTCCAAATCTTCAATGTCTAAGCAGAAATCATTTCATCTGACTTTTTGTACAACTCTTTCCTATTCTGTGTTGATCACACTATCCATCATCATTTATCACTGATGATCATTGATGATCATTATCTCTGAAAATGGAAAGCAATTATAATTTTTAAAGCAACATTTCTCACTTATGCCTTTTAACCATTATTTATTGCTTTGACTCTAGCTAAGCCAGAGGCTTGTTACACAACATGCTCTCTTGACAGGCTGTAGATGTCACCTCATTTTGATAAAACTAGAGAGGCTAAACTTAAGTTTTAAATTGAAGGACACCTCCTGCAGACTTCCTTTCTCACGTGTAGGTCCACGCACTCCATTCAATATTCCACTTTCTGATTCAATAATGTCACACACAGTGGTAATCTAATTAACAGTTATCTACTTATTACTCCAGTTAATTATTTTAGCTCTTCATGCCACAAATCGCAGGTGGAGCCCATGAGTTACTTGTCACTGATCTCTTGCTTTTAAAGACAGAAGAGGTCATCTAGTCTTTTCTAAGTAAGTGGTGAATACAGTTGACTAATCAACTCTGATCACTCTCTTGTCTAGCCTGGTACTTACTTGCCAATTTATCTTAACTAAGATTATTTTTTTCTGCAGCAATTTAGTTTTTGAACAATCAACTTGAAACAAATATATTAAATGTTGGCCCATCCAGTGGTGATTCTCCATTAACAAATAATTAAAATTGGTTATTAGCAAGTTCACAAGCCATTTTGCATGTGGCTTATAAACATTTGTAATTTTTTAAAATCACCTTCTCATCTGATACAAGTCAAATGCCATACTATGGTCTACATATATTACATATACAGTTACCTTTATCAACCAAATTTGTAATCTTATCAAATAATGAAATCTAAACTGTTTGACAAAACCTATTTTCCATAAACCCACATTGACTGGCATGAATTATAGCCCCCTTTTTCTGATTCTCTATTAATGGAAAATCCTATTGACTTTTCCATTATTTTGTCTGAATTTGATGTCTGGGTAACTGGCCTATAATTACTAGAACTATTCAGCTTATCTTTTATGAATATCAGTACCATAGTAGCACTCTTTCAGAACTCTAGGTTTTCCTATAATTTAAAGACTTCTTAGAAGTGATCATTTATTCCTCAGTCACAATCTCAAATATTTCTAGATGCACATTATCTTAGTATGCAAAGTTTAAACACTTTTATTTCAAATAAATAACAAAAGTTAATAATCATTATGGCATAGCCATCTATTCTCTGTCGGAGTGATGCTGAGCAAGCTGATATTTATTTTGTCATTTCTTTGTGTTTGCTATATTTCAGTTTTGTGGTTTTGGTTATTATCTCCCACTATAGTTGAATGAGGATGATACTGAAAACAGAGTTATCTTTTTTTCTTGATAGTGGTTATCCATGATTTTCTGGCTATTTAAAAATTGTTTCTAAGGAACTAACACTTTTATTCATATTTTTCTTCCCATGCCTTTTATTGTCCACCATTTTCGTAGACAATTTTCATGTTTATGTCTGTGTGCCTGTTCATTCAATGATAAATAATATTGTAAACACAAAGTCCTGATTGGTCAGTGAAATATTCTGATTTTTGATTTTTGCCTGGTCTAGGAAATACTAAACTGGAAGGTGACATTTCAGGGAAAAAAATGAGTTTTATATATATATATATATATGTGTGTGTGTGTTTGCGCGTGTGTGTGTATATATATATATATTTATCATTGACCTGTGTTATATTCTTCATGGAGAGTTAAATCTATTTGTACAAGTAAGTAATTAGCTGGTAATTACAGATACCATTATGCTAGATCTGGACCTAGGAGATGGCAAAGTAGAGACTGTGTGACTTGTAACTGTTTCTTCCATTTCCCTTTAATTTTAGTCAGAACATGTGTAAATGAGGTAACAGAGATGTAAAACTTTAATACACAGGATCACATTTAATCCCAGAAACTATGAATGCACAGTTCATCTCTGAAAGCTCTTCAATTGTCGCCTTCCTCTCTTGAAAGAAGGATAATTTATCTCATGTTTGCTAAATAGAAGCAGTATGTAAACATGTAGTTACCATAACAACAACTACATCACAAATTCATAACCCGATTTACCCCAGGAAGTTGCTTATTAACTGTCTTTTATTCTAGTAGACTGAGGATTACGGCTGTATTCTAAAACGTCTGGAATGTGCAGTTATTCAGGCTATTCACGAGTACATGCGAGGATGATGTTTCAGCATGTGAGAAAAGATAGGGGAGACTCTTGCACCATTGTCCTCCACCGGTTTCTGAAAGCAGAGCTTCCCGTCCCACCATCTCCAGCCCATTCTCCTTTGTCCTATCCCGAATCCTTCATTAGAATCCATTAGGAAAGATATATTTGTTAAATGCTGTTTGACAGTGGGTTTTGTAGCACTTAGATACCATCTGCTTTAGCAGGTTGAATGGGTTGAATAGATTTTCTGTTATAAAGTTTGCTTTTCTGCATCATCTTCCTGCAAGAACTCAGAACTCCTTTCATGCCTGCAGAGCTGAGCTGCAGGGCCTCATTTCAGACTTTTTGCTTCTTCTGGTGCCTTGCCCATTACAAGATGAGCCAAAGTGGCAGTTTGCATTCTTATGTCTAACCTCTCCTTTCCAGCCACCCTATCCTGAAAATAAAAGTGTCATGCCCATCCATGACACTTGCTGGGAAAAATTGATGCCCTTTCTGATGCTGTAAATCATGCTTGAACAGCAGCTTACAGACCACTAGCTGGCACAGCCTAAAACCACACCAGCCCAGTGGCTCTGTTTAGTTCACAAAACTGCAGCAGAAACACAGGATCCATGGATCCAGAACATATCTATTTGAAAAATAAGCTTTAAAAGGATCTCTGGAGAAATGAGGAAGAATCTTTTGTGTCACTCAAATAAGTTTGATTAAGGGCACTGCCTTTATCTGGTGGGATCTTTGTGCTTTGGGGTCTTCATGCTTTTTGAAAATGTTTAGCATTTTCAGAGAGAGTTAACCAGATCTGCGTAAATCACTCTTCCCTATTCCTTGCACATTTAACAGAGATTATCTTTCTGAGCACTATAAATGTATCTTATACAGATACACAAATGCACATAATTATCCAACACAGAGAAGGTTTTCCTTTCTCCCTGTTAAGTCCGAGCATCTTTAAAAAGTAATTTACAAAGGTGCTTGAATCTCTTTACTGTTTCAGAGAGTGTGTATTTTCTGGTCTTCCTAACCAATTGTACTCCAGCAAAATTCATGAATTTGGTCGCTTTTCCTTCCTTTTCTTTCCTGCTTTTCTACTTCCAGATCTTTTCCTATAGACTTTATTTGACAATACACACTTATTTTATTGGTTTGGCATGCATACAACTTACAGGCTGCAACTCTCTGTCTAATAAATGATTCTGTCAGAGAATGGCTTGGACAAAACAGCCTCTTCTGGTGATATTCATTGCTTGTAAAAAGGAATTATACATCTAACAGGCATTTATTCAAGATCTTACTGCCTATCCATACAGTTCAACAGACTGTCAGATTAGCTGTAATGGTGCCTTCTGGTGACTTTGAATAATGCAACAGTCTGTATCCTCTCAGGTGTTTTTTTGTTTGTTTGTTTTGTTTTTTTTGTATTATTTTTCTGCTTGTTTGTGTTTAAGTGAATTTGACAGGTAGCACTTGAAAGCAAAATGGATGCCTTTACCTGATACAGATACACAAATTTAGTCCAGCTGAGGTTAAATTAAGGCTCCCTCAAATAAGCTTTAATATGCCTAGAAACTCTAATCCTCTGACTATTGAAATGGGAAAGCAAGCAGGAAAGTACCTTGCTTAAAGATACATATAGTTGGGTATACTAAGGAATAATATGTAGTGATGTTACATATCAGGCTTTTTAAACTCAAGACTACTTTACTTCATAAACGTTTTAGACAGAAAAGAAAATTTTGATTGTCATTAAAGGATTTTCAAGCAAACAGTGATAGTCTATGCAAATAAAAGGGTGTACCATCTTTTGCAAAATAATAGAAAAAGAATATAGAATCAGAGTATAGAAAAGCAGTGGAGTAAACAAATAAAACTCAACCATTCAATTTCCTGGATTATCACAATGTGAACAGCTTGCCCTGTGGCTTCTAATAATTATGTTGCATATAATTTGGCAAGTGGCCTTTCTTCCTTAGCAGAAAGCCAGAGAAAGCATGTGCAAACTCCTATACATCATCAAATCTCTGAAAATAAGTTGCTAATAGTATAGGAAAAAATCTTACGTTCAGCACACGCAAAAGGAGAACAGTTTATTTGCTCAATAGAAGATCACAAAAGATTTAGGGGCTGAAGTTACTGTTGACTTTAGCTGAAATGTAATTTTTAAATAAAACTGTGCATCGTTTATCAACCAGAATATGTCTTTATTAAAGCACAGATTAAAGCATAGATTAACTGCAATAATTTGTGAATACATGATGATTTCAGCTAAATATTTTAAACAGAAGGAAAAAAAAAACACTCCTTCAGTGAATCACAGAATCACAGAATGGTTAAGATTGGAAGGGACTTCTAGAGATCATCTAGTCCAAGCAGGGACATCCAGAGCACAGGGCACCTGGTTGTATCCAGGTGTGTTTGGAAGACCTCCAGGGAAGGAGATTCCACAGTCCCCCTGGGCACCCTGTGCCAGGGCTCTGGCACCCTCACAGTAAAAAATTTCCTCCTCACATGGGGATGGAACTTCCTGTGTTGCAGTTTGCACCCATTACCCCTTGTCCTGTCACTGGCCACCAGTGAGAAACAGCTTTTTCCTTTTCTGAAATTTCTTTGGCTTCTAAACTGAAGAGTGCTGGATACCTGGGACTTCATTTTAAACATTTTTAAATGTTTAAAAATGTTTTATTTCCTTTTCATTTTTGCAAAGGAGAGTTGATTTTTGACTAGATTCTTGTTTTACTTCATAGTATTTCCCTGAACCAGATAATCACAGAAAGATTATTTTTATCTTTCCTAATGGAAAACCTGAAAACATTATTGGTTTTAAGGATTACTGCACAATTTTTTTTCATCATCTAGAGTATCTGTGAAAATAAAAATCAATTTTAAATCAGAATGAAATAGGTGTATACTTCTCAATCATAAGTAAAAAATGTGTAGTTCAGTTAAGAGTCAGTTATCATTTCCTTTTTTTAGGCTATTAAGAAAAAACATGCTTATAATTAAATAATTGAGATAATTTCTTCAAGTGGTGTAAATCAGCATTGTTTCATTAACATCAGTGGAGCTGTGCCGATTTCATGGGAACAAAGCAGATTAACTGCAAACAAGACCCTGGCATTTAGTTTCCAAATCCGAAGAGCGACAGGCTCTTGTAGGAGGAGATAGTTTTCCTGCCTGCTGCAGATATGGAGTCTTATACATACATAAAACATAAAACCACACACCAGCGCGCCAACAGGTCTTTAATTATTTATCACACTCAGAACATAGAGTGTGATAACCTTCCTAGAGTCGCTCTTTCATTTGTTAGAGCAGGTCTGCTTAATAAATGTTCAGCATTTGTTTGCTAAGCATGAATGTAAAGTGGAGCAAAACAAGATCCTTGTCAAGGACCATTAAAATGGTAATGCCAGTGTTTGTTATAAAAGGTGATAGTCCCTTGAAAATCATTTATTTTCACTTTTCTCTATGTAGTCTTACAAAGCTGACTGATTTGGCATCTGCTGCTTTGGGCTAGGCAAGATTTCCCTAAATGGCCAAATACTATAGAAATTATACATATTAAAGGTGTATTTGTAGCCAGGAGCTCATTCAGGTGCCCTATTAAATATTTTAGGGGCTCTGTGGATCTTTATGTCCTTCTACTCAGAGAAAATGACTTCAATCAAAACTGGTTTTGTACCTCTTTTATAAGACTCAGAGTCTTAGAGCCTCAGAAACCTTGCATGGGGTTCAGTGAACTATGTGGAGACTGAATTCGCATGACTCTGAGTATCTGTGCCATCAGCTGGAGTTACAAGAGACGGGCTCTTCGGCAAATTTAGTCAACAACATTTTGTTGTTCAGTACAGATACAATGAGAACCAAAATCCATGTGTGCCTATTGCATATTGTAGTTTATAAAAACTACATCAGCAAAAGAGTTAAAATTTTAGCCACATTATAGGTGTCTAGATATAAAAAAATACATTATTAAGCTCAGGTTCAGTTTAAATGCCATGATACCCAAGGGTATAACTTTATGGGTACTGGTTTTGGCAATCAAATTTCCAATGCCCATCAGCCTTTGGTCCCTGAATGTTCACTACCTTGCTCAACTGTACCAAATGAAATACTAATTTATATTAACTGGATCTCTGATATGATCAGGGAGAATATCATCTGTTCTTAGGGAATGGGAGATGGGATAGAGGAATGATTGTCACTTACAGCAGAGTATCATGAAACTATCCCCTGTACAACTCTTATCACAGCACATTTCATGCTCCTGGGCATATAAGTCATTTCTTAGAAGTGTGTGTGGCTGAATGGATGAGAAGGTTCAGAAATACAATCTGGCCAAAAGCTAACTCTAAAAAATAGCAATTAATTTTTGCCTGGATTAAGTCTCTGAATCAACTCAGTTAGCTGCAGACTTTCTAGGAATAATATAGGAATAGGATAAGAATATGCAGCCAGGATTGGCCAAAGAGGCAAAGGGATCTTGAGAAGTCTTAGATGTCAGAAGTAGATACAATGGTCCTTTATCTTCCCTTCCTTCTTTAGAGTTTAGTACAATTCTTACTAAGATCTTTTCAAAATAAAGACTTAGGGTATTACCAGCCATATCCACTAAAAATGTTGCATTTCAAATGAGTCCTTTAAGTGTTGTATTGTTTCTTGATCAGAAATTTGTTTTGCCTATATTCAATTTTGGTTTTGCTCTTGTATTTTACTACTGCTCAGGATTCTTCCCACACTTCTACTTCTACTAGGACAGTTTTTAAATAGAGGTACTTTAAGGGTATGAGATATTTGCATGCTAATGTTCCATTTTGGAATACTGTTGATTCTCAGTTTCTTTAGTGATTTATCCCTCTTTTTTAACCACTGAGTCCTTTTTGTTGAGCAGCTGCTCTTTTTCCATTTGGCAAGTTCTCCTTCTGTGTCTACACTAGGACTCTCTTTAAAAGCCAGTATTAAACCCATGGTTGATCACTGAGTCTCCACCCAGACAGTAGATGACCAGTGCTACCACTTTGTTTTGTCTCCAGTGGCCTTTCCTGTGGGTTAAAGTTGAGTTTACTCCAAAATTCAGGCTTCTTTCTAGAGGTTCACCTTCATGAAATATGTTCCCATTGAATGAGAATGACGAAAAAAATGTCCATAATGAATGCTTTCTCTTGTCTCTTGAGGATATCCAGGTACTCACTGTCTGTCCAAAATAAAAAACTGAGCAGTGCTGGATCTTCACTGATGTGCAGTAATGCCATTCAGAGCACAAAATGAAAATAAGAAACCCAGGAACAACACAGTTGTCACATTTTGCCTCAGTTGGAGTGGAGTTGCCACCTGGAACACACAGATTACTGACTGACTGGCAGCTCTTGCAGGAGATGCATACTGAAAAACTCTGAATCAGCCAAGATTATGCTGCAGCTCCTCTCTGGAGCTCCTCTCTGGAAGTTTTGCTTTTCCAGTAATTCACATACTACTGTTTTTAGGGTTTTTTTGGTTCCGAAATATTCCCCTCTCACCTTGTTCCAGAGTCGTGACTCTCTTTCAATTTCTAATTTGGGGTTATGAATTAGGAAATGGATGCATCTATATATTAGAGCATATTTTTTTTTCTTTCTAATAAAAATTCCACTTATCTAGGATGTACTCTTTTGTGCATTGGCCCTTCCTTCTTACAGAAGGAAGAAAACAGATCTTAATTTATTTTTGGTTCATCGTTTTTTTTCAAAAGTAAGTTCACTGTGTTGTTCCTGGTTGCTTTTTTTTTAGTATGTGCTTTTCCTGGTGGCTTTTTGTTTAATCTATTTTCAGAAGCCTCTAGTGGAAAAAATTCACAAGCTCTGCCAGGTTTCAAAAATATCACCTTATTATGATGCTTGACACAATAAATAAATAAATAAATTCATTTTTACAACACTCTACTTATTTGAAGATTTTTATCAGTTTTATCTACTATTACTTTTCCAGTAAAACAATTGTAAGTGATTCAGTCATGGAAACATAGTATCTTCAAGGTTGGAAGGGATCTCTAGAGCTCAACTAGTCCAACGTCCTGCTAAGGCAGGCACACCTAGAGCATGTGGCACAGGGCGGCATCCAGGCGGGTTTGGAGACCTCCAGAGAAGGAGACTCCACAA
>JAUBOD010000994.1:1094851-1116394 GCA_032353885.1 Nothura maculosa
GCACAGGCAAGTGCGTCGCTAATTGGGATTTGAGGCCGCAGAAGGCCTTGTGATACCCGCAGCTTTGCTATATATATGATTTGTGGACAATCAATCCTTTTCAGCCCAGGGCAGGCAAGATGTCAATCAGCTCCTTTTGATGTTCTGCCTCTGAGGTGAAAATATTTTGGGATGATTTTAGTTTGTTTGCTAGGTAAAAATGAAGAAAAATTCCTTGAACAGTGCATTCTTAGCACAAGTTTTTGCCAGAGTCTTGTGCAAATTGTGTGAAGTTTTGTTGAAATATCCAGGATGATTTCTTAGAACAGAGGGAACTGCTAAGAATGTGTAATCATGAAGAGGAAGAGTTATTTCATTGGGTGAGACTGAACTAAAATACATTCATTTAATTAGTTAAGAAACACCCAGGGTCCATGTGATGATTTTCCCTCATTTTTTTCCCACATTTATGTTTCTGCTTGTAGTCCTTTGAGGCTGATGGGTCCAAGCTGTACACTAGATGGTGCTTGCACAACACAGGGAGCAAACAGTGCTCCGTCTCAAGATGTGTCAGCACGTCAATGCTCCTCCTCTCCTTGAGTATTTTCTGTGATGTACACTCTGTTTCAATAAGCGGAGTCATGTAATTAAATATAGGAGGTTTGTGTGTGATGTTATTTGGTATTTTGCTGATGAGTGCAAAGAAAAGATAAAATCATTCATTTGCATAGCTGAATATATGGTTTCATAGGCTGTGTATACACACAGTCTGACAGCTCCAAGTTTCTAAATACAGGAGTGAGTATCTTTGCAGTACTTTAAAGAGCTACATATGTGCAGAACAGGGAAGAAAGGAAAGAGTACTGTATGTTTGTATAGCACCTAGTGCAAAGGGTTTCTCAACTAGACTGAATTATTTAAAATTAAAAAGAAGGAAAGAACTATATAAAGACAGGCAAATTGTGCAGGAGGTTTTTGTGTTACAAATTCTTGGGATTTCTGATAAACTAAAAGGAATAAAACCTAATGCACACATTGTCATATTTCCATACATTCCACAGATTTTATATATATCAATAAAGAATCATCGGGATTTAATTCAAAACAACCCAAAACAAAGAGTTCCACAAACTCCTGACAATGGTTCAAATTTCAGAATAGCTAGACTCGCCCACCACAACACTCCAATAAAACGTATTTGTTTTTCTTTTATATAGGAAGCACAGCGAGCTTACACTACCAAAATAACACAAACACTAATTCATTCTATTTTATTTGAAGTTCGGATATAGTAACAGCTTACAACAGCATAGATATCTCAGTTATATATATTTAACTCTAAACTTATTTAAGGATCTTTTATATTTTAATCACGTCTGGAGCCTTGGATACCTGGAAGGTTGTCTAAAATCAAATGTAATTACTTTCCATTGATGCACATTCTGAGCAAGGCTGGATTTTGGACAGAGAAAGGGAGCCCATTGCAACGCTGCAGAAGGGAGGACTGGCAGAAGGAAGGAGAAAGAAGTTGAGCCAGATTTGTCTAGACCGGTGCCAATATCGAAATCCAAGCATCTCAACCCAAATTGTGCTCCCAAAATACATATAAGAGCCCAAAAAATAGTTTTCAGAGGCTTCCAAAAGATGAGTTCATTAGAATCCAGGTGTTTGTAAGAGTAGCACTGGTTGCCTCCAGTGGGCCAAGCTATTCTTTTCTGTAGTACCAGGGTAATGGATATGGCTGTTGATGGGACACTGGTGCACTTGCATTCAAAAGCCAAGCTGCTGAGGGTGTACCAGAAACAGAAACACAACTACCTTTAGCTAACAGATTTTCAACTTTAAGGACTCACTGGACATTTTATTTAGCTATGTTTAAACACTAAATCACCATGATTCCTTGCCCTTTCCTTTCCTTTTTTTTTTTTTCTTTTTTTGCCAAAATCGAAGAAGCTTTGTCAACCTCCCTATGAAGCAAGATGATATCTCAAAGGAGGCCAAGACACATTAGTTTCCAAGAGGCCCATGAAGGCAGCAAGGTCATGCCAGACTATGTGCACATCTGGATTTTGGTATGTAGAAGAGAAAAAGCATCTGCTCCCATTTACATAGAAGAATTAGCAGTTGGGCTCCAAAGTTGGCTCCTAAGATTCCATCTGACTCTGGGAGTCAGACGCCAGGTGCTGGCTTTTACAGCTCTGTTGCTTCAGGATTTAGGTTTGGATTTTATGTTTTAGCAGTTGCAGGAGAAGGCAGCACTGCTTTTTTGTTCTTCTCCCATCCTCCTGCCTTCCCTTCCCCTCTCTCCCTGCCACTGTTTTTAGTTCAGATTAGGAGACAGACATGCAAACTTGTCGGGATCCAGAAGGATCCATGCAGATTCAGCTTTTCCCCAGATCAGTAGGAAGGACAAGAGAAGAGAGGAAAAAAAAACTACAAAGTGAGGACTGAGGAGGGGTTTTTTCGGGGGTGGGGAGCGGAGCGGGGAGGAAAGGGATGGGCGGGGAGGAGGGACAGGGAGCAGACGCATCAGGAGTTTTCATGAGTCAAATCCAATAAGTGAATCACGTCAGTAAGTCATAGGAGAAACGTGTGCAGTTGGAGCCAAGGTGTCTGGACTGTCTGAGTTGGCATCTCCTTCACATAATTGTAGCCTGGCCAGCTGATAGATAAATAAACAAATAAATAAGTCCTACAGACACACCCTTGTATTACACACACAGCACTGAATCAGAGACATTATCGTGTGTTTGTCTGTGTCCGATGGATGGTGGCAGCTCATACCCTGCACAGGGCAGTTAAAATAATCCAGGAGTGTGTGTTCGGTGCCCAGGAAGAGAAGGGAGGGAGGGGTATGCGAGGGAATAGGGAGGGTGTGGTGCTTGGGGGGAAGGGGGATGGGAGGTGGGAAAGGTGCTGATTTCAGCCCTGTAGCGTCAGGATTGCGTCAATTTGGGTTTCAACCACGTCTTCAGTCTCCGAGCGGAGCTACTCAGAGGAGCCAAAACAGGAAGGGGGTTGCAAATCAGTGTGCAAAGGGGAGGACCGAAGCTTCCCCTCCCCCCTGCTCTCCTCCAGCCCTCTCGCTGCCTCCTCCTCCACCTTACCCACTGCTCGTGTCTCTGGGTTTTGTTTTGCTTTTTAGAAAAAAAAAAGAAAGAAAAAAAAAGAGAGAGAGAAAAAAAAAAAAGAACGCCCTGAAAGAGGCGGTTGTCCGGGCTCTGAGCGAGCGAAGAGGCAGAGGGACGGCAGGACAAGCAGCCCCAGCACCCTGGGCAGGGCGCTCGGTAGAGTGGGCAGCGTCTCCAGCACCGCGGACAGCGTCTCCGGCACCGCGGACAGCGTCTCCGGCACCGCGGGCAGCGGCTCCGGCACCGCGGGCAGCGCTCGCCGCCAACATGGCTCCGATCGCCGCCAGTCGCCAGCAGTTCGGTAAGCGCGTCCCGACCCTCCTGGCCGCCCCCTTGGGGCTGCTGTTGCCCCCCCCGGGCGAGGCGTCCGCACGCAGCCCCTGCCCAGCCATCCCAGCGCCTCCCTGCATGGAGCGAGTTCCGAGGGGCTGTGTTTCTCCCAGTTCCCTTCCAGCCCAGAAGTTGTGTGAATTTCCTTTCCTCCCTTTCTCTCTTTCTCCTCTTAGCCCCTACCCGCTGTAATGCATGGGAGAAATGAAAAGGTCTGGGTGCGTGCCTCTCGGGAGCAGGGTGATTTGGTGTCGCTTTCTCTGTCTCTGATTAAAGTAATGTGGCTTCAGAGTTAAAAGGATGTAAACACATTCCAGGGCTAACAGAAATCTCTCTGTTAAGCCAATTTTGGAATAATTGTTATGTCTTCTTTTCTTATTATGGAGAAGAGTTGTGAGCTGTAAGTCAAAGCAAGAGGTAGCCTTGTTAAGAATCTTGCTAGGAATATGAAAATACAGGATCCCACTTTTTTCTTTTACTGAACAGTTGCATCTGCTTAATGTTTCTTTTTTTCTTTATTTTTTTCATGAAGACAACAATGATAACAATGAACTTTTTAGCTCTGTCTTCTCTAATCACTTGATGTAGGTGATACAGGAAGTTTCAGAAGCAGTTGTATATGTGCACTTATAAAATGTGTATGTATATATATATATATATATATATATAAATAGCTTTACTCAGGTAAACAGTAGGTAGAAGTGTTTCTGTACTCTCCTTTTACAGATATTGACTCTAGCCAAGATTTTGTTTGCTGTCTCAGTGTTTTAATTCAGAGATCATTCCACTGACCTAAGTGAAGTGACTCCAGATTTGCATCACATAACTCAAATAACAATTTAGCCCAGGATCAATAGATAGCATTTCCTATGGATACACTATCTGGAATGACTAACCAGTTGATTTGCCTTATGACAAAAGCAAGAAATGTAACACAATTAGTTGTAACTGTGAAATCATTGGAGTTACCATTACATCTTCTTTCCTACCCCACCCACTAGATGTTTCTAACTGCATTTGTGACATCGTTCTCATCTAATTACTGTTTAAAGATACTTAAAATTGTAAATAGTAAATTGATCCTAATACTGCTTTCAGTAGCAGGACAAATAGAATATAGCCTCATCTCCACCATCACAAGAAGTCAAAATGTTATCTAATTTAACAGTATGGGAAATGTGCAAATCATATTTAATGAAATGATTGAAAATTCTATACTTAACCAGAAAGCATTTTTGTCTAAGTTAAGCACGTGGCTCTGAGTTTCCTGAATTCCCTGGGCTGCAGAAATGGTAGAAATGTAAAATACAAGAAGTTTTAAGAAATTAATGCTTTAAATAGCCTTTAAGTATGATTGAATTTTTACACTTAAGTACGTAGAATGATACAGCTTGAAGGCAAAGGGCGAGTGACATGACTGTTGTTAGATGAAATTCACTGGCAGGCCTGATCCTTTTTGTGCTGGAACATTATGTCCTAATTTGATTTGATATATATATATCTACTTTGCTACTAAAAGGCAGTGGTATCATGGCAGCATGTCCATTTGACTGGCTTTTACCTGTTTTAAACTGATTGAGCCATTCATGGAGGGGGATAGTGCTGCTATTCTCATCCAGAAAGATCTGCTAATTGCTTGCTAGAGAACCAGAACTGTTACACAATTGCCTTTATGCATAAACAATGTCATCCATTAATATTCTACTAGCCTTCCACCGGTGCAGGGAATAAGGATTTAGCTTTGATTGTTAAACTGTGAGAGGTTTAAACTCACTTAGTAATGTTACTTATGGGCAAAATTGGATTTCCAATTAGTCGAGCTCATTTGCCCTTTCAATGCATGGTTGTGAAGGTCTAATGATACTCTCTGTGTAACTATTACATCCACATGGTAACCGAAGGTTGTAACACTTTCTCTTTATGCAGCTTTCAAGTACAGGGTTCAGGGTAATGTAAAAGAAAAATACTTTCTAACATATTTCTTACTCCTAAAAACTACTGACCCTGCCTGTAAACTTCCTATAGCTTTGATCTATACTTTCAGAGATTCAAAGCTTTGTAGGTATCAATGATACACTAAAGAATTTTTTCAGCTTTGGGCTCACACGTGACAGTCTAATGTCACATCCATCCAGAAAAGACATTTGGTATATAGTTATCTTGCCTTTTTTTTTTTTTTTTTTTTTTTTTTTTTTCATAGACATCTCCCTGAAAATCCCATCAAAACTGTTGTGTGTTATAACCTCCTCTTAAACTCCCTTCCTTCAAGAGATACCTCCAGGCAATTATAGGATCAGACCATAAAAAAAAAAAAAAAGGAGGTAATTGAGTGTACAGAGTGTTCTAGGAAGCAGTGTGAGGAAAGTAGATGATGGATCTATAAGTAATGCATTTTTCAGAATCTGTTTTTTCTAACCAACAAAACTGCATAAACTCAAAGCTGAAGCCTTCTGACGAAGCCAGCATTACTCACTCGGACAAAATTGCTCCATATAAAGTCAGAAACTACACAGAGAAGGATGAGTGATTCTTGAGCAATTACTAATGGTTATTACTATTAGACAGGAATAGTATTTTCCTTCCAATTACACTGTGTATGGAAAAGTACTAACATAAGTGTGCCTGGTGCAGGACTACACGTTTACGCCTGCAGGTGGCGAGCAATATGTACACTGCAAAGCATTTCAGTCTGCCAGCTTGGCTGCTGTTACTATCTCGTATCAGTTTGTTTTATTTAATTATTATTTTATGAAATATCATATGGAATCCAAGGCACTGCTAGTTATGTGTTTGTTACTATTTATTTAATTTGCAGATGAAATTCCTACAGTGGTTGGGATCTTTAGTGCATTTGGCCTTGTCTTCTCTGTCTCCCTTTTTGCTTGGATCTGCTGCCAGCGTAAATCTTCCAAATCCAATAAGACCCCTCCATATAAGTTTGTCCATGTTCTGAAGGGGGTTGACATTTACCCTGAAAATCTCAACAGTAAGAAGAAGTTTGGAGCAGATGATAAAAGTGAAACAAAGAACAAATCAGTGACGCCAAAGAATTCTCTCCACCTTGACCTGGAGAAGAGAGATCTAAATGGCAACTTCCCTAAAACAGCCCCAAAAACCCAGAGCTCTCCAGATCTTGAAAATTTGTCTCCAAAGCACTTTGCAGAAAGAAATAAAGATTCTGTGTCCCCTGACAGCTTAAAATCAACCACATCCCTGTCCTCTGAAGAAAAACAGGACAAACTAGGAACTCTCTTTTTCTCCTTAGAGTACAACTTTGAGAGAAAATCATTTGTAGTGAATATCAAAGAAGCACGTGGGCTGCCAGCAATGGATGAACAGTCAATGACTTCTGATCCTTACATCAAAATGACAATCCTGCCTGAGAAGAAGCATAAGGTGAAAACCAGAGTGCTGAGAAAAACCTTAGATCCAGCTTTTGATGAGACTTTCACATTTTATGGGATCCCCTATAGCCAACTCCAAGACTTAACACTTCACTTCACGATTTTGAGCTTTGACAGGTTTTCCAGAGATGATGTCATTGGAGAAGTTCTCATTCCCCTCGCAGGAATTGAATTGTCGGGAGGAAGGATGCTAATGGACAGAGAGATCATCAAAAGAAATGTTAGGGTAACATGTTTTTATTTAATCTTTAAGAGTATTGTGCTAGTTTTAGCCATCATTCCTGTGTAATGCTGTGAGCACTTTAGAAAGGGAGCAAGTAAATCATAAGAATCATGCTAATGCTTTCATAAGGAATCAGTCAGTATAAAGAAGCAGTTACACAAATGCAATAAAAGAACATTGCAGTGAGCATAATACAAGAAAATGTTGGTGTCCTAAACTCTGGACAGTAAGTTTGGTGGATCCATTTACATTAGGCCAAGAGGCCTCAATCCACATGAATTTGCTTGAAAACAAAATAATGCAAATATTTATGTACTACTCCCTTTTCCTGTTTGAAGTCACTCTTTCGCAAAGTCAATGAAAATCTTTACCTACACAGATTTTGTGGCAGATTCATAAAGAATATAGATGTTCTTTAGTTATAGTATTGGGCACTAATAGAACAATACTGTTGGTACAGTTTTGTGCTGTTATTGCCTCTTTCCTAAGAATTGTGACACAGGCAGCAGCTCTGCTAAGGACAGTAAGATATGGGAGCAGCCAAAGCCTCACTGAAGTCAGTGATAAAATACAATGACTTCACTGGGCAAAAATAATTCCTTTTTTATGTGGTTACAGAAAGTAAAGATCATTTACAGCAATCACCACTGAACCACATAAATGCTCATGCATCAGACACATCTCTTAATCTCTACCAAGGAAGTAGAATGTGTATTGACTTTCAATCTGATTGTTTTCAAAGACTAAGCACGCTGCCAAATCAAATAAATGTCTACCAGACAACACACCTATAACTGATATTGGTATTTTACAATTCTACTGCTCCTGTATTACAACTATAACTATGTCTCTGATATTTTGCTGATATCTTATTGGGTTTCCTGATGTATAAAATACTGTTTCCTTTTGCTTCCCCTGCCTTATTTGTTTTTGTGAAATAAGTCTGTTACTTCCACAAATGCAGTCTAATAATTATACAGAAAATCTTTGATCTTATTCCATTTATATGACAGTCCTTTAGAGATTGTTAGGGATGAGACTTTAGTAATAGTTTGAATCCTTACAAGCTAAAAAGATTTTATTGAAGATTTTTTTTCTGAATTGTCTACTCAACTTTTAAGTATGTTTTTTACAGTATTTAGTTTTGTCTAAGATATTTTCCTTTCATTGAGTTTGTTTCCCAGGATTTAGGAATTATATTTTCATCTCTGAAACTAATGATATCATATTAAAATATATTTTAGCTTTCTATTTATTTAACGTTCAGTCTACTAGCAAACTATAAGAAAAGTTATGTAACTATACTAGAGGGAAATGGTAAACCAGCACAGCTGTATGAATGATATCTTCTTTTATCACCTCAGGAAATACAATTATGTGACATTTAAAGATCTTATTCTTAATTCCAGTTTTAAGCTCTGTCAGGATAATTGCTCATAAAAAGTCTTTTTTTTTCCCTCTCACTTCTTCAGAAATCATCTGGGCGTGGAGAATTACTGATCTCTCTGTGTTATCAGTCTACAACAAACACACTAACTGTGGTTGTTTTAAAAGCCAGACATCTACCTAAATCTGATGTGTCAGGATTATCAGGTAATGGTTTGACTAATGAATGTGCTCTAAGAATGCAGAGTAAACAGAGGAGACACAGTTAAAATGTGTCATTTCAATGATTAAAAATAGCCTAGAAATGAAGGAATAGTGCCTCTATTATTTGCAGTCTGTTAATTTTATTCCCATTTAGGTCAATGCTTTAATTTCCAGGGTATATCTTTTACAGACTTTCTCTCCAATCACAGAGTAGAAATTCAAGGCATCTGTTAGCAATAGAAACGAATGAATCTTCTCACTATCTTGAATTGAATCCATCTGCCATAAGTATGCAATAGTGTTGACAGATACTAAAAGCTTTTAGTTATGACAAAAGTTCAGTTTATTATTACTGGAAGATGTTACTATTACTGTCCTGAGTTTGCTCTACTGAGCAGTAACATTTATTTGGCAATGTTAAAAGCTGAACTATCCCAGTGCTGGAAGCAAGCTGTAGCATTTCAACCTTTCTCATGAATGGGGCTCCTGGTGCACAATGGAGAGGCAGTTTTTACACTCTCTTCTCTTGGTCTTGTATCATTTTGACTTCAGTGGAACTTTCTTTGAAATCAATGCTAGATTTGCACTTAAGTGCACATTGATGTTCAGATAGATAACATAATAGAGTAAAAATTAAAATACAGTATGTTAACTACCTGAGAATAAAAAAAAACATACCATAAAGTAACAGTATATAACACAGGTCTCTACAGACATGCATATGTGCTATTGATATGATATTCTTTTGCTTCTCAACATTTTCCTGAAAGAAGCTCAGGAGAAAGTAGTTTTGGCAGCCACTACATCATTTACTACAGTCAATACTACAGCCTCTTCCTCTAACTCGAGAGATACTGCAGTTTATCTAGACAGTCTAATCAGCCATGGATCTGGTACAGCAGATAGAAATAACTCCCATTTACATCAGCTTCACTGAATTCTCCTTTTTGATCTTACTTTTATTCTCATATCACAGAAGAGATAAATAGACCCCAAAAGTTTACTGCATTATAAGTGAGCACACTCCTTTCAATGGCCATTCCCAAGGGGATAGCAGACATTGGCAGTTTCATGAGGATGGCATGATAGCAAGCTGATTTCTTGGGCTGAGATCTGGGCTAGTGAGAAAAAGGCTTGCTTTGAAAAGAAAGGCCCTCCTGGTCTCAGCAGCTACCTAGTCTCTACAACACACTTATACCATACACTTGCTTTACAATCTCTCCTATGCTTTAAGCTATAAATTCTGCTTGTGCTTTTTGCTTCCCTCAGTCCAACCTGGTTAACTATAACAGCAGTAAATGTTTCTAGGAGTTATAAGCAGTCATGCTGCTCCTGGACACTCAGCTCATTTAGATAGTCCTTCACTATTTGCTGGTCATCATCTAGTCCTGACTCAATGGATATTTGAGTGCTACTAACATACAGCATTTGTGACTGTCGTTATCCCCACTGTGTCTTTCTCATCAGACCTACATAAATCTTGGACAGAGCAGGGTGCTATGCTTAAGGCACCCTGTGTGGTCAGCTAAACAATTATTTAGCTGAATTTCCTTTAGAAGATGGGAGCTTTTTCACTCTGAGGCTGTTCCATTCACCAGTTCAACTAAATTTTACAAGTTTTATTGGTCATCAGCTATAAAGTGTTTAAAAGATCTGAAGAAAAAATCAAGAGGAATATCCTGGCTTTATTTATTAAATGGCCAGAAACAGTAATTTAAACAGAAATGGACAGCAGCATATATCCACTGAATGCTCATGTGGCATGCACTCATATGGGGGCAAGCAACACAGTAATTACATCTATCTTTTTTTTTAATTATAGAATACAAGAATGAAGATATATTATCTATTACTCCTTTCAAAATATCTTAGATTAAGAAAATAAAAATCTCTATCATCTGACCATTTTGGTCAGAAAACATTGATACAGTACTTTTAAATATTATTATTATTATTATTTAATTTTCCTTACACTCAGCTACGCCTGAAAACTGAAAGCAGATTTTTTTTCATGGAATATCACATTTGACTGGTTCCAGTAGGGAGAGGTTTACATTGTACCTTTGAATGTGGAAGGAGGCCCACGTTTGCACTGAAATAAGTGCTAATGTACTTGAAAAGGATGATTTTTAATGTGTTCTGTAGTCTAACAAGAATTTCTCTAAAGGAAGAAGTACAGTCATCATTAAAGTAATAGGAAAAGAATCTTGCAACAGTAAAAAAAGTTCTGAAAAGCACAAACATTCTTAAGTTGATTAACAGATGAAAAATATGAACTTTTCCCTTTTCCACATTTTGATAGTACAGCACCATCACATAGTCAGATACAGATATCAACAAGAATCTATTTTTAAAGTACTACATTTGTTCAATAAAAATAGTGAGAACAACTTAATCAAGCTAATTGACTTTGGTAGAACTGCAACAGAAGTGAAGAGCATCCATTCATTCATCTTCTCAGCATAAGACCCTTCTCCCCTTTCCTAGGCCTCTCTTATTAATGCTAATGATTAACTCTTACTTGTTGAATAAATGTGAAAAGTAGATTTCTATTACACATAAATATGTAAGCATACATATTTAATAGTCTATTAGAATTTAGTATATTTTCATCTTTATGTGCAATGGTGATGTAATCATTCAGGTTAATGGATTAGCAGGGAGGATTAATGTCATGAAGGAAACATTATGCCTTAAATTTTGCTGGTTATATTGATTACATTTTTGATGAATATAAAGGAAGGTAAAAGGACTGACTGAGATGTGACCATCAAAGCTAAATGAGATGACTCATCTTCCATAAGTTAAAACAATTCCTCTTGTGATGCAAATATGCTGTTATATTGCAAAGCTTATCATTAACAAGATTGATGAACTTTTGAAGGGCCATATTCAGTAGCTAATGCACATTCTTTTTCTTGTCATTGCAGATCCTTATGTCAAAGTGAACTTGTACCACGCTAAGAAAAGAATTTCTAAAAAGAAAACTCATGTGAAGAAATGCACCCCGAATGCTGTGTTCAATGAATTATTTGTCTTTGACATTCCTTGTGAGGGTCTTGATGATATCAGCATTGAATTTTTGGTGTTAGATTCAGATAGGGGGTCAAGGAATGAGGTCATTGGCCGGTTAACCTTGGGATCTTCAGCAGAAGGAACAGCTGGAGAGCACTGGAAGGAGATTTGTGAATATCCTAGGAGACAAATTGCCAAGTGGCATATGTTGTGCGATGGTTAGCAGCCGAGAGAGAGGTCGGAACTTAAAAACCTATATATATTTCCATTAGCAAGGAGCAATTTCCTTTCTTTGCTGTGTATAATTACAGGCTTGTAACTACAAGAGTTTTTTTTAGGGGATAAAGACTGGATTGAATTATCAGAATAGAAGGTAGCTGAATTTTCACATTAAATCAAGGAACTTCTTTTTCATTAGTCTTTAACATAATTTGATGAGAGATTCTTACTCTTCTGGAGTTTACATAGCCCTTAACTTCAATAAGAACAGCCTATCTGTTATGAATAAGTCACTGGAAACCTTACTAGTATTATTATATAGAAGAATATTAATATACTCTTAATTACCATTAATAGATATTAGTGGATCTAAGAGAAAAAAGGTGGTTTACTGATCCTATGAAACCATTAAGAATGACAGTAAGAAGAGAATTCCTTCTGCCCCTCCATCAGAAACCTTCTCTTATGAAAATTCAATCATTATTTATAAGTTTTGGTTTCTTATATTCAGATCATCCCAAAGACTGAAAAGTTTTTCAGTGATTTGTTTTACATATCACATCCTGTGCAACTAGTTGTTCTATGTGTGGGATTACTGTATAATTACTTACACTTGGATTTTTTAATATGTATATATTTAACATGGAGTTTTATTACAGCAAGTAAAGTAGATACATGATAAAAATCAGTGAGCAAGTTAACATTGTTGTTTGTCAAAGGGCTCCTTCATAGGTTACCACACAAGATACAGGTTGGGGAGAATTTGAGATTTAAGTATGATTTGAGTTCTTTCCTCTGAAAAGGTTGACACTTTAGTATTTCTAGTCAAGGGAAAATATTTATATTGAAATGAAGCAACATACATAACACTACAGTCAATGTTTTTTCACCAACTATATTTCAAGCAGTTTAGCAGTACTGAAAGTTGTTCCTCTTTTTCTTACTCTGTTTAACTTCCTGAACTGTGAATCGTCTCACTACAGTCAATAACACTACTTCCAACATATGAAGTTGAATGCATTTCTAAACTTCTGCAAGATAGGAAACCAAGCTCACATTATAATTCATGCAACATTATGTTAGGCAAACTACTTGAAAAAAATATATTTCACTTAGATCATTTGCGATAATGTCTGTTACTGATTGTACTGCAAAATGGTGGTGATAGGAGAAAATAACATCATGATTTCATCTTAGTGCGACATATGAGCATATTAACTTTCTTAAACTGTGCCAGGTTGGGGGAGTATGAAGTGTAACATACACAAGTACAGAAATAAAACATTTAGGCCTGTGAAATTTACTCCTTGTTACACCAGATACATTTTTAGGCTGTCAGAACTATAGCACAACTGAAAGCAAATTACTTCCTAAAGTTTGTACACTGATTTCTGATATAGTACTGTTTGCAAATATTAATCCTCTGTTCTTTTCAATTAGAATTTATATGAAGAAAATGGTACTGTGGAAATAACAAAGATTTAAAACGTGCAAAAGCAGTTTTCAGTATTTTTGTATATATGTTTTTTGACATATACCACTGAATACCACTCAAGTGAATGAGACTATCCAGGACTTAAGAGATTGTTTTGTGTGAATGCAGATAACAGAACAGGCATACAAGTAAAAGGAAGGCATTGGATATTAAATTAGTCTCATTAAACAGCATATCCAGGTCTTACAGAAAACTGTTTGAGCTTTTTGTTTGACTTTGTGTGTTCTCATAAGGCCAAAATATGTTTGCAGTAAAGGATGCTGAAATAAGAAATATGCAAGTATAGCACTGGAAGAATTCTATTGAAACTCTTTCAGGTTTTGTGTCAGTAATTTCTCCAGTTTTTGAGAATGTGTTTGATATAACAGTGTTTATAAAGTTCTGTAAAAATGCATTTTCAAAATAACATTCACATGCCTTTTATGATAATGCTTAATGTAAAAACAAAACAAAACATATTGTATGTATAAAAGAGATGACTCTTTTTTGCTTATTTCTTTAGAATGTTGATTAACTGCTTAAGGGCTAGAGTTTGCCAACCTCATTATAGTAGACCTAATCCAAAGCTGAGAAATTAAAGATGACCATAGGCTTCAGTGGGGCTTGAAGTGCAATCAGAATAAAACCTTTCTTAAGAATCAGTCCAGAAATACCAGTGGGACTGTGGGCTCAGTTTGATACAATGAAGTTTGGAAGGGTTCATGGCAGTACCATAATGGCCAAGTTTTTACAAATACTAGTAAGGAAAGAACTTATATGCAAATGATTGCAACAAAGGGAGCAGGATAGCTTGTACTTAAGAAATAAATAAAAATGAGGTTTTATATATTGGCCCATAAGTAGTACATTATCTCTAAAAACTAGATGACAACATCATTTGTCTTTACTGGACAAAAAAAATCTTATACCTAGCAGGAAAAAAATAATCATGGGCTGTGACCATCTTTCATTTTGGCATCCAACAAGATATTGTCAACATTTTTTTCAGATGTCCATATCAGCCTGACAGTTAATATTTCTACCAGCTAAATGGCAGTTGTTTGTGGGGGCGGGGGTAGGACGAGGAGAGGGAACAAAAAATTTTTATTAAATTGAAAAAAATGTAAATAGAATTTTCTTTTTAATTTAAAACAATGTTTAGCTTGGGAAGTGGAGTAAAGATGACTTGTTACACATCTGTAAACCAGATAAGGCAGGAGAGAATGTAGCCTGTCCCAAGATGAGAAATTCTGCTGTTTTATAGAATATTTGATTCTCATTGTGAATATCTTGAGCTCTGTTAAGGATACCGTACTGTATGAAACATGTAAAAAAATGTTTGTCTAAGTAGCTTACAAAAATAACTCCCTGTGTGGGAGTCTATCCATGTCCAGAAATCTGTTGTAACTAAATACCTGATTCGTTATGATGTTGTAACTTAATAGAAGCTATTGGAGAGGAAGCATGGTGTACGAGGTTTCGTAAGTTTTTTTGTGCTGGTTCTGTATGTTGTGCCATGTGTGTAAGACAACAATAAACTGCTGCTTTTGTTCATCCCATCCCAAAATAATTATCCCACTAACGTATCTTTTCCAGATACTTCTGTTGCTGTTGGTGCTCATTGCCTACTCTTTCACGTTCTTACCAAAAACACTGTGCCTTGCAAAATATTCTTGTTCTCACAGAGGTGGATTTGACTTGTTTTGCTAAAGTCTATCACATGTTCTTTATTTCTAGCTTCTTCCTGCTTTTGCTTTGAACTCAGGCCAAAATCTGAAACATCACCCACAATACAAAATCTGAGCCCCTGCACGGGTGCTACAGAGACCACTGATACACAGAATTAAGGAAAGACCAAGTCTTACACATTATGTAGAAGAATGGAACAGCAAGTCACATTTTACTCTAGGAATCCTCATTTGGTAGCTATAAATAAAACTTATCCCTCAGCAGTCACAGTTTTAACACTCATACTTGCTTTGATAGCCAGGCATAACCTTGGAGATCTTTGGCTGTCTGCAGAAGGTGGAGGCACATTCTGAGCTATTGGCATTCATTCTGTGGTGTCAGAACACTGTGAGACTGCAACTGCTTACCTGGAGACTTTGCTTCCTCATTCTTGCCACAGAAATTTATGTGCAAAAACTGTGACGCGATTCACTGGCCAAAAGCCTGACACTGAACACCTTGCATGTTTATAGGCTGGTACATTCTCCCTCCAAACCTCCTGTCCCCAGGGCATAGTTATCTGGCGCAGAAGTGTTCTATTCCATTCTCTGCACTTACCTCTTTCTTCCTTTTCTGTGTTGTGCACAGGAAATAATGTTTCTCAATACAACCCTGATTTATTTCTGGTCACATTTCAGACCTGCCTCTTCAGTATAGAGATCAAGACTGCCTTTATTTTTTGGCTATAATGCAGTTCGTTCTCAGGGGAGGCCTCAAGGCCACTGTCCCAACTACTTGTATCTCAAGTTGCTGCAACAAACAACCCCTGTCAGACCTCAAGGAAACCCTTGAGAAGCCTCCCCACCGGCTGACCTGATTGCTGGGATATAACACCAAGTCCCTTGCATTTGTACAGCATCAAGGACAGCAATATGCTGCACACACAGTAAGAACATATAACCATGAATTACTGTAAACAATACTTTGCTTTAACAACATTCAAATATATTCCACATAAACTGCAGTCCTACCTTTTTTCCCTCTGCCGTAGGATATTTCAGTGAAGGCGATGAGATATGGTGCTCTTAAAGCTGCCACAGCTATTCCTGGTGCTTATTTGGTTTGCTCTGCTCATGAATGAGCAGGAGTCTTTATTCAAGAAGTTCTATTGGTTTTCCCATTTTTTCCCCTTAATATCTTCTGCATTCCAGCAGTAGGTAGCTGTTGCAACAATGTACTGGCCCTAGAGGCTTTGAGGCAGCTTGGGAATACTGATTACAGGTGCATTATCAGTCTCTTCTAGTTTCGCAGCATGAAATAGGGACAAGAGTTAATTTCATGGATTAAAAAAGAAAAAAAAATTCTCAACTTGCAAAGTTTACCTAAATTCTGAGTATTCTAGGTGAAACTCATGCATTTCAAATTTGACACAGACTTTTTTCACTTCAAAAATCTGTTGTAAACCATGTTCTTTCCATTTCAGTACTTGTTTTTAACTTAGTTGTGATTTAAAGCAAGAGTTATTTCTGTTTAAGATAACAAAATGTTGGCTCGTATCAGCAAGATCATACTCGTATCAGCAAGAAAAGCTTCAGTCATAGAATCATGGTTTAGATTGGTAGGCATCTTCAGAGGTCTAATCCAACACTCTGCTCAGAAAAATTTTGCTTAGATGAAGCTGCTCAGAGCCATGCCCAGATTAGTCTTGAATGTCAAAGTCAGAGGTTCCACAATCACTCCAGGTGACCAGCTTCCATATTTAACCAGTTGCAGGTATTAGGGCTGCAAGTCGGCCTTGGACTATCAAGTAGTAGAGAAAATCATGTTTTGCTTGTCCTGTTAACAGCCAGGTCCCAGCTTGAACCATCTCATGGATACGCACAGCTCTGCTGGGGCTGCCATTTCAACGGCTATGCTGCATTTTGAACTGCTCCCCAAATGGCTGCAATCCTCTTTGAACTGCCCTGCCAACGGCTGAGCCTCTGTTTGAATTGTCCCGCTAACGGCTGCGGACCTGCTTTTTGAATTACTCCTCTAACGGCTGAGCCGCGGTTTGAATTATGTTACCAACGGCCGCAGCCCTGGTTTGTGAATTGGCCCACCAACGGCCGAGAGCCAACTTGAACTGCCCCACCAACGGCTGCAGCTCCCATATGAGCTAATCCTGCCCCCTCCCCCTTTAAACGGCTCCGCTAACGGTCGCAGACCCTATTTAAATTGCGGGGCTAACGGTCACAGTTCTGCTGGCGGTTGCCAAGCGTTGGAAGTGCCCACCTCGTGGCCACAGTCTCTTTCCTGCCCTGGCATCCTGGAACTGCAGCAGTTCCCAGGTACTGCAAAATACATCGAGCTCCTAATCTGCATTTTTTTTTCTATTTTTTTTTCCTCGAAGGGGAAAGAAATATAAATTAGGAAGCTCTGGCATTATGAATGATTCCAAGAGTAAGATGTTGCTAGGCTGTTAAGGGACAGCCTGGGCCTGGCTGTAAGAGAACACATTGTTTTCTTTTGCCTCGGGGAAAGAAGCTTCATTCATAATGCTGAGCTCATTATTCCTCTTCATGCAATCTCCCAGGGGATTTTTTTTTTTTTTTTTTTTTTTTTTAATAGGGCTGTTTGAACAAGATCTTTCTTTTTCCTCTTTCCTCACATTTCTGTGAACAGATAAAGTAGCATGGAGTCTGGTGCAGGGTAAAATGTGCAGGAACTTGAGACCTTCAATTATTTGTGGTACCAACTAAGCAACAGATAAACTGTTATTATTGCAAACAGCTCCACTTGTGCTGTGGTTGCACCCAGGAGCCAGGTGATACTTGCATGTAGCAGCTGTCCATAAGATTTTGGTTTGTGAGTCAACTAGTGAAAATAAATTAGAATAGAGCATTTGCAGTATAATTTAATGTTGCAAAAAGGTGTCATTCTTTTGCATGAAATATTGTATAACGATAGACTTTTTCTAGCGGAAAAATAAGCTTCCAAATCTATCACCTACCTTGAAAACCCATGATGCATAAGGGTGAAATGCCCTAAAGAAGCATGTTAGACCATTTCCTTTTGAAACTACTACAAGGTAAGCCTCATTTCAGAGTAACATTAATGTAGTAAGTCTTAGAGTTCTTCACCTATCTAAGGGTGTTCTAGGGCAACTGCTACATTTAATTTAGTCTTGGGGACAATCACATAGACAGCCATGTAAGATCCTTACAGCCTCTGTCAGAGGAAAATACATGGTGCTGAAAACACAGCTGGTTTTAAATAAGTATCTATGAATATCGATAGCAATATTGATTACATTTCAGTAATACCCTCCAAATCAGATTGCCTTTAGGATGGTGTGAATGAAAATTCCTGGTTGGACACTAATGGATGGACAAGGAAGCCTCTGTCTGCATCTTGAAGTGCCTGTGTGTATTTATAAAGCTAATAAATGTGCTGCCCTCCATCTTCTTTTCAGTAGCACAAAAAAAAAAGCCTCCACAACATCAGGAGCAGCTGTTAACTTTTCTTATGAATTATTTTCACCACTCTCCAGGGTTGTAATGCTGCTTCAGGGACTGCCTTTTCTTCAGATGAATTCCTTAGAGCTGTAGGTTGCAAGGGATATGTATGGATAAGAAGGTAGATGTGAATCACAAACAGGCATATAACAATAGAGAATTATTCCAGGCTGAAAATGAAATAATATTAAGCAGCAATGAAAGTTATAGATAAGTAAATCAGTGTGGAAAGAGAGCATATCCATAAAATATGGTCAGGAGAGAAGTGGAAGTGTCAGAATTCCTCAGAACAAGCTCATAATAGCTTGCCTTTGATATATATGGGTTATTTTCACCCTTAATTCATTTGAGGAAAACAATATACTGTATTTTAACCTGTTCTGATTCACATCAATTAATCAGGATTCCTTCTAGCATTCAATAAATGTTTCTAAAACTGACTGGTTAGAATGTGCTTTGAACATCTGCTGCAGTAGTTGAATATTTTATATCTTTGTATGTGCAAAAGTCACCCCAAGAACTGCCAATGTTGCACTGTCAGGAAATGATTGGGAAGAGGCTGGTGCTGTTGAGCCTGGACTGACATGGTGATACCAGGATGCTCTGTCTCAGATGTTCCTCTATACCCATTTTGTTTCCCCTTCTTGATTCTGCAGACCAGAAAAGCAGGTTTAACAGTATCTTAAATCAATGAGTTTGGTTTATTGTCTTGCTTTAGGCTTGCCAGATTAGCACAGAGTTGCTCTGCAGGTACCTATGTGTATGGAACAGCCTGGGTTATATTTGCATACCTTATTCTTTTTCCTGTTTCTAAACTTTTCTCACTTTTTGTGCCCTGTTATATCTCACTCACTCTCCACTCAAATAAGGAACTCACTTCTGCTACTACCCACTGACACTAGTTTGTAACATCCACACCTAAATTTGGCATTTCTAATGTTGTTACCTAGGTTACACCAGCCTTATGATTTTACTTGCCTCTCTTCTTGGACGCTGCTGGCATTGCAAGACTGAGGTCCTTCAGAGGTTCCCACTGCTACCCTTCAGTTGTCTGCAAACATCAGCCAGTACTGACCTAACTTCATAACTACTTCTTAAAATCAAGCTACCTCTCACAGCAGTGTCTATAACTTTCCTCAGTTTCTTATGTTATTTGTCTCATCCACCAGTTTCTTGCATCATACTCAATAGCTGTTCTATTAAATGAAGCTCACATGAGGGCCTTGTGGATTTGACTGCAATGCTAATAGTAATTAGCTTATATTCCTCAGGTGCTAATTCTTCTGTAGAAGCATAACTAAACTTCAAGGCTGTTAGGCCTGTGTTCTTGGCATCTGAGATACCTGTGCTAAAAGAATAAATTTTGGTCCCTTCTTACAAATGAGGGGAAGTTGGATATCACCATGTGGTCATTCTGAATTCTGATTTAAATCAGTGAGACTATGGCCCTTAGTCCAGACTTTAGACTTTCTAAAGGAGCAGCAAAGGCCAGCTGCTCCCTACCTAGCACATGAGGAATCAAGTCAGGATTAAGTCCAGTGACAGTAACCAATGACAGACACAGCCCAGTGACTTTTGCAAGTATACAGGGTCAAAGTGGATCCAAGGTCAAACTGGTGCATTGGTTTTAGGATCAGGTTTCTTGATAACTGGAGCAAGAGTCAGTTCAATGATTGCCAGGTGGGTCCACAGTGATGAGGCCAATTCAAGGTCAAGTCAGCAAGTCAGGTGAGGGGCTGGATCAGCATTGTGGATGGCCAGGTGTGGGCACACCTGTGATGGAGCTGCCAAGAAGCAAACTTATAACATAGCTCAAGCAGAGACAAGAGGTCCAGGCCTGAGCTTAAGTGACCCCTGGGCTGAGTGTGTAGGGGAGGGTTCCAGGCTATTGATGGCCTTTAAGGCTGTTACTGTTCTCAGGGCAGTGCCTTGGAGTTTAAAGAAAGCTACAGATAATCTGCTTTAACAACTCATGTAAGTGGCTAAAACTTAATGTTTTTTTCTCTTCTAAACTTACTCTCCTTGTTTGACCCTTTCTGAATTCCATTTATTACTATGTTCCTAGTTTTGAGATGACTTGAGTCTCTGCTGCCTTACAGCTCATGCATGAATGGATAATGAAAAGATATATCACTTACTGTAATGTAGCAGGCTTGACAAATTTCTTCCTTCCTTCTCCCCCCAAAGCCAACATTACAAAACTGGAGGTCTGTTTACAATTGTCCTTTGATGCCATATGGAAATTCCCTGTCCCCAAAATTGGAGATGCTCTAAATTTCGTGAATTAAAGTTCGTCCATCTCTGATTAAAACTATAAAAATGCAATTAAATTGACAGCAAACTTCTGCCAAATCTCAGAGGAAGGCTGTTTGCAGTGGCCAAATGACTGTCTCCTGAATAATGTTACCAGTATCCTCTATGAAGAAGCAGTATTTTGGCAACCAATTTCATTGTAAAAAGAGTGTAGTAAGTGATATTTTTAATATTAACATTCATTCAAGATAGAAGAATCTTATCACTTAGTATGCCTTTTTGCTGAACTTGCCTCTATCCCAAGAGGATATGTTCACTTGCCATGGAAACAAGCTTCCCACAGCATTTCTACTAGAATAAGAAAGCATTCTTAAAGTTCTTTGAAGCTCTGATTTTTTTTTTGCTATTTAGAAAATATTAATCTGAGAGGGATAGTTTGCAGAAAGAAAATGGCTTTCATAGACTTTTTACATGGGGATTTACTTGCAGCTAAATCAGAGCAGGACAGTCGTTTCTTGACGTATATGACTAATTGAATGTTTAAGGCATTTAAGAGATGAAGTATATTCAGACTGTTGTTCTGCTTATTTCAGGTCAATAGCCTATATCTTTGTTCAATACTATGTACTGCAACTACACAGAACTTCCTGATGAAAATTTTGCAAAAACAATCATTGGACTATCTAGAGTTGTACCTAGGCTAGGTACATCTCAGAAAAGTGCCCAAGTAAATGAATTTTTTACTCTTGTTCTATTTTTT
>JAUBOD010000994.1:1176644-1189524 GCA_032353885.1 Nothura maculosa
GCTCAACACTTCTTTTGCACTGTATAAAAATATCCTGCTGAAATATGAGTGAATTACTTCCAATAGAAAAGATAATAAAGCAACTCCTCACTGATGCTATTTCCAGGCCCAAGAATGAAAAGAATAGCCGGCAAGAATGTACCAAAGGGCAAATCTGTTTAATCTGATTGCCTTCCTCAGCTGAATGCCTGTGTGGACATGGACAAACAGGTTCTGATTTACTTGAGCAAAGCTTTTTTCATGGTTCCCCAGAGCATCCTTGAACTCAAACTGGTGAAATCTGGACTGGGTGACCCAACCACAAGGCAGTGAAAAACTAGCTGAACTGTCAGGAGTCAATAGTTTGAAATTTAATTACTCTCTGTTAAACATGTCGTACCTCATGGTTGAAACTGGGGTGATTCAGCTTAACATCTTCATTAGTAACCTGGGTGAGGGGATAGAATATCAGCAAGTTTCTGGATGACGCCAAATTGGGAGTCACAGTTCTAAAGGGAATTGCTGCCATGCAGAGGGGCTATAGCAAACTGGAGGAGAGATCCAAGAGCAACCTCACAAAATGAATAGTGGCAAATCCAAAGTCCTGTACCTGGTATGGAAGTAGTTTTATATGCCAGGACAGGCCAGGGATCCACTGGTTGGAAGTCAGCTTTGCAGGAAAGGAGCTGGGCATTGCGGTGGACAAGTTGAACATGAGTCACCATTGCACTAGCAGCAATTAAGTTGAATTGTGTACTTGCATTAGCAAGATTGAGGCCAGAGTTTTGAGTGACATGAGCATTTTCCTCTATTTGATATTCAAGAGGCTTTATGTTAAGCACTTTGTCCAATTTTAGGTACAGGAGAACAACCTAGACCAAGGTCAGTATTGAATCTGTTTTGACCAGCAAAGCAGGTGAGACCAGGTGTCCTTCTGTGATGCCTTCCAAACACAACAATTATTTGATTTTGTAATTCTAAAAATAGCCTAGGAAGAAATAAGTGTTTTTCCAGGACCACATCTCTTTTAGACCATGTCCAAAGATTGATATTGAAACTTCAGGAATCTAGTTTGTCCCTACAAGCTTGTGTTATTCTCTATTCTTCCCCTTAGATATATCCCCACAATGAAGATTATTTTTATGCACTGAGAAATAAAACGGTCACTCAGCTACGTTATGGGAGA
Source organism: Nothura maculosa (assembly GCA_032353885.1). Lineage (NCBI taxonomy): Eukaryota > Metazoa > Chordata > Aves > Tinamiformes > Tinamidae > Nothura > Nothura maculosa. The sequence continues at coordinate 1,177,810 of JAUBOD010000994.1, forward strand.
CAAGTAAAATTAAATGTATGAAAACTTGGCTATGATTGTTACAGATCTCAACAGAACGACGTTGTCTTCACATTAGGCTTTTAGGAAGGATCAGGCATTGCAAGAGTCTTCAAAATCATATTTTAAAACTCACATGTACCTTTAAACATGAAATATGTTATTTTTTTTAAGATATAAATGTATCTGAGTAAACTGGCTTAATTGACACATTTCTGGAAGATACGTGAATGGTTAAAATGCTTAGATACTGCAGATAACTTAAAATGTCTCTGCTTTCAGTCATTTAACCTGTCACTCTCATAAACATTTTTTCATTATCTTCCAAAATTGGCCTTTTTTAGTTATCTTCTGATGTGTTTCTGAAAATGGAGCTATCTACCATCCCAAACATTTCAAAGTCTTGGCCATCTACAATAATGCAATTATCCTCAGCTTGTTTAGCTTGGTGGAGCTGAAGATTTTACTACTTTGATGTTTTCTGTCACGTCTTGTAAAGAAAACGGTCATGTAATTTTTAATAAAAAGATCAAACCCTAGAAGGATCACAGGAATAATTCACAGAATTATGAATTATTTTTGCTATGTAGGTTTGCGAATCTTTCGTGTCTTCCTTCTGAGATATTGCAAAGGAGTTTGACCAACCCAGCTAATCATATGCTAAGACAGAAACAAACTTTAATCACATAGTGAAGCACATCTGAGTGGAAAATCAACTTACAGAGTGAAAATCCTCTTCAAAGCACAGAATAAAATTTCTTTTTTTTTCTATTTGATTGGGGAAATTCATTCATTCCTGGGAGTGGGGAGAGAGGAAATCACAAGCTATGCCCAGTGCTTTGCTGAGCTATTTCAAAGCCTAATGCAGGTGCTGCCAACCCAAATTATTAATTTCTGTGCTGTAGCCTTTTGCAAAGCAGCCAAGTGATTTTTAGCAAATAGTAACCATTGCATATGCTGGTGTGCATTTAAGAAAACCCCTTTTACTTAGGTCTTCTGACCATCTCTGATAGGAGTGGCATGGTTTTTACAACTTAAATGTCATCTATATTTGCATGTGTGAAATTTGTCCTTTGATTACTTAGCTTTTCATCTTTCCTTCTTTTTCTCCCTTGTAGTATAGGACATTTTGTTCACTATAATTCAAATAGCCCTGTGAGTCAATCACATCAACAGCATACCCAATAAAACTGAGTCAGACAAATGCTTAGCCATCAGACAGAACTTGGTCAACAATTGTAAGTATGCCAAATAGCATCAGATCAATCTGATCACTGTAAAATACTCCTATATATCTTTTCTCCATTGACTGATGTGCTGCATCATGACAGAGCAATGGTGGAGGGCAAAATGAATCAGCATTGGCATATGTCATCTTATATTGCTATTTTTAATGGCAAGAGATTCATCAAAAGACTTGCTGTATTGTTGTTTTGTTTAATTATTTATTTATCAGTTTTGTTCTTAAAGCTAAGTTTGGAGCACAATTTCTACAATGAGATTTATGAGCACAACTTCTTGCATGAATTTGGAGGTACAAAACTGATACGTATTCCAAATAGATGATAGTTTTGTATGCGTTAAGAAAATCTTCTGCTTCTTTGTGTTTCTGCCTCAAAAAAAGCTCCTTGAAGAAGACAAAGTAGAATTTTGTTTTTGAAACTATAGTCAAGAAGAGTCTTCTTGCAATCTAGAACCTAATTTCTTCCATGAAAATAAAAGGTTACTAATAAATTTAGAAGAGAAACACACATGCACGCTTGTGAAAGTACCAGGCAGAGAAAAATACAGATTTAACTGCACTGTTTTTATAGTTCACAGAAACACTGTCCCTGGAACATATGGGTAAAATCATATTTTTGCCCTGCATCTGTCCCAGCCCATTTGCCTAACAGCATTAAAAGGGTCACGTATATTGTTTGAATTCACAGCAAACACCAGTCCTGCTGTGTCCAGGGAAATGCTGAGCTGCATGGCAGTGTTGATTAAGCAAACCCATCATGCCTACATAGTTCTCTGTGCCCCAGGAAGTAGTCCCTGTTAATATCAGGGCCACATTTAGTGTCCGAATACAGAGGCTCTTTGGTAAAGTGGGCTAGAAAACAGCAACATGACAGGGTATTCATGAATGTCTTAAGTATTGTGGTTTATAAAGCATTTGGAGATATTTTAGTGTGGAAATTGTTATGTAAGTAAAAAACATTAATCTTCTAAGTACTCATAATATGGTTATATTTGAAAGAAAAATATCTTAAAGTGGTATGCAGAAGTAGAATGTTCTGTAATCAATGAGTATTTTGATTTAAAATGTGTGTCAGTATTAAAGTGAGGGTGAATGAACTGAAGTAGGAGAGCAATCACTCTGAAGATCATCTACCTATCTTCTGTAAATGTCTCAAGAGGAGCAGTGCTATCTATCCTGATGATGCCATGTATTCTTCCTAAAATTGTGCCTTGTTATTTCATTCACATGTTATGCTGAAAAAGATTTGAAAATTAGAATTAGAAAAGATTTCTCATCTGAAAAAATATTACTTGGGATTGCTGCAACAATAGAAAATAATGTTTAGAAAGAAAAATAAAAGTTTTTTTTTAAAAAAACTGATTCACTCTGAATAGGCTGTGCTGTGATTTTCAGTGTATATAAATATATATATGTATATATACATACAGAAATTCTGTTTTCAGTGGTTCAGAAGTGTTTTATAAACTTCCTGTGGGCTCAAATTCTGCATGATTCTGACCTGCCTCCACAAAACACTGAAGCCCACATCCAACTGTAAACCCTGCTGAAGGCAGTTGATTAAATACGTGATTTGGGTATGGCTCCCATAATTAATTTCTTTAGTAGTTTTCCTGAAAAATCCCCATGTCAAAGATTGTCCATGATGAGGCTTTTCAAAGAGCAAGAATTTCCAGAAATCATCCAATTTTGAATTTGTACTAGAGATTTACCCTGGTATTGCTTAGCGTTGGTAGATGGAGAAAAAATAATCTGATTCTTTCAATAAGTTTGTGGCACAATATATATATGCATTTATTTAAACATGTATATATGTGTGTATATATATATATTTAAAGCTTCATTTTTATTGACCATCTTGTTACCTTTTGGTACACCACTATTCTTTTCAGTTTTGACTGGTCTTTCCAGTTTAAACAACCCTGCCAGTGCTAACAATAGTTATGTCTCTATTTTGCAGCAAATATGTGATAGAAGTAAAAAGAATTTCTCTCCTTACTTAAACACCTATTAACACTACATTCTCAGCTATAGTTTAGGAACCTAATAACTCTTTAAATCCATATCAGTGGTTGCATGTGGAGTTTTTCTCCTTTTCCAATTTCCCCTGATAAGAGTCTGTCTAAAGCTAAATATCTACATTATGTTTACCAGAAATTGTAGCTAAGACAGGCCAGCTATAGTCAGCCTATTAAGTACAATGTGAAAATCAGTCAATGTAGTTCTTGCAGATTCATCTGCATGATAGTCACATTAAATCCCTTTGCCCTCAAATTGGTGTCACTATTTTATCCTGGCTGTTGCTGCTGCAGTATTTGGCTTTGCAGTAATTCCTAGGTAGGGCTCTGTTGTGCAAGGAACTCTGCCTGCAAAAGTATGTCGAATAAATAATGTATCTAAACAGGCAATGTAGAGCAAGCTGCTTGAGGTGAAAGGCAATGACAGGAGTCTGATGCTGAGTATACCAAGCACAGGTGATATTTCAGCAGCTGGATAGCTTCTGTTGTCAGGGCATCTCTTAGCTTGCTGAGGGAATACTGCAAATGTGAGGAATTTAAAGGAACAGGATATGAGGCTCTTTGCACAGATTTTTATCGTGTGAGAGTCACTTGACTTTATATGTGTGCTGTGTAGATATCTTCCTCTAACTGTAACAGCCATTACATCCTAAGGAATGTTACACCCTAGAAATTCTAGGATATGAAACAGAAGATTGTGTCATTGGTTCAGTGAAAATGAGAGTATCACATATTGGAAGTGCTTGTTTCTCTTGACCCTAAGAAGTCCAAATGAGTAGCCTCAGATGCTGTCAAAATCAGTTAAATGAATCTTCTCTTCTGTACCATTTCTGAGAGAAACTTGGAAGGCAGTGGTCAAAAATGTAGTAGCATCATTTTTACTTTTGGATGTCTTGCTTCAATAAACACAGACAGTTTAGGTGTTCTCAAAACTCAGCCTGAAGGCTTGCTAGCAAATTCAGACAAACTATAGCCTCTACTATTTTGTGACATTGTCAAAGAATACTGTAATATTTCCATATGTGTTACTGCAGCAGTAACTCTTAGGCCTTTTCACACTCATTCTAGACTGAAGCTCATACTAAAAGCAGTAATTTAGTAGCAAGCAGTTCACAGCTGGCCACAGCATTTCCCAAGTGAGTGCTGTGAGAAAAGGAACAGGAATCAAAGTGGTTGTTGTGTTCTCAAACCTACAGCAAAGGTTTAGAGCTAACGATGAACCATCTTCTGCTGGGCTAATAGGTCCTTCTGCAGAGTGAGCTACTTTGTATGGCAAATGAGAGAGTTCTCTTTGTCTCTTCTAAGGATGAGAAAATCTCTTCAGCTCCTTGGTCTTGTATTCTGTGCTCACCAGAGGCTGCCAGCCTGCTCCTACAAAATAAACTTGGTGATGAATAAACTTAATGGTACACAAACGACGAAATCACTGCACATCTGTCATGGTTTAGAGCAGTTGCTACCTTGACACAGCACTCAATGAAAATAAATCTTGTTGACTTAGAAGGCCTGTACTATTAACCAGTAACAAGCTACTGTGGCAAGTTCTGTCATAATTTCAGACTGCAAAAATGTGCTGTATTCTTTACTTGCTGATGTATGGAGCTCTGTAGAAATGATGGTAACGACCATTAAAATCGGACACAATTACAGACAACCCACCTACACTCTTACCAGCATTGAAGTGGTACAAAATTGTTCTTAGGTAGCAAAAATGGTAAAAATATGTTTAGCTGAATTCAAATGTGGTCATCCTGGGACTTTTTTCATTTGTTTTATGAAGCAGTTGGGAAGCATGACTTCAAAAGACCTCGTAAATGAGCGAATGGCAGCCTGTGGACTATTCAGAGGCTATTTCATGTCAGTCCATGATATTGTAACTGCAGATTTGCTTTCATGTGTATTACAAGATATTGTGTGTTGAATCCATATACTTAAAATACAGACTTCTCTGGGACATATGTTAATATTGTGAGTAAAAGAGGATTGATGGTGATCTTGTTCACATGGAGTTCTAGTATTTTCATTCTCTTGTAAGATATATTCCTTAGTTTTCAGTAATCATACTTTTTCACATATAACTTTATATTCTGCAGTAAGTTCAAATGTAAATTTTACAGTGTTGCAGATGATAAAGTAAAATATTTCCATTTCATTTAGTATAAAAGGCAGCTTCATCATTTTTCATTTCTAATATTTTTCATAAAATCATGTCTTTATCAGAAAATGAAATAAGTAGATGAAACCACCTGCATGGGAGATGCAGAGTGCTTTTTTTAAATACGGCAAAGCTTCCTATAGAGTGAATTGTGTTCGCCAGATATAAGGGACGTGCTGTTATTATAATTGCGGTACAATTTATATGCACTCTACAGAATCTCGGAGGGAGACACGTTTGTCCATGTGTGATGTCTCCTCAACCTATTTTAAGCTCTGCAACTGTCTTTATCCCCTTGAGACAGACAGGACACATTGCTGCAGTAATATTGGATTTGAGGATAGACAAGTTTCTCTTCTCACAGTCCTCTTGTCTCATTCTGTCCCCTTGTACTGTAGTGTATAGTTGCTGTGTGTATGTGTATATGTGTATGTGTGTGTGTATTTGTTATCATTTGGGCCACTTAACAATGGGAATAGAGCATGCAATTAACTTGTCACTTATGATAAGCACCCCTTTGCAGAGATGCAATTGCTTCTGCGTCCTGATGATCTGCGTGCATTCACTAAAGATTTTAGTGTGTCCTCTGCAGGTGAATTCAGAAGTTTTATCAGCCCCACAAAGTGTAGAATCAGCCTCTAAAATCTAGTCCAAAGTTTGATTTTGAAGTCTAAAATTGCTCCAAAATTCTAGACAATTATTGCTCATCCTGCTCTTTAGGAAACATGCCTCGGCTTGCAGTGCCTAAATGATTTTGTACCTGACTAATAGCAACTTCAGCGGTTTTAAAAAAATTACTCTGGGTGATAACAAGAAAGTGTGTAGGTCTATTAGGAAAGAAAATCCTGGAGGTAAAGGTGACAGCTTTACGGCACTAGCCCTTGCCTTATTTGCAGTAACTCATTTTGTATATAGTGTTTCATACTGGTGAAGCCAAGGGCTGGAGCTATTTGTGATTTACTTCAACCCGTAAGGGGGGTGGAACTATCTAAGAGGGCAGAAAATAGGTCCGTTGATTAGAACAGTAAATTAGAGGGAGACGAAAAGACAAAGAAGAATAACTGGATTCCACGGACATGCATAAACATTTCACGTTGTTGCTCTTTGTTGCTTGGCTCCCCTATAAACTGTGCTCTCGGAGTCTTTAAACCAATAATAAAGCTTTCTTCCTCTTCACACTCCCTGGGTTATTTATCTCCCCTTGGTTACTCAGGCCTTCTGTTTGTCTAACCTCTGTCATGAAAAGAAAATCAAAGTTGTTCTGTTCGGATGACTCAAAGTGCCAAGAAGGCCCAACTGTCCTTGGTGCAGCTCAGCAGGGCTTGGTTGGGCACAAGGGAAGAGGGGCCCTGGCTGTGAGGAGAAGCACTTGTCTGTATCATACACTGCATTTAGTTCTTCAAACGAATGCCCTGAAGGACCATTGGCCTCCACACATCAATTCAAAGCCCATCATATATGTCACTCTTCTTGACATATAACATGTACTCTTGATTGGAGATTTTAAGGAATTCTGTTCGGTTGCATGATTTATTTTCTCCAGCTTGTTCGTGCTGCAATAAACTAAATAAATAAATAAAAAGAACTGTCAGTTTTATGTTGATCATTTTCTAAGTGCCACTATTTTCAAAGGTCATTTTCTAACTGCCACCATATTAAACATTTATCAAGAAGATTTACAGGGATGGCAGGGTATTTTAATATTTAGTTCCTCCAAATACCTGCTTTCTCTAAACAAAAATATATACTTAATATATTAAAGATAACGATACAGAACTAAAATATATTCTAATCTTTATTTTCTATATAGATAAAAGATAAAGATACAGAACTAGAGTATATTCTAATCTTTATTTTCTAAATATATAATTTCTCTGATACATATTTAAATGTTTGGATCTATGAAAACTAGTTTCTTATTTGGTTTGATTTTATTTTTCACAGTGTACATTTGCTACTAGAAAAATGCTACTAGAAAAAGTCAGTACAGACTGCTGAATATTGCAAATATTGCTGAATATTGCAAATTTGACTATTTGCAGAAAAAATTCTTTGACCTTAAACACACCGATAGTCCCATTGTCTTAAAATTGAAGCATGGGCTTCACTGACATAATAAATATTAAACATAAATGCATATATTTTAAACATAAACGCAGACCATTTGTATGAATTAAAAATATAATTTGACCTTTATGTAGTACCTAATTTTTGTATAGCCTTTCTTATAGTATAATTCATTTACATTTGAGAAAAATGGATCCTGCAGGAGAAAGGTGAAAATCCCAGAGTCATTCATAGGATCTGTAGTTTCTACCATTTAATGAGTTAAGTCATTCTGATGAGGAAGCAGAAGGTGAAGTCATTTTCCTGGTATCTTGACTTTTTAATCTTTGGCAAAAAAAAAAGAAAAAAGCATTATTTATACATTATTTATATTAATATATTATTGCCTCATTGTTAAAAAACTTCTGAGGAAAATGGAGATAAATTGATTAAAAATCGAGCTGAGAATCAAGGTCTCCTGAATTCTGTTATCAGCTCTGGTTTAGTCATTAAGTCATTAGGAAATTAATCAATGTGTATATTGCTAGCAAGTCATTGTAGCATGACATACATACTGCGAATTTGTTTGGGCTTAATATATGCATATGTATTCATTTGAAGATCTCATATACTATTTTTTTTCTTACTTGACCGCATCTGTGGTGGTCTAATTGAGAGGTATCCTCGTAGGAGAGAGAAGAGACCATTGGTGTAAAGGAACTCTGAAGATACAAGTGAGTTGTCCACATTTAGTATTTAGGTGCAGCACAATGATCCAGAGGAGATCTTTAGTCTAGAAATTGCCTGAGCCACTGAACAGGAGCAGCAGAAAAGTGTGTTGCAAAAGGTCTCTATATCTCATGCTCTAGATGTCCCAGCCTAAGCAGGGGAGTTGGACTAGATGATCTCAGAGGTCCCTTCCAGCCTCAACCAGTCTGTGATTCTGTGATATGTGCTGCTTGGAGATAGGGTACTAAATTAGACAGGTTTCTGGTCTGACTCCCACAGAAAAGCCTTTATGAACTTACTTACATGGACTTGCTGAGGTATAGTATGATGGCAAACTTCAAAAAGGATTTTAAAACCTCTGACAAAAGATGTTGTATTTCAGACGTTCCATTTGCTGTCTTCATTTTGGCCAAATTCTGGATACTTCCAGTAAAGCAATTTCTCATAGAGAGTTATGCAGGAGACCAAGGTCTTTTTATTTTATTTGTTTTTTTTGTGTGGAAAAAAAAGACATTTCTGAGTTTATATGTATATATAAAGATCACTAGTTGATTCTATATGTGTAAAACCTAAAACATTACTTTTTGCTTTTCTTTCCCTTTAGAAAATCATCAGAATGTCAAGGTGTGGAAAAATACTTTGCTAAAGGAAAATGTGTGGGAAGTGAATATGTGTTTTTACAGGAAAGGCAAACAGCTAGAGTTGTACATTAGTATCATTTAGTGAAATTCTAACCTCATTGAAGTCAAAATTTCACTGCTAATTTCAACAGTCATAATTTCACCCAGTTTAAATTCCTTTGAAAGATATTTAATTGTATTTTATTTGCCTAGGGTTTCTACTGAAGAACATTGCAGAAATTGCACCAGGGAAGTAAAAGCCAAACTTAACACTTGCATTTGTGTCAGTGGATGTTGGTTCGTGTCCTTCAGGAGCTGTAGAGATCAGAAGCTCTAACACGCATGTCATTCAAAACTAAAATGAAACTTGTACTAAGTGAAATACCACACAAGAAAATACTATTTTCACAAAGAAATGGCATGTTATTCATCTCTGTGTGCTCAGCTGAGTGTTGTAGCCAGCTCATAGCCTCTCTGAAGCAGGAAGAAGCAGAAATGAGTCAAGTACAGTGGGCTGAACTAGCATTACTAGTATTAGAATGTTGTTTAGGTTAGAGAAGTAATGACCTCCTATGTAGATCTTAGAGGATAGGCTTAACATCATTTTTACTGCTTACTTCATTTTTATTGCATCCTGTTATTTTCTAGTTATAAATATTTGCCATTAAGCCAAAGACTTTGCTGACTAAAATGCTGAAGATGGATGAGTCATTCTGTCACACTTAAATCACTGCAAGTACCTTTCAGAAAGACCTGCTTCTCCTGGTTTACAATAGCTATTGACTCATTTCTGAATCAGCACGGTGCTGTGTCATCAGGCTGTTGGGAATATCCTCTCCTGCACTGCACCCTGAAAAGTCCTTCCAGAGTTTTATTGGCATCAAGAAACACAGCTGCAGTTCCTGTAAGCTAAAATTGGGTATTTGCTTTGTGTTTTTGGTAGTCCTAAAAATAGTGGGTTTTGCACAAGTGCCTCTGCTGGTTTCCATCAGAGTCGGCTCCCAAAGCTGAGAGTGCTGGTGTCCCAGCTGATGCCCCAGCTCCACCAAGGCCAAACTTCACTGCAGGGCCTGCAACATCAGGGATCCGTAATGAAGCAGATGAAGATGATGATCCTGGCACTAGAAAAAAAGATGTAATTACGGAACTGCTTTCTAGAGTAATCATGAGAATCCAGAAATTGCTAAATATATCTCTTTTGTGGTCTAGGTGAGAAAATGTTTCTCTTTAAAAAAAAAAAGATCTTTCAATTAAAAAAGAAGAAAACAAACCTTTAATCCTCATTTCCATCCCAATATATCCTCTTCTCAATTAAGCTCCAGAATCCTTACCAGAATTTTGACCTTATTATGAAGGAAATTTCTGAGTCTCCCTTAATCCACTCTTTTTGTTTTTTTTTTTTCCTGCTGTTGCTATTGCATGGAAAGGTCTCAGGTCACAAGGTCCAGCTTCGGTCCATCCATCAGGCTAAGGTGATGCATACAGCATAAACCTCTAAGACAGCATGATCCTCTAGTACACCAGAACAAGTGACAAGAACATCAAGGGCAAAAGTGCATTACCAACTAGGTGAAAGAAAATGTACCCAGAAGGATAAAAGGCTGGAACTCAGCCCATTTCAGGAAGTCTAGATATTTTGAAGCTGGTCCTTGCATCATGAGCTGTTGCCTTCCAGCTAGAGTGTTGTAAACTCCTGGGTTGCTAGCCTTAACATTTGGTATTTATACTGAAGTTACAAACCTGAATAAAGTAACATAGGTTTTCTCTGTGGAAATATAACAAACCCTCTAGAACTTTTTAATATGTGTTTTTTAGCTTTCTGACCTTTACAGAATCACACTAATGCTATAATAAATCACCTTTTTTACCGCCTGGAGTGCTACCTTTCACCCCCAAACATCTTTAGTTGTCCCCATTATCAATACATCACCATAATGTAGTGTGCACATGGGTAAGGCAGTATCAGTACCCTTCTGCCACATGTAAACTTCCTGTTGGGAATGTACTATGGGAAGAGTACTATGAATTTCTTCATGCTTTTAAATACAGTATAGTCTCTTCATTATAGTCTCTTCATCACTGAGCACTTCTAATAACTGATAGCATATCAGTTGCACCATAAGATGTCTAATCTCATGTCTTCTGACTGTTTTCTTTTGGATGACTTCCTGTTGAGTGGGTTCATTAATTATCTTCTTTCAAAATTTCAATCTCATTTGATTTTACAGGAATTTTACGGTTGCTTTTCTTTTTTGCAGGTGTGAAAACTCAAGTAGAAAGGATATAGTCAAAGGTCAACAGCAGAACCAAAGATTAGTAACACTTCTGCTTGGATCCGCATGATCACATAATCCTTTTTCAGTGGTTGTAGAGTGGCTATAAAGCGCTTGTAAAGTAAAAGTTACAGAAAACTCAGGATATTTCCCATTGCTTTCTTTGGAAAATGCAGTTTGTTTCTAGATCAAGAAACTCTTATTTCAGTCAACTTGAGCATCGGAAGGTGCTAGATGATTCTTTTACTTATTATTGTCCATATCCTTAGAATGTTGACGAATCTAATGTTTAGATGTGTAGGCTGCTCATTCCTGCATGTCTAAAATTTGCAGAGGTTGGATCCTAACAGCTGAATGCATAGGGCATGTTAGGTCCAGATCCATCTCCTTTGCTTAGCATAGTTGATTTTTCTCTCTCACTCCCACCAGCAGGAAGACCCCAGCTCTCCTCCTCGCTGTCTGTTTGGCAAGGGCAGTAGTGTAGGATGCAATAAGGACGATTCCCTCCTTGCTGTTTCCCAGGTCCCGAGTCAAAGTGAGCAAGCTCGGCATTACAGCAGCTCCCAATTGCCTTGTTTGTGCTTTCCCAGCCCATAGCACCTCGCTTGGGATGGATGCTCCTCTTTTAATGATC
>JAUBOD010000994.1:1197206-1207775 GCA_032353885.1 Nothura maculosa
CCATCCAGCTTTATGCAAAGAAAACATCAAGGAGTTTCCTCATCAGCAGTTTGGAGAAGATATTGGGGCCAAAGCCAACTCAAAGGTTGGTTCCTCAACCGTTTTAGCTGTGGGACAGAGTGTTTGTAAAACCAAGCTTTTTTTTGACTTCTTCATGTTCAGTGCTTCTGTGAAAGCTCTGATTCTGAACGTCTCCAGATTCAGCTTGTATGGACCCAGTTCAGCTCATTCAGATCTCTGGACTGAGCCTGTGGTCAAGCCTACAGAAATCATTGTATTGCACTTGACATGGGAAGACCTAAATTCCTCTTCAGATTTACCTCTAAATCTCTGTCTCAAGTCTCAAGTCTCAAGTCAAGTCTCTGTACAACTCAAGTCTCTGTACAAGTCAAGTCTCTGTCAACTCAAGTCGCTGTACAAGCTTTAGTGAATTATATCCCCACACTGTGTTTGGGAAGATGGAAGTTTTAACAGTCCCTGCGTAGCAGTAAAAAGTCACTAGGATGCTTCTAAGTCACTTCTGTCATTCTAGGTGCTCTGGATTTTATGAGGGCATCAAAGATGTATTGATCAGGAGATATCTCAGGAAAGAGTAGAAAATGCTGAGCATGAGTTCTGGATCTCCTGAGAATTCCAGTTTCAGGTTTGAAAGCGGATTTTGTGATGCAGGCCTCGCTCCAAAGGAAACACAGCAGAGCAGATAGAGCATGCTTGGCCTTTAAGAAGCTTGGCAAGAGCAAACAGCAGGTAGTGAAATGAGTGGAATTCACTTGTGGTGCAAGCCCTCAGAAAGCTCAAAATGTGTAGCTATAAACCACGTGAAGAGCGTCCCTAGCAGCCGCCTCTGTATCTCGAGGCAAATTAGGCAGATCATATTAGCATCAATTTATTTTGCAGAAGCCAATGAACAGCTCTCAGATGGAGGTGCTTAAAAAATGTGGTGTGATTAAAGAGAAAGCATGTCCCGGAAAGGGAAGTGTTCAAACATCTTTAACACACTTGAGATAATGCATCTCAAAACAGATAGTATAGGGAGTGTCAGTGTCACTGCCTATAGATCTATTCACCTTTATTATGTATAGGCTGAAGGAGGGTTTTTTTGCAGTTATCCTCTCTGAGTTACTATGAATTTATAATGCTGCTCCTTAACATTTATATTTGTCTACACTAAAGATGCAATAATTTATTAACATGGTAATGAATGTTTAATACTCCTTATCTGTATCATTTTATAAAACTAGCTCATTAACCCTGTGATTCTTTAAAATAAAAGGACAAATATGAAACAAAAATGCCATTTAGAAAAAATGGATTTAATTATTCACAGAATTTTCAAAATGGGAAGCTTTAGTTCTAAAGTTCTGTTATTCAATTCATGTAAGATATTCAAGATGTACGAATCCTATGTTTGGATTAATGTGTTAGGACTGATAGTTAAAATTCAGGTAGAGTTACCTTTTTTTTTAATATGTACAGATGGCCACGTAGCATCTGTACTGAAAATTTAATGCGGACATTAAAAAAACATGAGTTATAATCCTTTAAAAATCAGCAAATTGGCTTAAAATCAAGTAATATTTTAAAAATATATGTTAGACTCTAGTTTTACTTCACGTTTCTGACAGATTAGAATTTACCTGTTTCTCAGTCTCTTCGCTCTCAGTGTTAGGGACCTACTTGTACCTTTCAACAGAGCTGAGATTAGTTTTAAACACATAGAAAAACCAGAAAAATCAGAGACAGCAAAATTTCCTGTGTTGTTCTGATGAGTGAAGTACTGCTGTGATCTAAACCATGCATTGAATCGCCAAGCCTGCTTTCTTGTCGTCTCTATAAAATTTTGAAAATACTCGACTCGTCTGTGAGAACGTCCGAGATAGTCGAGTTCATCCATTTTGTTCAAATTCCAGTAGGTTCTCAATCCTTTAAGTATTGTGTAGCAGTTAGAATAGAATTAATTAGTGACAATGACTTTAAGCCTTGTGATTGTTCATCATTCAAAGAGAGAATGTAAAGAGGATGGGGCCAAACTCTTCTTGGTATTGGCCAGTGATAGGACTGGTTGAAACCCAGGCAGTGCCATCTCCATGTGAGGAAGAACTTCCTTCCTGTGAGGGTGCCAGAATCTTGGAACAGGCTGCCCACCAAGATTGTGGAGTTTCCTTCTCTGGAGATCCTCCCCATCTGCCTGGATATGACTGAGAGCCCTGTGCTCTGGTTGTCCCTGCTGAAGCAGGGAGGTTGAACTAGATGATCTCTAGAGGTCCCTTCCAACTTCAACCATTCTAGGATTCTGTGATTCATCTAATTACATCACAGTAAACAAGCCTACATTTTCCAGATGGTAACCTCTTTTAGTTACTCACTGCTTTGTGAGTTTTTGTTATTGATTATTTTTTATTATAATTATAACACTTCAGTTTCCAAGCTTTTATTTTTGCAATTTATAGAAAAGACATCTTTAGGAGTTTCCAATTGCCAAGAAAATAAATAAAATTTCTTCCTTTCACATCAGGTCAAGCTATCCTGATCTGTTTCTTTATTTGGATATTTGTATATTAGTTTGGCAGCTGTAGGGAAAACTTCATTATTTGTCATCAGAAAATTCTGTTCTATATTTGCCCCAAAGACAATTCAATGATCCCATAGATTTTTTATAGACTAAAAGAAGTTCTGAATCTTGATTTTTTTAAATTAGTATACTAATTATACTATACTAAGTATACTATAATCAGCATAATAAAGATGTGATCCACAATTATAATCTCCATTACAATCTTTTCTGAAGGTATCACATACCATCTTAGGGTGAGTTAGGCTGGTGTATGATATAACTGAGGAAATGCTAGGAAAAACATGTTTAGTTTTGATTTTCCTCTATATTTTTGAGTAAATTAACAGTTTTTTACCAAGTGTTAAAAAGATGTAGTATTTTAATACAGAAACTGATATATGTGCTTTCTTAAAAAGAAGAAATTAAGAATTACCAAGAAAAAGTTTATTTTTTCTTCTATTTATCAGTGCTTAATTATCTTTATAATATATCTGCATTCTGACATGTGTAGCAATGAAACAGAATTTTTAACTCACTTTCTAGACTGGTATTTGGCTGAAAGAATTCTCTGCTTGTTCTTTTGCTTGTTGCCATTTTAAGACTTACATCCCTCCTTTTCCTTCCCTTTCTTCTCTCCAGCAATGACGATGCAGTTCATAAGCCATCGGTTCCCTGACTATCATGATCCAACTATAGGTGAGTAAGGATTATTCTGCCCGTCATCACTTTCAGTCTTTCTGCCTATTTGAGATATTCTGGAGTTACAAGCAAGATTTGTAAACTTTAGATTAAACCTTTGTTTAATCTAACACAATTAGATTGTGTTAGATCTTTGTTTAATCTAACCACAATTAGGTGGTGTTATGGTCTTATTGGAGCCATTGGCTCCAGAAATGGTTTGTCCAAGAACTCTTTTAACAACAGATTTTCAGATTTATAACTCATGCTGGCTGTTTAATTTTGGTCTCAGAAAGAAAAACAAAAACCTCACAAGAGGGAAAGCAGTGTTTCCACATAGGAAACTGTAACTCAAGAATTCTCAGAAATCATTAGTCTCAGATAAATCCAAGATCAGTTTTCTCAGCAAACCTCTAATGTCGTTACCATACATTTTTGTTCGGATCATTTACACTGATTTAATTGAAGCATTAAAATGTATAAGAGAAAGCCAACAAAATGGTAATTTCCAATAAAAATCTAATTTCTGTGTCCATTAAACTAAAAAAAAAGGTTCAGATAAGAGGAAATAAAAAAGAAAGATTATGACTCTTTTACAGAGCTTGGCATGGTTTGCCAGTGATCTGAAATATTTAGCTGCTATATATGATATATCTTGACAAAGGAGGTGGACAAGAGAGTCTTGAAGAATTAAAAGTGTGTTTCACCTCCACAGTGTGGGGGGGAGAAAGATAATCTTGAAAAAATCTGTCCAGTATTTGTAATTCTTGTCATATAGTTAGCTTCCACATTGTGGATATCAAGAATAGTACGACCTCTACAAAATTACTGCCTGGCTCAGAAGATCTGCCAGGGGTACCATTTATTTTAATTTGTCATCTCTATAGTACATTCCCTGGATATTGGCTTCTGGTGAATGGTGATTTTTAATGTAAGGAAAAGATCTATTCATGAAATATTCACACAGGTAGAAATTTTATAATCATTGCAAAATCACAGAAGAAAATTGAATTTACCAAGAACTCTAAAGAAGGCAAAGTGACAAGGGTGTTTCCACCAATTCATTTGTTGCACTCAGGAAAAAAAAAACTAATCACATGTAATTGGAAAAGAGGGGAAGAGAATTAGTAGCTACTGACACCATTAAGTTATGTACATACATCCTTCTTTATTATTAACTATCCACCTGCCATCTGTATTTATCCATATATTGTAAGTTGTCAGAATCTTAACTTATTGGTCTCTAGACACTACCACAATATGAATAATAAATAATCATAAAGAGAAAGAAAGCTTATGATGCATTATAAGTGCACACGACAGGAATGCCTAGAGGACCTAATCAGGATGAAGGTCTCCTTGAGTAAGAGGCAGCTTCTACACTGTAAAACCAACACTCTAAAGAGGAAAGGAGAAAGGAGGAAGGGAAAAGACGTGAAAATTTGAATTCAAATTCACACAGCTTGCCAGGGGCAGAGCTGGAAGTAGGAACATGAGTTTTATCCACTCAGCACTTACATCTCTCAGAGCATGCCGGGGACATCCTGAAACTGGCTTATTTTCTATCCATGTTTTAAAATATATACTAAACAGTACGGTAAAATCTTGTGCTATAAGTATCTGTTTCTCCTGCTAGGTGTATTTCTGGTATGACCCCTCGACATTGGACAAAATAAAATAAAATTTAATTTTTATTTTATTTTTATTTTTAAGGGGAAATTATTCCTCTAAAGTTTCAAAGAATGAGCCACAGAAAGCACTTTTATGTAGCAGAAAAGTTATCTTTTTGAGACAGAACGGTTATCTGTCTCAAATTTTGTGGAGATTTTGGTTTTTTTTTGTTTTGTTTTCACAGTAACCCAGCAGGATGTTGAGGGAAAAAAGCAAAACTAGGTTATGTATAAAATAACTCTTTACATGAACACACACCCCTCCACATTCCAGCAGAGTGGCAGAGCACAAAACTGAACTTAGATTTTCAACCATGTCTTAGATCACTGGCCTCTGTAAAAATCAATATATTGCCTTCTATGATGTCATTTGTTTTAGGCCCCTTTCTAACTTCTCAGCAATTTATCCTACTTGTGCAACTCATGAGCTTTCTGTCCTAAGCTTTTCTGGACATGCTGCCCTGGGATGCATCTTTGAAAATAATGTTTCTGCCCACTTGTGGTATTACTGGTTTGGGGCATTTTAAGCCAGAGCAGTTTCTGTGAATGTTACTGAAAAGGTGACATTCAGTAGAAATGATAAAGTGTTATATTATGTAACAGAATGATAATGCACAGATTTCAAGTATTAACCAACCAGCTGAGCCTACTCTGCTCCTGTTAATCTTTAGGGTACAGTTTATAATTTCCTTTGCTTTACATGGCATAAGAATCTAATAACTGCCTGCATGCTTTTCCTTAATGTTCTTCCACTAGCTACCCAACTCTCTGTGTTTGGGGATGGAGCAGTAATCACTGTTCTTCCATGCAAATTTAGCCTTGATTTAAGTGGGTTAGTCCTGACAGGAAGGATATTATACCTGCCTGCCTTGTGATGGGGATTTTCCTAAGAGATGTACTAATAGAACGAGGAGGAGGAGACGGGGAGGGAAGTAATTGGAGGTACCTTTGTAAATAGCATTACTGTCTTTCAAATCCAAGAGGCTAATCACTTTAAAACTTAGAAAAAAACTTGAATATCCCCCATGACCAATTAGCTATAAATATTTAACATTTTGCTGTCCATTTAACTGCTTTAAACAATTAGCTTTCCTCTTGTTTTGCCCTCCTTCTCCTTGTTTTGTCCTCGTTTGAACCTCTTACAGTACTTTGAAAACTAACATAATATTACTTGATATGCAAATAGGTTTTGTTGTGGATTATTAAAGACCATGACCCAGTTTAACTTTTCACTCTCCACCTTAAAATTGTCTTGGGAGTGGAATAATAATTTTAGCTTTTTGTTTTGGTTTTTTTTTTCATCTCTAGTTTCTTGTTAAATAAAACCTGTGAATATTGCCTTTAGTTACAGAAGATGGGACAATGAAGCCTATTCCCAGGGCACAGGAAGACAGGACTGATACACTTTGTTGATATTCTAGGTGAAAAGTAAAGCCAAAACAGATTCAGTCCATACAAAAGGGTAATAATAATGTTCATGCATCATTTAAAATCCAGAGACATTCTTATTTTCTTTTTTGTCATAGGTTGCTGTTCCGTTATTCAGTGCATTTTTGTTGCAGTGGGAGTATGTTCAGAGAAGTGCTCTGATTAGTGGCCCTGTCAGATCAAGTGATCATAGTTAAAAAAGAGCTATAAAACCTCTCTTTGTCTTATCTGATTGTCACAGTTTTGAAGCTGTAAGCTCTTGATAAACTCAGAGCATTTGATACTAAGTATAAATGTAAATAAATACACATACACTTAAATATATTAATACATGTTTGTCTATTTATATAGAATATTGGGTAGTTAAAGGATACCTGGAATGTTAATTTTGATGTTGTCGCTTTGCATATAATTGCACTTTTAGGTAAAGCAGGAATAAGTTCTGTATTTTAGGCTTGTAGCCATTCCTTTTGAGACAGGAACATATTATTTTTGTAAGGAAATGAGGATGGAAAGGTGAAAAATTCCTTTAGTACCAGACAGAGCATATGTGAGCACAATTTCCTAGGTTAGCCCTTCATGAAAATGAAATGATTTCAGCACGCATTTAATATTTAATTGCAATCAACAACAGGCACGATTTCCAAATGGCAGCGAATGTGATCATTTTCTGGAACAAATGGATAAGAGCAATTTTCACTCCATACATTCTCTGGCAATATCACAGGGAGTTAATGCAAGCAGAGTGGCAAGAAAGGAAGCATGACATAGTGTGGCAAACTGGACAGCCTCCAAGCTGCTCATTAGCCATGTGACTAATCTTAAAAATGAATGCCTAATGCAAACGAGATGCGAAGGCAGCTTCCTGTTTTGGGGAGATATCACTACATGAGATTGTGTCAAATGAGCAGTTGAGGGCATTAAGGCTCTGTCAATGTCACTCTTTAATTGAAATGGGTGTTGGATGGGAGGCACTTTAGCATTAAGCACATGAATTTCCATGAGATTTCCTAACGTAGTAATGCATTCACTAGTGCATTAAATAAAACACATTTGAACTCATCTTTAATAAGATGATGGAAATGTATGGGTGAATTTGAGAGAAAAGATAAAATGTGCCTGAAAATATTCTAAGCTAATATAATACATTCCCAAAATGTCTATACAACTAGGAATCTTTTACTTTTTGTAAGGGTACTATAAGGAAGAGGACAAAACAAGGAAATTTAGATGCCACTAATAATGACAGAATGAAAAAAAAAACAAGATGGGAAGCATCCTCTACATGAGTAGAGAAGCCTCTTACCAAATCGCACCGTTCAGATTCCTTTTTAGGGTACATAGAAAGTTTTTCATTTCTACAATTGTCTAAAACATGTATATGCTTGTATTCCATCCCTATTTCATTCTCATGTAAAATCTCCCATTCATTTCCCCAGGTAATGGGAAATTAAAAGGTAATGTATTTGTGCTGACTGGACTGAACAAGATTTCACATATTTAAGTTGTTATTGAAGACCAAAGTTACTTTTTGTTGTACATGTTTCATGTATTCTAGAGCTAACCAATGGCGACCACTTTTCATTTATTATTTTTCACATTTTTCTTAGTCTGAAAGTGGATCAACAACTCCTAATAGTGATCTCCAGAGACTGTCTCTTTTGTAGACCTAAATTATTCACATTTATGTTTCATATTTATTGTTATATAAAATGGAAATTTAAGAAATACATTTGAACCACATTCTTAAGCTCATGTTGTATTACTAAGTTTTCTCTTTTGTATCTGTTGCTGTCATCTACATTATATGTCACATCAAGGAATTAATACAAATCTTTGGGTCTCCTGTAAGTCTTCTGCCATATCATCTGGTCCTCTGTGGATACGATATGGCACAGGACATATGGAGAATTCATGTCCTTCTAATCTCGGTACAGAAAATGAGACTAGACACCTTAGACTATAGCAAATAGCAACTATCATCTGCATGTGGGTCACTGAATACGACATGTAGTTCCATTAATTATAATGAGATATTAGCTATCTCCCATGTAGACATCCATTTTGTGTCTGTCTAGAGTTTGGTACCTAAATCTGAAGCGCAGATCTGCCATGGTAGATCGTCGTAACAAGAGCCTTCGCAGATCTTGATGGTATCTCTATGAATGCCAGGTAGATGTCCCTTAGCAAAGGGAGGAAACAGGTTAGGAGGGTGATGCAGGATCTTTGTAGTGAACAAAGGAAGGAGCATGTCCCTGGCACCAAGGATGCTCCCATTGGAAGGCTGAAGAAAAGCATAAATAGAAAAGAAATGAGTCGCATCAGAGAAGGTAGGAGTGAAAGAAGCTTGTAAGCTGCTCCATTGGTTTAGACTACAACAAGGCAGTGGAATTGTCAACTCTCTGCTTAATATTATCAGAGCATCCTTCCATGAGGAGAAACAAAGTATTTGAAGCCATGGAGGATGGACACCCGAAAATCTTAGCAGATCTGTAGTGGAAACAACATGAGAAAAATCCATCAAACAAAAAATAACAGAAAAACAAAAACTCCCATTTCTCTCTCAAAAGAAATATTTGAAAAGTAGTATTTTTACTTTAAGGAATAGATTAATGATAGTTGCATCGTGTTTCAGTTCCAGATATTCTTAGTTCCAGGTAATCTTTGATTCTTTGTTCCTTCCTCCCCTAAGAACCTCACTGTTCTCCCCAGTGCTAAAACAGTCCAGACTCATTCTAAATATACTGTGCTCCTTACATACATCGTCTATAACTCTGCTAATAAACTTCCTTTTTCTGGATTTTTATTGATACACCAATTATCCAGACGTAAACAGTTTGCAGGCTTCATGCAAGAAATAACCAAAGCCACTATGAAAGTTTGAGGTGCTCACCCAAGGTAATAAGGTCTAAAATCCTGGACACACGTTTAAAGCTGCTACTTTTTTTTCACATGTTTTCTTACAAATGGAACTTTCAATGCAATTATTTGAGAGCTGTTTACTGCAGCTGGCAGTTACTTGTTACTTAGCATTTCCAGAGGCTCAAGAAACAATTTTTAATGAATTGTCCTGTACTAGTATCTCAGATGTAAACTACAGCAGACATGCAAGCTGTGTCTTTCTACTGAAGGCTGGACTAGATGGCCCAGAGAGCTGTTCTTCTGCCTGTCATTTTTCCCTATCTTTTCACCAATACAGCTGCTCAGAGGTGGAAGGTTAATCAGAAACTCTTCATTAATGTTTAGGTCTGCATCTCATCTTGGGAATGCAGTTGCCTGTCTGTGTCCATCACTAAGGCCCTTGAAAGCAGGAAGCAGCAGCTGTGCTGCCAGATGCACTTCATTCCCAGTAGCTTCACCAGTAAATATCTGCACTATGCTAGGACTTCTCAGGTGGGGAAAAAACTAGAGGAGAAACAGTGTGGAATAACTTATTTCTTTATCCTGAGGCATGAACAAGGAAGGATGCATGAGCTATCACATCTTAGGAGCAGACTTTGCAGCCTCGCAACTGATTTTGATAACACAAGTTGAAGTGAACCAAATCATTCCTGCAGAAAAGGAGAAAGTTCCACACTCCTTTCCCTGCCTTATGGCCACATTGGACTTCTTTCCAGGTTATTCAAAAGTAGTCCAGAAGAGGACTAGAAAATGAAACCACCCCCAAGCACATTCGTCTATCAAGTTAATGCATTGAATCAATTTAGCAAATATCAAGCTCCAGAAGAAGCAGAGCAGAACCACAGATTTGGGGAACATAAGTGACAATGAAAGAGAAGGAACTTTTTCCTTTTGGGAGAGGCAGGCTGTGAAAACTGAATCTCACCACACTTGTCACTCAAACACTAATCTCTGAGTCCAGATCCCTTCCCAAGCTGATTTCTGTTCTCAAAGAGAATAGGGATAATTATCTGTGCCAAAAATATAGATGGTTTCAAAAAACCATTTAGGAAACTATTGGAGGAAGAAAAACCCATTAAGGGCAATTTAAAACAAAGATTCTGCTTCTGTCTCCGAAGGGCCCTCAAGGTGCAAATAACTGGAAGCTGAGGGATTATACCAGGAAGGAGTCTCTGAATGGGCTTCTTTGGACTATTGATCACTTTCCGAAAGAGGAAAATGAATTAGATGGACACTTGGTCTGCTATGGCTTTACTTCTGTATTCTCATTTAGAGCCTTAACCTGCTGTAAATGACATTAATTGATACTCTAGCCAGTGATCGGATGTTCCTTTCTCC
>JAUBOD010000994.1:1232549-1255060 GCA_032353885.1 Nothura maculosa
CAACATGAGTAGTTCTGTGTATCTCAGAAAATACAAAGTCTTTTACTTTTTATCAATTATCTGTCTTATAAAGAATCTGTGTATTTCAAGGGAGAGTTTAAAGAAAAGTATATGCTCAGTTTGAATGTTTTATCCTATGGTCTTGTCTTGGTATCCCAAACAGGAAAACTGAGGTGCATGAATGTGTGTATTATATATCACAAATGACCCTAAAGAGTAAGGGCGCGGGGAAACTTTTGGTAATGGCGGTAGAAATGATATATTTGTGTGTCATAGATGCACATGAAACTGCTATATGTTGTTATCACAACATAAAGAACCCGCCTGAACTTTGGACTAGCTCTGCTCCAGGACCCTTGAGTACATTCTCAGCTGCTGTGTATGACACAGTCTCTTAGAGTGTATCTTCCACTTCAGTTTTATCCAAAGCGCAGGTCCATCTCAGAGGCAACGCCTCAAATCAAAGCACAGTAAGTAAGGCTGATTAAAAGATTTTTCATTAAAGAGGCTCCCTGACCCAAGCTGAAACGCTGGTGTGGGAGCAATCAGCTCTGTTACCAGGTTTAAGCATACACTAATGCACTCCAGCAGCAGGTTTTGTCATGGTTGAGACCTTAATGAGCCCTGTATGTTTAACAAACAGGACAATAAGCTGTACTTATGCTTACCTGCTAGGTTAATACTAATGTAATTTGATGAACTGGAGTAAAGAAGGGGGAAAGAAATATCTTCAAGGTGATATACTGTAGTCACGGGTCAATTAATAGTGCTCTGATAGTCAGGAATAGAAGACAGTTGACTCTAGGGTGGCGGACAGCAACTAGTTGACAATGTATAGCTTCAACATGTCAATGTACAGCTCAAATAAGCAGTAAGGAGCACCAGTGTATCCAATTAAACCTATGGAGAAATAGCAGGTAAGCAGAATGCAATCCACCAGACTGGAATTTGGCCAGGGCAACAGGACTAATATCAGTGCTTTGTTTAAAGACATTTTTTCCTATGAAATTCATTAGAGCTACTGTAATATTATTCATAGTATTTAGAAACATAACATCAGATTCAATATTCCCTGACATCATTTGCATTTAATGATGATTCCACAGCCATCAGACAAGCTGTAGGAGCGTGGTCAGACAAAACCCTTGCTTGAAATGTGATCCCCTGTGCAATACAATTAATGATCTATGTCGCTTGCCTCAAATCTATCAAGACCACAAGAATAAAACTAATCTGCAATTAAAATTTTGTGCAAGAAAAACCCTAATAAACAATGATAGCCTTATTTTTTAAATAATATTTTTATTTTCTGATGGCTTTGGAAAAAAATTGTTGTCGTTAAGTACACATTATTTTTATATGTCTTAGGAAATATCTTTTACTGTGCTCCTTCCTAAAATATTTTTTACATATATCAGCCAAAGCAATAGACGCTTCCCATTTTCTCTGAAACAATGCAGCAACTGCGGAGGGGGATAAAGAAAGGCTTCATGAGTCATTATCTTGATGTGTTTATCCAGCTGATTGCAAGCTTCCCTCCACTCCATTCCCTTCCATCCTGCAGCTGCCTCCAGTCCCTTCTGACTGCTTTTCCATTTTGGATAGTAAATGTACGGGAGCGGCTAAGACATTCAGCTGCGTTCAGCCTTAGTGTTTTAGCCCTTGCTCTAAGGACCTTTCAAGTATTTTATGTATTTTATGCCAGAGTTTTTTGATGTAAAAAAAAATAGATCACTACATTCCTGGTTAGATACCACTCTAATTTCAATGCCTTCTTACATTAAAGTCATTATATTAATACAGACAGGCTCTCTGTGTGTTTTAAACATCATTAAAATATAGGAAACATTTAGGACCAACTTACAAAATGCAATAGATAATTTCATTTCAGCTGATATTTGTCATTGTAACCCAGACAAATATCCAGTTCCTCATGAGATTTAAAAGTTATATAATGGATAAATACTTGCTTTATACAACTGAAACGTATTATTATTTTTTAAATATGATAAAGAGCTGCTCCTGATTTGAACTCATGTCCTGCTAAATTTGAATTTCCATTTTTAGTTGGTTTATTTTTTAAAAAAAAAGAAAAAGCTGTACTGTTGGAGGGTTATTTGATAAAAGTTATCCAAATCCCATGTCCACTGACCACAGTGTTTAGCAGTGCACTGGTTAACTCCAAAAGCTTTTTCAAGCAATTTACTGTAGATCTGAGCTGGAAAGAAGAGATACTTTCTAGCAGTGTTGTCAAATTTTTGATGTGGACATTAGAAACCCTTGGAAATTGTGTAGCTTTGTGAGATAGCTTATCCACACACTTTTCCTCGATCCCGAAGGAATCTATTGTGGAGTGTGAAGATAACAGGTTGATATCCACCGAGGCTCAGGTCATAAGGGCAGCTCGCATTTCCTTCAGCTGTTGGCCTCTCTGGGAAGGCTGTCATCAGAACTGTTAGTTTTGCCAGCACAGTCTTGGTCCTGAAGAGAAATACGCACTTGTTTGCCACTCCACACCTGAGCTGTCATGCGTTTTCTGAGCAGGAACGATGCTCTTGAAATCTTTAACTTCGTTCTCCTTCCCTTCTCCCTCTTTCATTAGAAACTTTTTTTTTTTTTTTTTTTTAGATGGAATACCATCTTATATGGAGTGCTAGTCAATTACAGAGAGTTCATGATGTTCATATCCCAGATTTTTTTAAAACAAATTTCAAATCAGATTGCAGTGGTTGAATATGTTCTCATGTTCTGAACAAGCTGTCTCTAGGTAGGGTTTTACAGTGGCATTTTTGCAGAGTGGGCTGACTGGTTATCAGGTACTGTCAGTATCAACTTTTAGACATCTCACTCTGACAATTGCCTGACTCTTCATGCTGGTTTCTAAAACCTTGAAATATTTGTTGGATCTGAGACAGTGAATATTCCTTTTTTTCATTTTTTATTTTTATATGTGAATAATTGTTCAGTTATTGCAAACATGTTTCAAACTTGCCAGCCTATCGCTTTTGGTGCCCAGTTAGAATGCTGAAAATACTTATAGAATGTTATATCATATTTTATGATATTTTATTGTATTTTATTTTCCTTTTCTGATATATGTCTATGAAACACCATTTGTTAAGCTTTCTTTTACTGACGTTAACCATGTAATGCAATATTCTAAGCTTCTTATTCTAGCATCAGGATGAATTCATTTCAGGATAAAAACTAATCTCTTAGGTTTGAAAATGTTCTTTACAACAGGCAATTCGTTTTTTTCTTAAAGTCATTTGGATGAAAGAGTGTGTCATTTAAGGATTCTTGATTTTCATTTGTCAGATCGGCGCTCTACAGAGTGAAAGAGTTGATTGTTTCTTCTTAAATTTCTAACTTCAAGTCAAGAGCTATGCATTTTCTGTTATTTACTGACAAAGTCTGTGTTTGAGTTACCTTTAGTCATGCGGAAGTGCTGAGACCTATGTGAGTTGGTCAGAAAAAGATAGGAATGATTGTTTGTTTTAGACATATGTCATAAAGTTAAATGGATATGCCCCTGAAGATGCCTTTCTATCTGTTAACTGTAGAGGAAGATAGTGATAACTAAGTTCTTTGCCTTTATGCAACAATATCTAGGTAAGAAGAAGCAGAAAAATATTGTTCATGATCCTACTTTCATTAAGAATCTTACAGATTCTCAATGGAATATATTTACTGATTTGTTTTGTTGTTCTTGATGCTATCTGTAGACTAGATTTTGACACGTTTAACTTGCATTTTTTTTTTAATTGAATAATTAAGAATTATTAGGTGGTGATCCCTTCTGAAGATGAATGAGCTGTGATCTTACTATATTTCACTGGCAAGCAGGTAGTTACCCTAAGTAACAATGACTGAAAAAACCTAGTAGCCTCTTTAACAAAAACAAGCCGAAGCCAGAGAAGAATATGGCAGAATACAGCAATACTTCAGAGCTCTTTGTGTGATTTGTAAATGTTGGGTTGAAGTTTCCGATAAATTAATGTGTCCATCTGGATGTCACCTTGACTGTTGATTTTCCATTGCCGTTCATGCAGTTATATTTTGTTAGGGTGAATGCATACTGAAAATGAGTTATATTTGAGAGGAGCTGCCGTCATCACTAGCATTTGCTTGCCTACATTTTGCATTTCCCATATGATATGACATCATATTCTTCCTTTGCTCTTCAAGTTCTGAATAATGTAAGCCATTTTTGCTGCTTTGATGGAACTGTGACAGTTGTCTGAATGTTTGAAGCCAAAACCACTGAATTTATCGTGATATTTTATTATCTTAGAAAACTGTCAAACCTTTGATAATCACTTTCTTATATTGCATTACCAAAAATATGTTTCTGAATTCTGTC
The DNA here is from genome assembly GCA_032353885.1 of Nothura maculosa. Taxonomy (NCBI): domain Eukaryota; kingdom Metazoa; phylum Chordata; class Aves; order Tinamiformes; family Tinamidae; genus Nothura; species Nothura maculosa. The sequence continues at coordinate 1,236,913 of JAUBOD010000994.1, forward strand.
ATGTTCCTCTGCAGCTCTAATTTCTATTTATTTTAACTGATTTTTACTTTGTTGAAATTTCTTTCATACCCTTCATCATCCTGGGAAATTTTATTTATATCATTTAAGTAAAATCTTTCAGTATTAAAATTCATTCCCCCCAGTGGGTGCTTTTCTATGCCAAAATAATTGTAGAAGTCAATTTGGCAGTTATAGTTTTCTGGTAAGGAAATTCTATTGTTATTAACTTTCTTTTCTCTAGCAAATGTTCATTTATACACAGTTTACATTTTTGTTATTACAGTGCTTTTATATTTCAGAAAGGAATACGTGATTACATTACCCAGGGTGCAGTGAATGTAATCAGACACACAGACAGTTGTAATGAAACTGTTGGCTCATTTTGGGATTCATAATTATGTTAACTTCTAGTGAAACTTCCATTCCACCCTGTAATCCTTTCAACACAGAGAAGACATTTGAGGGGCTAAGATGTATGCCGCAGACCTTCGTCAGGATTTGGTGCTCAGACAGGATTTGGTGCTCAGCCTGCGGGGGAATCATGACTAACTCAATAGGAGTAATCAAGACTTCACTTTATTGCTCTTAACAGCTCGACTATATAGGCTTGAGCACACACTTGTTACATTTTCATTGGTTACCGCTTCTGCATCCCCTTTGCTGATTGGCTGATCGCTTGTTGCCATGCTGCAAGCCACGTGCTCAGATCCTGGTTTTCCCCTACATTTACTTCACTGCCGGTACTTTTCCATTACAAAAGTTTTCCCCCCCACACCCTTCCCATCCAAGCCTTGCTGGTACACTTCATTGTGGCCCTCAACGATTCCCCAACAGATGTAGATAATAAACTGCTCTATGAAAGAAAAAACAGCAGAGAAGCAGTAACTGATCTGCAAAAAGAGATGTAAACATCCCAGAATCCCTAAACTTCAGAATGGTTGAGGCTGGAAGGGACCTCTAGCGATCACCTAGTCCAACCTACCTGCTCCAGCAGGGACACCCAGAGCACAGGGTGGCATTCAGGTGGGTTTTGAAGACCTTCAGAGAAGGAGACTCCACAGCCTCCCTGGGCAGCCTGTGCCAGGACTCACCTTCACAGGAAAGAAGTTCTCACGTGGAGATGGAACTTCCCACGAGATAGCTATACCAGGGATGCAAGTTGAGATATTGTCTGAGAATATTAAGCAGCAATACGATTTTTCTTTTATTTGGCAGCACTTCTTATTGCTTTTCTTCACTTTCTCAGAAATTTTACCCTCCCCATGTACTATATCCTTACATTGAGGCCATGTTTTGGATCCTGTGGGAGAACCTTTCCAAGGAGTGGTGAAGCCGCAGAGGCAGTCTCTCATCATTTGTCTTGATCTGGGTTGTACCTTGGGGTGAAATTTGGACTTGTACTGTAACTTGTTGGTCTATAAATATGGAGCTTAATTGTTCTTAAGAATTTAGTGTGCTTTCTAATTTTTCATTCATTTCAACTTCCTACCTGAAGAAGGCATTTCCAACAACATTTGAAATGCAACCTACTAAGTCCACTACGAAACAGCCTAGTGTGCATCTTGTTCCTAAGTAAGTTCAGGATGCTACCACATACCACACTGTTATTAGAGAGAAGCCCACTGCATCAGTTCTGTATGGTCACTATGCTATAGTGACCACACAGAGGGCTGCAGCTTGTAAGTAAATCCACAGTGGTATCATTTTGATGGCTGACTAAAAGCCTGTAGAGATTCCTGTACTGGAAAGCTAAATTTGTGAGGAAGCTAATTATCCATAGCTCATTTTTACCAGCAGAGAAAGGGGGAAGGAAGGAGCTGCCTCTGACTCACACTCGGGTTCCTGTCCTACTCTGGGGACAGTGCTTCATTACATTTTATTCTATTTCAGTTCATTTGCTGCGGTCTTGATTATCCTGTCTGTGAATCTTCCTCTTGCACATTATGATGCCTCGTCTTGCTGCTGAAAGGGAAGAGGCATGAACATACCCCATCAGGCAGTACTAATTGGTGGGCAGTTTTGCCTTTCCACCATCCATGCCTGAAGCAATATGACCTCCCATCTCTCCAGATTTATCCTCTCATATTCTCCACAGAGGCACATAAATGTGAAATAGAATGGCATGCACGGGGAAGGTATCCTTAATACGCATGCTGCTATTTTTACATGAGTGAATCAAGATTTCAGCCTAACTCTTATATATTATTCAGTACAGTTCCAGTTCAGGAAACTATTTAAGCATACACTTAATTAGAGCGGGACAAATGCATGTTCTTCAAGTTAATCTGTACTTGAGCAAAGATGCTGTCCTGAAGCTGAGACAGTAATGAGCAACTTTGTAAAAATGAAAATCCCTTGGCAAGGCAGTCAAGATCCCTGTAAGGGTCAGCAAATTACTGAATGAATTGTTTATTTTAAAAAAAATGTTGATTTCTGGTGACGATAGTAGGGTTTTTTTGTTATTTTGCAGTAGTAACTCAAATTACTTAAGAGAATAAATTTTGCTAGAATTTAATTACAGCTCATCATGATGTCACAAATAATAAGATCATGACCTAGCATTCAAGAAAAGAGGAATAATTAGTTTAATGTTCTTATTTTTTAAAAGACTTGTTGTGTTCTTGTCTTACTGACTTTTCTTTTTCTTTTTTCAGATAAATTGGTAAGTTAGAGATGCTTGTTTTTAAGCAGATCTAGCATCTTGGCTAAGAATAGCTGCATGTTAACTTCACATACCGTGACGTTGTTTAAACTATGCAGGCACCACAGACAAGAAAAAAAAAATCCTAAAATCCTCTCTCAAAAAAACAAATTTGAAGAAGAAAAGAAAGTGGAATCTAATCTAATCAGTCTTCCTATTTCTTTCCATTCTATATGATACTAGAAACCTCCAATCTCTTAGTCATACAATTCCAAATTTTACAGTAAAGAATCTATGTGGACTATTGGCTTCTGAACCTCTATCCAAATAGTTTGATATGACAGCTAATTCAAGAAGATCCAGAATATTGCCCATGATAAAATGACATCAAAGCATAAACAGTTACAACTCAAGACATCAAAAGTCTATAAAATGTCAGAATTCATGTTTCTGGATTAAAATCATTAACAGCATGAAGTATGCAGTATATATTGATCAGAAGTCCAGACCCAGTGTGGTAGTTAGATATCTAATATTTTGTTTGTTTGAAATTGATTAAAGCAGTATCCATTTAGAGGACCATACAAGTTTTGGATCTTGAAAAGGTATTTATTGTGGCATGATTTCTAGTATGTGTTTTCAGAGAATGAATGAGCCCACTCAGACAAAACGTTTCATTCTTCACATGCCTAGGGGAGGCCTGAGGTGTCGTGAATGTGGAGCCAACCTGATTTTAGAGTTCAGCACTCCTCTAGCAACGCGTGTAATAGAATTTCCCACAGTATCCTCGTAGCCAAATCTGCAAGGCAGGGCCAAATGAGTTGACTACAGGACAAGCTGAAAATTAGCAGGTGTACGAGGCCCACAAGGGTACCAGTGTGCAGCTCAGTGTACACATGATGGTAGGTTGTGAGAGATGGTTCTCAGAGGTCAATGGAGGGATTGACAATATTTAATATCTTGATTAAATGGATGATAGAACAACCTGTATCCCCATCAGATTGCTGTTATTTCAAAGATGAGGAAGAATTGGGTTTTTTTTGCATAATTATTGCATTTGTTTTATCTATTGCTCAGGAAATTGTTTCCATCTCTATCTCATTTTTACCACATACTACAATCCAAAAATTAATATAAAAAAGTAATGTTGAATTTTTTAATTGTCTGCAAGTAACACCGTCAGAAATATATGGGTTTTTATATGTACTCATGTTTATGTGTGTTTTAACATTATGATCTCATATCAGCAATGACCTGAATATAGGATATGTGCCAGCACCACAGGGCACCCTTTGGGTGTTCTTGTCATGTATAGTTAATCACTGAAATTTTGCATTTGTTTTACATCCACTCTGAGGTAGTGGGGAAGACTGTCTTTACATTTAATGACACTTGTCATTACTGAAACCATGGGATGATTTCCCTATTTCCTTTCTACCCGTGATTCATGCAGTTTTCCATCATTGTTAACAATGTAATATTTGCCTTTTTCTCCATTCTTTTCTATTTCCCAGAATTTCTTGGAATTTTTGAATCTGAGGAATGTGTGAAATAAGTTTTTTTTCTCCTCTGAAATCCAAATGCTATCCCAGATATTCTGAGTCCTAGACCACTAAAAATCTAATCTGTCTAAAATTTAATCTACCTAAAAAATCTAACACCAAATCTAATCACCTTCAGATCGCTACATATTATTGATTGTGTCAAACTGTATAAGAGATATTGTCAGGGAAATCCTGATGTATCTCCCATTGAAGTCAGGACACAGTGCCTACATTGACTTTAGCCTTAGAGGTATGGCCAGAATCTCAGAATATCTCGGCATTTTCACTTAATAAATTCCATACTGATGCATGAATGTAGGTTTCAAGTGGTTGTCCTAATTTCTTCTGCTCTCCTTCTTAGCATCTCATGAAGGAGATTGTGAAGTTTTTCTGCTTCATGAAAATCGTTAAATATGTTATATATTGGAAAGAGTTTTCAGGTTGTGTGATTGCTGGAGTTGGAAGAGAAGGTAGAAATGCAGCAGTTTGGAAGAGGGTACAGAAATGTGTATTTCTTGGGGTGAAATGAGTATTTAGTGGCACTAGAATGTGGATTTGGACTACATAGCAGTTTAGCTGCTTTCTGCCCTGAGGAGGAGATGCTAATGGGCTTCATATTCCCCTAACCTTAGCACAGGAAAATAATTTTATTTTTGTCCTGATTGCCTGACATTTTCAATTGGAGTGTCAATAAAAGTAAATGCTTTTTATGGAGGACAAGTAAAATTACCTTAGGAGAGAAATATTTTAATAAATGTTCACTAATGAAAACATCTATATATATAGAATCTAATAGGAATTATTTAATTCCTCTTGTACACTCTGATTAAAGGCTTAATGGCGTGCTAAAGTAATATAGCAGTATAAAAGTATTCTTTATTTATTTATTAGCAAGTTCCTTAACTTTATGAAGACTGTCTGCATTTATCCTGTAGTGTGTGTCACTGAAGTAAAAGAGAATTAGAAGTACTGTTCAAAAAGAGATGCACTAGAGAGCTTCACAGTATTGAAATCTGTGGCAGAAAATTATTATATAAAGAAGTTGATATTAAAAGTAAATTAATGCACTGAAATAATAAGGAATATATAGCACACTAAATTAACTAGTAAGTTATTACTAAGAATCTCCTCAATCCCATTGTCCATTCAAATGAAGTAAGCCTTCTGCTTTTTCACTATAGGGCTTTACTTGTCTAGTCCATGATGACTGAATTTAGACCTGTTCATTTATTCTATATTGATGAGAGAATCAACCATAGCTATATCATGTCTTTCCATCTCTAAGTATGATTCCCACTGAAATTCTTTCTGAGATCTGAATAAAGTCAGTACAGTTCTGCTTTTACTCGCATCCATATCTGTGGGTTTATCCTGATGACTATTATAAAAAAAAAACAGGATAATTTTTAAATATATATGTATATGTATATACACACACACTTATATATATATAATGAGTTAAAGTTACTTAGCTCATTAAGAGCAATTAAGAGCATCACTCTTATTCTGATATATGTGTATATATCAGAATATATCAAGTATATATATATATATAATAAGAATGATGCATATTAAAGGTTTTCAGTCTGAACATAACGTGCCCCAGAATTTAGAATTAGAACTTCATTTCTTTGAATTTCTGTCATTATTTTATTTTCATAACTAGGATAGCTTATAAAATATTTATACAATTTTAAAAACGAAAAGTTCTGGGACCAATCATCAAGGACATATGATAGTTACCCAAAAATTCTTAAAGTATTTGAGCACAAAACTCTTGAGCTGTGTTTAAAACAGCCATGGTCCAAGACAAATGGAAAATGCAAGTATGATGCTAGTTTTTAGAACATTCCTCACAACAGTCCAGGGAGCTGCAGACCAATAAATCTGGCTTATTGAACAAGTTGATTGGTAGTATAAAAAAGGAGAGAAATAACAAGCACATGAATAAACATGACTTTAAAGGCCAAAGTCATAGAGGTTTTCATAGAGGTTACTCAGTCCTCACAAATCTTTAAGAGTTCTTGGATGAAGCCAGCGAGGATACAGGAAAGAGGGTTCCAGTTGTTCTATTTTCCTTAAATGTTCCAAGAGCGCTTTGCCGGATCCTTTATTTAAGAATCTAAGCAAACTAAGCTTTATTGTGAATAATAAAAATAAAATTGAATAAGGCCTCCCATTTGTTAGTAAATCTCAGTAGGATAGGAAACAAAAGGATAAATGATCAGCAGTGAATAGAGATTATCAAGGTAGGATTATCAATTATCATAGATAAAGATACTCTTGGCTTTAAGCCTGAATTATTTAGACAATACGTGGAATATTTTTGACGTTATTTAGCTATTTTAGGTAAGTTAGTGCAAAATGAAACTTCTGTATAATGAGATATAAGAGTAATTCTTAATATATTTGAGGGCTGAATAATAAGATGAGAGGTGAAATTCAGCGCTGAAGATTTTAAAACGGGAAAAGCACAGCATAAATCCATGGCAAGAGTCTGTATGAAAAACTATCACTGCTAAAAGAGATTTTAAGATTATGAATAAAGGAGAACGTAATGACATGTCATTAAGCTTCACTTAAATACTGTGAGGAGGAGGAGTGTCCATGCTAAAGACAATCAGGGCTGCTGAGCAGCTTCCATATGTGGCTATATCAAATAATTGATGTTTCAGTCTGGAAATGGGGAGAATTTTGACACAGTTAGAAAATGGCATGGGAGAGAGATGAATAGGCAGAGAATATTCACTGCTTCTCACAGTATAGGAACGGGTAAGAATTACATTGTAATCTAATCAAGCAAGTTTGTTTTATAAAAATGAAGATACTTTCCTGCACAGTCCGTAATTAAACTATGGAACTCATTGCTGTGGCAGTTATAAATGTAAGAGGTCTTTTGATGGATCAAAATGGTAATTCTGACAGCCATCCAAAGATTATTAAACAAAACCATGAAATTTCTAGCTCAAGAAGTAGCAAAAGCCTTAGATTCCCAGAAAATGCATTGAAATACCAGAAGTGTGTTCTGTGCTTGGCCTAGGGATAGGCCTATCCCTAAGGAAGTTGATGAGGATAATGATGATGATCAGAGCACTGTGGGTGAGATGGAAATGTAGACTGATCTAGCATGGCCTTATAAAAACATTCATTTACATTAATATTTACATTTGCATACACTCACATAATATAATTCAGAGGTACAACAATATTAGCATGTTAATGTAAGATAATGATTATGCTTATATTATGATCATTATATGATTATTATATAATTGTTGTTATATGATAATCAATGTTAATGATGCGTGTCACTTGCCAATATTTTTTTTTTCTTCTTTCGTTTTCTAAGATATTTAATTTCCCAATAAAATGTTAGCATAAAAGAGAAATCACTATGTAAAACTTTCATATGTGCAATACAACAGGATGACTCCAGAGATCTTCCCTTTCCAAACTCTATGAATCTTTTAATATTCTTTAGCACTCTATGATTATTCTTTCATTTAAGTGCAGGAATTTTCCTAACAGCAGTCATATTTACACAAATGGTTTCTTGGAAGAAAAACCAAAGAACCATCCCATACTGACAACTACTTCAATTCAAACTAGAGGTTTCCAGAAACTTTTTTTATGTGATTGTGTTCTCTAATTAAATATACATATTAAATATGCACATAGTATAAAAGTCACAAGAGAATCAGGCATGGTGACAGAGATAGAGTCCAGGAATCCTGATTTCTAATCATCAGAGCAAAACACCAAATAATATTGTCTCCCTTGTGCATGATTACATACTTTGTGTCATTCCACAGCAGAAAATAATAAGTAGTAAGGGGTGGAGAGATTCACTGATGCATCTGTGGAAGCAAGCTCCAAAGCCTAAGGCTGACATTGCCTTTCAGAATAATTTTGGCTGTGAGAGTTTGCAAACAGATGTCAGGCTGGGGAAAAAACCTGATCAGCAGAGCCACTAATTTGATGTCCTCAATGCTTCACTAGCTGGATGATTTCCCATCCTGGACTGCTGGCCCATTAAACGTGTCTTTTATTGCATAACCATAAACTTGAATGACAGGAAATAAACAATTAAGACTAATAAAATGAAGGGCAAAGGATCTTTGTGACCCCATTTGTCTAAGATTGTGAGGGGTCAATTGGGATCCAAAGGAAACATCAAAAGTATTTTCTGTATCACAAAACTAAGACAGTTACAGCAATGTGGGGGAAATACTGCATTCATAGCTAGAGGTATTGTCTCAATTAACTGACATATCAAGAAGGTAAAATTAATCATTCTTACTGACCTGTTGGATTTACATTCACTTTCCATCCAAATAGAAGACTCTTTATGAGATTGTTGTTGAAATTTGGTGTTGAGTGTGTGGTTGGAAGTCTTAAAGGTTTTATCTGTGTTTGCTTTAAGTAAAATTCTTGATGTTTTGGATATCAAGAGCTGATTGAACTTTCTGAATGAGCATTATTGAACTGAAAACCTTGCAAGTTCAAAGTTACCTTCACCACATTTTGAAATACTTGCTGGGCCTGTACAGCTAGAAATAAGAACAAGCAATTTCTTGATTTGCTTTGTCTTTCCTTTTAGTAAATCATATCTTTATTTTTAATGTTGCTGTTTTGTATAAAGTTTTCTCCAAAAGCAGTGAAATTCAGACTTTTCTGACTTCAGTATACTTTAATTTGTAGCCTTGGTTAGTCGGAAGTGATTCCAGATATTTGCTACAGTTCTGCTGTTCCTTTAGTCATTTCCTGAGAAATAGAGAACAAGGACAGCAGAAGAGGATCACTAATATCATTTGGACAGTGAGCTGCATATAATCATACAATGCAGTCTATAGCAGGAAGGTCCTCCATTCAATGTAAATGATAGATCTGTGATAATACAACCTTTTTGTAATCTTATAAGGAGTGAATGGGCTTCTTTTGAATTAGCTAACATTTTTGATCTCTTTTGAGAGTTGCATCTCATTATATGTTTCTGAGTCCCGTACAAAAGAAAAAAAGAGGGTTTTTTTCTACATACGTTATTCATACAACTTGAGAATCCCAAGGTACCCTGCCCTGAACATTTGGAAACATTGGCAGATTAAGCAAGGATTTTCTGGCTTGCTTTCTCTTAGCCTGTTTGTGTGCACATAAATGGTAAGGTGTATACCTTAATTCTTTCTAAATGTCAGAGTTATCAAAACAAAAGTTACCCATTGAAACCAAATGAGATCAGTAATATATCAGTAATTATTATCAGTACTACCTGTAATATATTATAACTAGTTATAAATAAATAAAACTATAATAATATTATAACTAGTATTAATCAGTAGAGCTAAAACACAGTCTTTTAGATCACTTGTTTTGGAGTTGGTTAACCAGCTTCTTCCCAAATCCGATTTTAGTCAAACACATGGACACTGTGGCTTGTTCCGTGACTGATGCCCAAACTTTGTTCCTCTGGCCTGCATTCTCCTAAATTTCATTAAGAAGCAGTAAATAGCTGGGAGTGTTTCACTGGCAAAGATACTCTTTAAAAGCCTTCAACAACAAGCTAGCATTAATGTGTAAAGTGATTAAACTTGTCTTTAATTTCTGATAACATGTTTCTAGTTCTTCATTTTATTTTTTCTTTTCAATTCTGTTATTTTGAGCTTTCTCTTGTGTTTGCTTCATGGAAACATCATTCCAGGCAGAGCCTGGAAAAAAATCAGATGATTTCTTTTTAATAGAAAAGAAGATTAATTTGTGCTGAAGACAAAATAACATTTTAATGATAATTAGGAGCATATAAATAGATTTTAATAAGAAAGAATAATGTACTTTTGATCATTATACCAAGATATTGAGGACAAACTGCTAATACATTGGCATCACTGATTTCATGAACTCATTTTATTTCAATTCCTGCTGTTATACAATATCACATCTTTGAATGTTGCAGAAGGATATAGAAATACAGTTTTCTACACAGAACTAGTTAGGAATATTCGGAGAAAAATGTCTAGACAATTATGTAAATTGTTCTATTTCTTGGAAAGCAGAGACTAACTAAGCATTTAAGTTTTACTGTAATTTTTTATTATTATTATTTCACCTTTAATGGAGGCTATTTTGTGTGTGGGTGAACCAGAAGATTATGTTGTAGCTATCAAGAATGTTAACATAATTTTTGGTACACTGTGTTAATAAAACAAGTGTAATGAGCCATAGTGGTGTGCAGTATTGGGTCAATGTGAGAATTAAGCTGCAAGCAATTATAATACTAAGATTGGTTGTATTCTAATTATCCTGTAGCTAATAGTACAAAGATGATTGGCTGAAACCAAAATCATTTGAGCTGGAGTAGTTTTAGTATAGATGAGTATTAGCTGTTGCGCTGCCGTTGCGCTTCCGTGAAATAGCACGGTCATTTATTTTTGAGTAAAAGAACAGCTCCCTCAGAGTAGTAGTTATTTCTTACTTCTAAATTAAAATGAAATATGTTACTAGACCATGAGACGCAATGACACAAAGTCCCTACATTTATTTAGCTTTTATGGTAGGAGTAATGTAAAGCAAATTTGTATTCCATGTATCTCAGAAGGAGAGAAGATGACTGAAAAAATGATCCCCGTGGAACTTGTAATTACTACAGAGAATCGGTGGATGGATATAGTTATAGTCTGAGCACAAATTGGATGCCACTTTTGTACACAAACTTGCTTCATGCACAGCTGTTTGAAAGGAGGCTTATTCTCCTCTGGGATCTTTAGGAAAATTTCAGGGGATACTGGTGAATTGTGGGGGAAGTGTTGGGGTTTGCTACCTCTAACACATTGCCACCCGCAGTAGAAAGAGTCCCTCAGAAGTAAGGCCTCCTTAGGTTGAATTCACCTCCTCCAAGATAGCAACAGTACAGTTGTGTAAACCTGATTCGATTCACACTTTAGACACGTACAACTGCATCTTATACAACCCATCTTGTAGGAATATCTCATGATTGAGAGAAGGCAGAAGGACCAGCCACTAGATGCATCACTGTTGTATGCTAAAACCGTGTGTTGGAAAAGTCAAGGTAGTAATTATAGGAAGCTTCCATCACAGTGCTCTCCAGGTGAGAACATCTGGACTGCCCTGAGCCAAAGCATCCTGCACCTGGCATCCAAATACAGAGAATGTGAGTTACAAGTAGACTTCGCTTTCTGACATTTAATTTTGGAAATAGAAAAAAACAGAATCAATAAAACCAGTAATAAATTACATTAAATTAATATATGGATAAGAAATATATCCTAGGGGATATTAACTTGAAAGACGTCTGACTTCTGAAAATGTTATATGGCCTAAGTGTCATACAGTGTTCTGTAGAAACCTCTGTAGAAACCGATAGACTATCTTCATTTTTAAATTTTCTTTAATCCAGTATGTAAATTTCTGTTTCATATATCATCTTCACAACAAATGATATTCTCAAACAGCTTTTGTCAACAGTAGAATTTTCCACATTTATCCCTTTTTCTCATTGTGATTTATCTGTGAACAAGCTTTTCCTTGCATGAATCTCTTTATTATTCAAAATCTCCATAAAGATAAGAACGCAGTTTGTTTTAGAGATTGTTCATCAATTCCCCTCCAAGACTGTTACAAAGAACACTAGCTCATCATAATTTGCAATTCATGCTGCTTAATGGATTGCCTCACTCCCAAGTTTCTGGTTCTGCTCCTTGTTTATGTCCCCATTAACAGACATAGAAACAGGAGCTGAAGCAGAAGGGGACACAAGTGCCCCAACTGCTGGGGTCTAGGGACACAGTGTCCTGAAAAGCACCTGCCTCATTTTAAGAAGCTGCACTATGGAGATTACCAGCCAATTCCTCCCATTTTCTAAGCTGATGAATATGCAGATAATCAGTTTTCTAAAAGCAAGGAAGGTATTCACCCATGCACAAATTCTTGTTATTAAAGTAAATAGAAGATCATTATGTACATCAGAGAGTTCTGCTTAAAAAACAGAACAAATTGTTTGTCTCTGGAACTATGAAAAACCATCCAGAAGGAGTTTTTTTCAGGTTATCTTCATAATTGAACTTCTGTCTATTGATTACCACAATGCCTCAATGCAGCCAGCATCAATACTTTGTAATTAATTTAATTAATTATTTTTAAGACTCTTTCTGAGATTTCTGCCTCTTTAACTTAATGCCAGTTCTAGGAGTATTTTAGTTGACTGGTTGTTTGGTTCATTTCCTTTAAGACAACAGAAATTGAATTTGGAAACAGATTTAAATCAATAACTAGTAACTCTGGTTGTAAAATTCCATAGTTTTGCAACTATCTTAAAAGGTGTAAAATAACCCATTCAGACTTCAGGACCATTGTATTTAATATAGGATCACATGAATGCAGGATTTTCTTTATAAGAAGTGTCACTTTTCAAAAAAGAAAACAAAATAATCAAAAATAAAGCAAATTCTGAAATCAATATTGCATGCCATGGGCTTTTCACTTATTAAAAATGTCACATTTTCATCTAAGTTTCGATTGAGGATAGTGCAGTTAGTATTATAGTATTACACAGCTCCCATAAACATTGGTAGCAAAGTGTCATTTATGTTTTTTGCAGTTATAAACCATTAGATTTAAAAAATGAGAGGTTTGAGTCTACTATTTTCCCTTTATCTCTCTTGCCCCCCAAACCACTCTTATATACATTCTATCAAAGAAGTGAACTATAAGGTTGTAACCAGCTAAGGAAATCTGCCTATATGTGTATGCACTAAGCAGTAGGTTGTCTACCACTTGTGAAATTATTGATATCAAAGATCTCTGCTATCTTCTCTTGAATGATAACACATAAAGAGAACATGTATAGTTTCACTGCCAGGCTCACTTTGGCTACCAAAAAAAGCCTAACAAAAGCTCTTGTCTGGAAATCAAGCTTTCTCAATATGACACTTGTGTCCCCCTCCTTTAACGTATCTGATTGGCTTCCATATTCTTCCTTCACTATACGCATCTGGAGATGAATAAAGAAGGAAACTGAGGTCTGCATGAGTAGACATATCCCATATGTTCTCTAGAGTCAGATGATAAACTGGTGTCCATTAGCATCATTTAGGACTGGGACTTCTGTCTCCTGGCTTTGTAAAGCTAAAACATAGGAATCATGAGCACCATGAATGACATCCCATAGGGGATTTCTGAAAGAACTATATTTGAGAATGTTGTTTTTTTACACTGATAAAGAGAAAATAAAGATGTCTATCTCAGAGGTAAATTATGGTTTATAACAGATGAAAAACTCATCGATCTTTACTATTCTTAAAAGCCAGGTTATGTCCATATAAAACACCAGTGATAATGAAATTCACAGCAGCCCATCTGTCAGAGGCTGCAGGTAGAAAGTGCTATTTTCTTCTTTGTGGTTTTTGTGTTTGTATTGGTGGATTGTGTGTGTGATTTGTTTATACAAAGCAGTTGTAAGAACATACACAATAGATGTTTCATCAAGGGCATCCATAATAGACAGAGATGAATTAGGGGGATTCTGAATGGTATGTAGAAACCATCTGTTAAATGGCATCAAGAATAATAATATGATAAAGTGGAAATCTTTGTGGCTATGTTCATACCATGTGCATTGATAGTTTAAGAAGGACAGTTAGGAAAATGTTATTCATTTTTTTTTTTCAGTAGGTTTTTCTTGCAAAGTCAACTCTCAGATGGAGCTAGTAGTAGTGATTTTTAGAACAAGTGATAATAATAATACTGCATACTGGAATTAAACTGGTCGTGAATCACAAGGACTTTAAAAAATGTAGTGAAAACCACAAGTCCCAATGATAAAGCTGAAATAATAGAACTAGGAAAGCTTGTGCATCAATTAAAAGAAACATTAGAATCATCTGTTATTATTTAATGTGGTCCTTGACCTTTCTGAGCTTTACTTGGACTTCTAAGAATAAGAGGACTTAGCCAGTGAAAACTTCCCCAGGAAACAGTTTTCTCTTCCCTGAACTGTTTATGATATAGCTGTGCAAATAATGATTGCTTCTTCATTCAGTGGGTAGAGATGAATAAATGCTTTAGAGTGACCTTAAATGAATGCATTTTTAAAGATTTCATCCAACCAAAAGTATATATCAAATGACACTTTCTAGTCCAAGTGAAAATTGTATTTTACACCATTTGCAACTAAAATAAATCTATGGAGATGTCAGTGGTGTTTCAAGCTCCACATTATCCCCTTTTCTGGTAGTTTGTATGACTGTCACTGGTACATTGTCTGAGTGTTTTATTGAAGTACAATAAGTAAAATGTTCAGTTACACATCTCATTCTCACCACAGAAGTGATATATGATCACTTAAGTATTTTATTTTGTCAAAGTATTTTTTTAAATTTGATCTTTACTATATTCTACTGTATATCTATTATAGAAAAGGTAATTTAAAGAAAAGGTATCCTGATCTTGGAATGAAACAAGAGATTTCGGTCAGTCTTATATCCTAATGTTATTCCTGGAGTTAATTTTAAGAAAAATCCCTATTACTTCTGAGAAGTAAAGTTATCAACCAGAAACTTTATTCAGATAATGTCTCAGATATTTCAGCTATTCTAAATCTAGGCCACAAAACACTTCAGAGGTAACACAAGATGTGAACGCCTCTACGTACACTAATCCCATGTGCTAGAAACAAGGAGTAATGTAATCCTGATAGAAGAAAGATGTGCAACACCAACATACCAATGAGAGCACAGTGACCAATGACTTCACCCCAAAGTTTGCTGCATCATAAGCATGAAGTAGGAACATGAATTTCAAATATAAAACCTGTTTGTCCCTTTACGAAATTGATTTACTTGTCGATTTGTGTGCATGATAATGAGAAATTAACATCTATTCTGATCTATCAAATTTAGGATGTGAGATGAGCTACTAAGTCTTTGAAAAGGCAGCTCTCACAATTGATTGTACACTCAGTGGGGCATCACTCTCTTGGGTAGACAACCGTGGGTAGCTGTTGGGTAGACAACCTTGAGATTTAGCTACAGTTAAGAGATATTATTGGAAATTTAATTAGTGAATAGGAGGAAAGGAGGTGCATATCTACACCACTGAGAATCTAATCATAAGCATATTGATTACGGATCTGTACTGTTACTGTCAGGATGTGTCTACAATACAGGTTTACCAGATGTGTTACAATTCCACATTGTTTTCTGAGGGAGTTACATGACAAACCTAGTTGACTAAAAGATAAGGGAAAAACTTAACATTTCCTCAAGCGAAAAGTTCATAAATGAGTGAAGGAAGTGAGGATGGGGAAGAGGAAGACTCAGTCATATGTCTGAAAAAAACAAATGCAGAAATGAGAATCTATTCAGGATCAGAAGAGTCTAAGAAATAGAGGTAAAACTGCCAAAAGATGTACTTTCCTACATCCTGAGAAAAGAAATTAACAAGTGAAAAATACTCGCATAAGAAAACGGGTGAGAGAATGTGAAAAGAAGTCAGATCAGTCATTTAGAGGATGTGACTGGTATAAAGGACCCCAAAGTTAAACTAATACTTTGCTTATGTTTTCAAGGAGTGTTGAAAATGAACGATGCAATATGTGTGATAGAATGGAAATGAAAATTGCCATGGTCAGAGTGGAAGTGAATCTTCAAAGCTTAATACACTTAGAATCCTAGAATGCTAGTGCATCCTAGAATGCTGAGTGAAATAGAAGGTGGAATTGCAAATCTATTTCAAAAGGCTTTTAGTAAATATATTAAATTCTAGGTTTACTGGAAGACCAAAGGATAGCAAATACAGTGTCTGTACCGAAGGAAATAAGAGACAAGAGAGAAAGCTTTATACACTTACAAGAATAATAGTCTGACTTCAATTGTTTTATTTAAGAGAGGAGAACATTCTGAAAGAGAGGATTACAAAATGGATTTATTATAGCTATGATATTTGAAGATCCAGAAAATAGTTGCCTTCACTTTTTTTTTAATTTTACAAAACAATTTGTAGTAGATATTCTATATCTTAAAGAAAGATACATTTTCTGTTTCTTTTTTTCTTTGTTTTCTTTTTTTTTCCTAAACCTCAATTAAATTACAATATTAAACTGGTTGCACCGGGAATCCATTAAAGATTTAGTTACCTTCTGCAGTGAGCATTAAGAAGCTATTACTCAAATTCTATTTAAACAGTTAAAAGGAATTAAAATGTATAGGAAAGATCATTACATATCATGAGCTAATTTTCTAATGAAAGCTTAGTAAGTGATAGATTATTTAAATCTCTCAAAGGTTTTAGTTTCCTGCTCAATAATTCAGAGATGAGACTGGGGTTATGTTGATTCATAATTTGTTACCATCAGTTTTTTTCCCAGACAGCAAACGCTATACTACAGTATCTGGCTTCATTTTATATCTTCTTTGAGGTTATGTTCTTCACACATGAACTTGAAAGGAAAAAAAATAACTGATATGTGAAGCTGACCCTGCTCCACATATAATTGAGTTTTATACTCAGTACACTTAAAACAGGGAAAAAAAGTTTCTTCCTTTTTCCAGATTGTTTCATTTTGCAAACCTCTGTTGCTACTTTTTTGTTCCACAGTGAGCAATTATTTTGTAATCCTCAACACTCTGGTTGGTTGGTTAGTTGGTTGATTGTATTCATATTTTTAGTAACAAAACAAGTGGGTATTCACCTTTTGCCTAAAATTGGGTAGACATTTGTGTGAAAAGCCTGTAATTCAATCTCACCTTAGTCTTATGAGGTTTTACTGACTGTCCGCAAATTTAGGGGGACAATTTTACACTTTAGAACTGCCTTTTAAAGCTGATCCCTTGCAGTATCACATACAAAATCTGTGAATGCAAAAAACATGCAAAAATAGGAACTGTGTGGAATCATTAAATTTTAAATTGTTAGTTGTCTGCAGTGCTAACTAGACCATGTTGGCATCATTATTCTTATTATTTCCATGACGTGTTTGATTATCTAAATCTCTGTGGGGCGTGAGGGGGAACAGGATTGTTTGTGTATCCAGTTTGTGCATCAAGAGCTCTCCTCTTAGACCAGTGGAAGATGAAGACCATGTTACATGGTTTTGGAAAGTAATTTTATTACATTTACATTACAGCTTTGATTTAACAAATAGAATTTTATGATGCTATATATGTTTTTAGTATATTCACCTCTCAGTTGATACTTTCTCGTTTTAAAGGATGATCCCAAGCTGGGTGGAGTGGCCAACCCTCCAGAGGGCTGTGCTGCCCTTCAGAGGGACCTGGACAGACTGGAGAGTTGGACAGAGAGGAACCTCATGAGGTTCAATAAGGACAAGTGCAGGGTCCTGCACCTGGGCAGGAATAGCCCCAAGCACCAGTACCGATTAGAGGTTGACCTGCTGGAAAGCAGCTCCACAGAGAGGGAGCTGGGAGTCCTGGTGGACACCAAGTTAACCTTTAGTTAGCAGTGCCCTCATGGCCAAGAAGGCCAATAGGATCCTGGCTGCATTAGGAGGATGTTACCAGCAGGTTGAGGGAAGGGATCCTGCCCCTCTGCTCAGCTCTGGTGAGGGCCACATCTGGAGTATTGGGGCCAGTTCTGGGCTCCACAGGACAAGAGGGATGTGGAGCTTCTAGAGATGGTCCAGCAAAGGGCAACAAAGATGATTAATGGACTGGAGCATCTGTCTTATGAGGAAAGCCTAAGTGAGCTGGACCTGATTAGCCTGGACAAGAGAAGGTTGAGCGGGCATCCTATCAATATGTATAAATACCTAGGGAGAGAATGTAGGGAGAATGGAGCTAAATTCTTTTTGATGGTGGCCAGTCACCGGAGAATGCGTGACATGTTATTAACATGTATAAATACATGAAGGGGAATTGTAGGGAAGAGGGGGCCAAGCTTTTTTCAGTGGTGGCCAGTGATAGGACAAGGGGTAATGGGTGTAAGCTGAAGCACAGGA
>JAUBOD010000994.1:1255160-1265891 GCA_032353885.1 Nothura maculosa
GTTGGACCAGATGATCTCTAGAGGTCCCTTCCAACCTTGTAGATTCTGTGATTCTGTGTGATTCTGTGATTCTGTAATGGTACAAATTGAAACACAGACAGTTCCATCTGCATATGAGGAGTAACAACTTTCTGTGAAGGTGTCAGAGCCCTGGAACAGAGTTTTCCTGTTTGAGCAGGGGGGATGGACTAGATGATCCTAGAAGTCCTTCCCAACCTCAAGCATTCTGGGATTCTGTAAATGTCCAGTTAAGTTTTATTTCTCATTCACCAAACATATACTTAGGGTTTCATTTTTAAGACTTTATTTCTTACCCAATAGAAATCCTGGGTAGTTTGCACTTAAAGTTGCAAAAGAAATATATAGAATAAAAGATAAGCTGTAAGTGGTTTACAAGAGGTAAGAGCCGCAAACCGAAACAGTAAGTTCTGCTTTAATTTGTGGAAAGACTTGGCTGTGAGGGTGGCAGAAGGTTAGAACAGGTTATCCCCCAAATTTGTTGAGTCTTCTTCTCTGGAGATATTCAAAAACTACCTGGACATGATTCTGTGCAATGTGCAGTAAGTGACACTGGATGGTTGGACTCGATGTACTCCAAAGGTCCCTTCCAACATTAATTCATCTGTGAATATCTCATTCTGTGTTGGTCCACTTGGGTTTTGCAAGGCATATTGTTCATCTAGCAATGGATGTGTTGGCTAAATCGGGCAGATACAGTGCTGATGGAACTCTATTGCTTCTTGTTTTTGCAGTAGAATAGTTGCTGCTTTCTGTGATCCTTTGTATGGGATAGATCTTTCTGCTCTCCTCCATTAGCAGTCAGCGTTGATCGTATTACTGTGTAACAGTAGCTAAATTAGCACATTACCATCTCTCTCAGGTCTATACCTTTCTCCATGTCTTACTCATTTTGCAATCAATTTTTGCTTCATTGATCACTATGTTACAGGGCTCCAGTATTAATGGAAGATAACTGTACATAAATACAAGGAGCTAATTAAGATGTCAGCTCAGGGAGCTCAGCAGTGTAGAATCCAGCCAGTGTTTTTCAGAGTAGTCCATTGTACATTGCAAATGTATCTCTTGAGCATCTCTTTGTCTGAGTTATTCACGTCTTGCAGACTTATATAGTGCCTCCTGTGGAGTCAAGGAGAGAGGAAATGTATCTGTGGAAATGTGTTAAAGCACATCCTCCTAGGAAGAACCCACATTTACTGACAATCTTCTGATTGAGGAGATACCATTCTCACTCTTTACCATATAGATAACCCTTGGCAACTGTAGAAGACTTGCAAATGCAGCAGAAAAACCCTATGCCACTGCATTCCCTGATCCTCAGAAAATAGTCAGAAATCACCTTTCTAGTATAGTATTTCTAAGTAGCTGTTCTTCTGATGAATGGCTGGAGATTTAGCCTTCTAGATAACAATATTGGCTAGTTATTCCAAAAACTTCAGTGAGATTCCAACTAATCTTCTATTTGAAAAAAGAATAATAGTGAAGAACAGAAAAAAAAATGTGGAATAAAGAGATTTTCCTTCTCTTAGGAATATAATCAGACCCTACACAATGCAAAAGAAATTCCAATTACTGCATCAATGATAAAGAGTAGAAAGGCTTGAATAATTAAATGATTATTGTGTATAGGAGTTTCAATGGGATTTGTAATTCACAAAACTTTTTCAATTATTTAGATTCATAAGGTGGAAAAAGGGAAAATTGAAAAGCAAATTGAAAATCCCATTAACTACTCCTGTTAGCCATGCACCTACACCAGCACATGGCTGGATCCCTTTGTAGCTGCAGGTGTTTTAAGACAAAAAAACATCTGCAGAGAAAGGCTGCCAGAAAAGCACAATTGAGTTGGGAAGAAACATGGTCTATTCATATGATAGAGGCCAGGGAATTAGTGAAAAGCTCAGAGATCATTTTAAAAAGCTATCTTACCCTGTAACAAATGTTCCCTTGGTTGCTAATAGTTCCTTTGGGGCCTAGTCCTGCCAATATGTTTATTTCCTACTTTGCTCCCTATTGCAGTGATCAAGGTATGGTCAGAATATTTCTACTTGACTAGCTGTTTTTACATTACCTAGGATTTCAACTGAAATTTGGGTTTTTTTGTTAAGTGCTTTGTTAAGTGTTCCTCTCATAATATTGATAGTATACACCCCAAAAAAGTGAAAAGATTTCCATTCATATTATTTTGATAAGAAGTTAGGTTTTCTGTGAGAAGTTTTTACAAAAAAAAAAGAGAAAATTCATTTGGAAACAAAACCGCATATTCTGGCCATCTATAGTTTTGACTGAATATTGTAATTTCAAGTACTGTAAATATTATGAATTTGACAGAAAGCTAATCAAAGTAAATGGAGATTCCATTGACTTTCATTATTCTCAATGTCTGTTTGTAGCTTCACAGTCAAGCTCAAATAGAGTAATCAGAATATAAAGGGAATATTATAAAATATAAAGAAGAATACTGTAAAAAATACAGAGACTGAATCTTTCTTGATGTTAGTATTTCTTTCATTCAGGTGGTAATATTTAATTCGTCAGGCCGGTCAGTCCGAAAACTTTCAGCACCACTTTATTTTTAAAATGTACAAAAATAAATAGCTCTTTTTAAAGGATGAAACTTAGTTGCTGACTGTGCCTAAAGTCTCTCATCAAAGTTTCATCTTAAACCTTTATAAAGACGAAAAATAGAACCATCTATTTTGTGGCTTTACAAAAATGCGAGCTTGGATGATTGAGTTTTATGACGACTTTAGTTTGCTTCCTTCAGTTGTAGTGCTAATTGCGATCTGGAGGGGGACATTGATTAGATAATGCCACCCAAGCACCAATTCTTAACGATGCGAAACGGGAGCTTGAGAACTAAATTATGTTTTCAGAAATCTCTATGCTCTTCAGGCCTGGATGTAGATCCCTACCCCATCAATCCTGTCTCTCTCAGATTGATGCTAGAAATAATTTTACTTCATTATTGTAATACTGAAGAAGAGAAAAGAAAGGAAAACAAAAGGCAGTATCTTGCTATATGTATAGGAAGAGCTACTATGGAGAGCCATAATCACTTCTTTTCCTTTCTCTCACAGCCTAAGGAGAAAATATTTACAAAAATTCTTTATACCACAACAAAAAGACAACTTAATAAAAAAATGAGTAGAATTTACATAGCTTAGCATATTACATCCATGCTAAGGGTGATAAAAGTCCTGGGCTTGAGCTGGGGCCAGCAGATGTTTTTGCAATGCTGTTTCACTAATAAACATTGGATTGATTGACTCTTTCCCAGCTCTCTCACCTTCTAGATGCATTTAATTCAGTTTATTTTGTAAAAACGTAATTACAAACTTTTGAGCCAGTTGAAAGGATATGTGCACCCTAAGACCTACAATTTCTTCAGTTGCAAATGACAGCTGCAAAAACAGCCAGACTTCTTGGAGGAAGGAGGAGGGATGATCTACCAAACAGTGCAGGATACTCTTTAAAAAATGCTGAAGGTGGAGGCAATAGAACTCATATAGAATGAATATGTTCCTTCCTCTTCTCCTACTGGGAACAATTTCTATTCTCTTCAAAGTGAAAGATTATAATAGTCCACATGGTTTTGCTTTGAAATGCAAAATAAAGGAGCTTTGCTGTAAGCAAAAGCCTCAGCAAAACTGTTCTCTACTTCTTGATGGTGTTTTTTTTTTGAGCGACTGATGCTTATAGTTTTTACCATCACTGCTTTTGCATCGAGAGAAAATTGCTTTGCAAAACAAGAATAAAATTATAAAATTACAGTTATGGCTTGTCAAATGACAGTGCCAAGTTCATTATAATTTAACAGCATG
Organism: Nothura maculosa; assembly: GCA_032353885.1. NCBI lineage: Eukaryota > Metazoa > Chordata > Aves > Tinamiformes > Tinamidae > Nothura > Nothura maculosa. Next base: position 1,259,003 of record JAUBOD010000994.1, read on the forward strand.
TCTTCTCCGTCTTTACTATGAATTAAAGAACCCATGAAGTGTAGGTGAATATATTTCCAAATGGCAGCTAATTCCTTAAACTGAAGGAAAGATGACTTTTAGCTCGTGCTTGCCTATTTCATATTAATAAATAAATAAACAGTAATTCATTAAAAATATAAGAAAAGTATGGAAAGAGAGAAGAAAAAATACCAGATGAATTAATATATCACTTAAAATTGAGCCTCAAAAGAAAACATTTTTCAAATATCCATTGTCTATTTAAAAAAACATATAAATTCTGTTGGCCTAGAAAGGATATATCCTTGCTTTCATAATTAATTTGATCTATAGTATAAATAAAAATGAACAGTTGAAAAATGTTTTAGATGTAAGATTGGTTTTTTTTTAGCTAATGCAACTTAGAAAGTTGCCTGAAGAAGAATATATAAAAAATAATGTTAAGTATACATATAATTTAAAATCTAGAGATATATGCTTTTAAATGAATTCCTTCTTCGTTTAATGCCTTCTTTTTAAGCATTGGTAGAAAGAAAATAAAAAAAATGTCATAACAAGGATGCTGTATATATCTCTACTGGTATAATATAGAGATCCCAGAGCTAAGATAATATGAACAAAATTGTGGAAACAAGAACGACAGAGATCATTTGGAGGCCATAAGTGGTTTAGTTGCTTCCGAAAGGCACTGCTCGGAGTAGAGATGCATCTTGCCTAATCAGACCCTGCTCAGATCCTTGTTTCCCCAGCAGCCAGGCGGCTTCCAGCTGCGGAGCTTCCTCCTAGCAGCCTCCGTGGGCCTTGTGGCGTTGCAAGGTGTATGTTGGGACTGCGTCCTGCACCGTCCTGGCACTGCAGAGAGAAGGGGCCCTCCTGCCCGCTGTCGTGTCATGGTATCGTGGCCTTGCTCGCCAGCCTTCGGCCTCTGGCAGTGCCCAAAAGCAGGGCTGGAGGAGGCAGGCGAAATGATTAGTGACTGTCTTTTCAGGATACTCACCAAGCCCCCAGCACTTTCTAGTCCAAGAGCTTTTTGAGACAGAGATGAAGTTTTTGAGGTGTTTCTGTTTTTCTTTGTTTATTATTTTAGTTTAATTTATTTTATTTCCTAGTTATTGCTGATTTTTCTTCTAAGAATTTACCCAATCTCTCTTTAGACTAATGTAAACTTAACATTTAACATTTGAGCTTCTGTTATGCCACAGATGTGTAACGTAGGAAAACAAGCATCTGGATTTAATTTTGGTTTTCTAATTGTCTTTTGAACTTGACAGTTTCATTTTTATTTTAATTCTCATATTAAGAAAGGGAAAAAATGACTTTCCATTTTTCCTTTCACCCATCTTTTTATAAATTTCTGTCATATGACACTGATAGTACCAAATCACTAACAGCATCAACATGAGATAAGCTTGAGCAGACAAGAATTGCAAAGATGGTTTGCAGTATCATTGCCTCAGCAGTATCATTGTCTCTAGCAAAAGATCCAACTCTTCAGACATATGGATGCATGCCTTTTAGGACAAGTTAAAAAGTATGAAAAAATGTGAATTCAATTTTTTTTTTTTTTTTAGAAACAGAAGATAAAAAAGACAAAATTATAATCAAGCTGCTAGTCTAAATAATAATGTGTGGAGTGTAAGGTTATAAATATGAGGTTGGCTGCAACCATCTGGAAGAGGTCCTCCATAAAGAAAACAAAACAAAATAGTCCCTGGTAGACTATGTCAAGAAAGATCTTTTAAGAAATGCGAAACTACATCACAAAACACTGTTTCAGTGTTGTTATTTCAGAGTCAGAAAACAGAAATTAAAAATAATGTATTACTTTTTGCTATGAAGATGTGGTGAGGTGTAAGTAATAGATGAAATATTAACAGAGGGCCTCCCTCAGGGCTGTATGCCATAAAAATTCTCTTCTCATGTAAATATTCAAATCTCTCTAACTCCTCCTGTTTTTCCAACTTCCAATTTCATATCACTGCTTTCATTTCAGATGCAGATCTTCTTTTTTTTGAATACATTTACAAGCCTATTTCTCTGTGGTTTCCAAAGGCTCTATTACATATTCCTTCATTATTCTTCATCATTCTGATTAGCAAAGTTTGATCTTTTTTTCTCCTTATTCACACTTTTTCATTGCAACCATTTATTGTGTCTTGATCACTCTACAACTTCCTTTCCTCTTCTATGTCCATAATCTTTCCCAGCTAAGGGCATTCATATTAATACTGGAAGGGAGAGCTTTGTACCTTGGAGAATTCCACTCACAGGAGAGTAGAAGTCTTTTTACTGTGGTTGTACTTCAGAAATTTCTTATCCGTATCACAGTAGTACCAAATCACTTCTATTCCCTTCTGAAAAGGGGCTATCAGAGAAATAGATATTGCTACTGACACCATACAAGAGAATAGAATGAAATATACTTGAAGTAAAATCATCCTCAATGTAAGAGGCTCTAACTTCCATTCAAAATAATAGGATACTACTTTTTTTACTCAAAATGTCATTTAACTCAAATCTGTAAAGAAACTTTTCCAGATAAGGACGAGTAGCTTTCAATCCAATCCTCCAAGAAGATCAAAATGCTATTTGTTACTTGTTTTATTGGTGTTGTAATGCAATACGTGTCACAAAAAGTTACATTTTCATTTCATTTTGTCGTCCATATTATGTCATGCTCTATCACATAATGTGCTGTCAACACACACTGTAACAGAAGACAGGCTGATGTGGTGTGACAAGATGGATAGAGGTTACTTTGATTTTACATTATGTTGTTTTTCCGAATCTGTCAGTGATGCCAAAATCTTAATATTTCTAACCTATCTACTTTCATATTATTTTATATAGTTGAGCTGTCCTTTCACCTGCTTATTTTGGTTATAAGCTCATTCTACTCTATATCTGTGAGATGTCTAAGGTATTTAGGGTGCTATTTCACAAGGGTCCAGATGCATATATCCCTTTAGTCATTTTAGACCCTTCATGGGAGTCTTTGAATACTGGAGAGCTTGACCTTATTTCACTAGTTCCTTTCTTCTACTACCTTCTTGCAAATATACAGGGAATTTGCCTTGTTCATGTCCATTGATTTCCATCTTTTATTAGTCCCTCCATCTACCTATTTAAGGAATAAAATTGTATTAAACTTGCAATTTAGGTAGAGAATCTTGGATTGTGGCACTACCTTTTTTGTGATGGGACTAATTAATTCCCTTTATTGACTTATTACCTAGCAGCTTATCATGAAGTATGGTCAAGTGTTCTGTACCTGTAGTGTTTCCAGAAAAAGGTGAGACATTATCTTCATGTGACATTTGAGCATCTTAGGATTAAGAAGTTGAAAATCATAACCAAAAAAAAGAAGTCAGGTTTCTAAAACAATGGCATAACAAATAGCTATTAAATTGCAGTGGTTCTATTTTCCAGCTAACTTCACTGAATGTCTGGATTGCTCTCCTCTTCCACAGAAATAGGCATTAGATAGCTATCAAATATTTCTTTGCTTTTATTCATCTATAATTATTGCTCCTTGCTCTGGCTACCAGAGAGGAATGTTACAGGGAAGGAGGTAAATAAAGCTAAGAATCACAACTTAAGAATGTAGCCCTGGAGAATTTTTCAGCTGTGTGGTCATTGCAAGAATGGGTTAATTCTGGGCTAGTTTTCCTCCTTCTTGTTACAATCTATGTCAAGTGAATAGATGAATTTGTCCCATTTTCACTTCTCATTACAAGGTTTGTCATGAAAAGTGAGTTATCACGGGATTTTATTACCAGATATATTTGGTGAATTATGTCAGTGTGCTGAGGACATTTAACCTCTTGCAATATAGTGTTCCTTGACTGACTGGCTGTTCCTGAGCATGGAAACTGGTGTACAAGAATTCACTGCGCTATTTCTTTGCATACAAAGTCAGAAATGTCTCTTCAATGTCTCAACAAAAGAAACAGAAAATGATCATTTAAGTGCATATTATGATCAATCTATATTGTTCCAATGAAGAAGTCTTATGAAAATAAAGGCACATAAGCTAATGCTCCAAGCTATAGTTGCAGAAGTGTTCTGGCATATTCAGAACATTTGTATTGCAAAAGTAGTTCCTCTCACCTTGCTTCAGTTCTGACGTCTGGGATGTTGTTCTTTGCAAAGTATTTGGTTCTTGGCGTCTGTGTTGAAAGTGTTAACAAGAACAGGGGGAATTATTGCTGGGGAGAAATGTGTTGTCATTTGATGATTTTCTGATAAGGTCATATGTCAAGAAGACCATCACCTTCTACTTTCTTGCTACAATCACAATACTTCCCAGAATATTATCCATCTACAATAATGATGAAAGAAGAGTAGCAGAAAGCATATGGCTCCTTTTAGCAGTCTGTATATAGTTTATCTCCCTTTCATTCCTCTACAGCTAGACCTATAATACTGAATTTTCAGGGAGCAAGGAAGGGAGTTTTGACTTGGTGTTAGGATTGTCAAAAAGCATCTCAAACATTACAGATAATTACCATATTACAAATAATCTGTACTCTCTGGCAGAAATGATAGTATCAGCCATTACATTCTCTTTCAACTTAAAATACAAATAAGTCATAAATATCATATGATGCTAATAAACAAGTTATAGGACAAAAGGCAAGAATGCAGTCCTAATAAAAGTGAAGACCTTGTAACACTGCAGAGCCACAGAAGTGTAATGAACATGCACTGCACTTGCTGGTGCCAGGAAAGGAGATGAAAACCACTGGCTCCTCCACAAACATCTGGAGCTTTGCTATTTTTAGAGCATCTGCCAATGCAGGAGGGAGGATAGATAATGTTATCTTAGCACAGCTTTGTGGGTTGACAACAAGACATGCATCTGCTCCTTGTCTCACAGAGAAGCTGTGAGGGATCGGAGCTTCTGCTGCACCATGTGAAGTGTCCATGTGAAATGCAGACTGAAGGGGAGATATGAAGATAGTGGAGCCCACTGGCTTTGCAGGAGTAAGTTTTACTTCATTAAGTAAAAGTCATAAAAACTTAGGTCCATAAAGTGTAGTCAATGAGCATGATAAAATGGATGTTGCAAAGGGACGGGCCAGTAACATGACATGAAGCCTTACGCAAGAGAGAGCATCATAATCTCTTTAATCAATCCCAAACAGGTTAACAGTATGAGCAGAAAGTTTAATGTATTTTAATCAAAAGCCACAATCATCTAAATCTAATGTTATAAAGATATAATCAGTCCCCTACAAACTGCCTGACAATGTGCATGTGTGGAGATATAAACAAATCGTGTGTAAAGGCTATTAACACATTTATCATGGAATGCGAAGGTCTAAAACTAGATTTATGTCGAGTCAAAACATTATTCCTTACAATACGATCCATTAACTGTGCATAAACATGTTCAGGCAATTTAGATAATGTGGGTAATGGTGAAGCAGACAATATCAGTACCCCAGGGTAAAATGATTCAGAGGCTGGTGTCATTCTGAGCTCCATGTCCAGATGTAAACTGACTTATTTGTAATAGCAAATTAATCATGGAAAGAGGAAAGTGGAGGGACAGCCACCACAGGTACAATCATGTTCTAGAATCCAGTTTTATCCAGGCTGACCAATCTTACCATTTAGTGAAAAAAATGGGTAGAGAAAAAATGAGAGGAGGAAAGCATGTTCAAACATTGTAATCCTTATTCCATAGCACCTATTCCTGCAACAAATCCAGAAACATTTCTTGGCATCACACTTTGTAGGTTAGCACTCACCAACCTCAATACAGAGTATGTAACATAGGCATAGGCTGGTGTCACTTCATAATCAGAATGCTCTGAGCATTCAAATGATGAGAACTAAAAGCAATATTAGCAACAGAATTAGAATATGATTTGTGTGAGTATTTGTGGTACATCCAGTACATGAGCTAGTTTTAGGAATAACTGTTAGATGGAGGACTATTTCTAGAATGTGAAGCTTATTGTCTTCTGTCTGCAGGGAGGCGTGTCCTAGTCCAATTACTGAAATCATAATATTTTTACACATTTTCATTTTGGATTGTATTTTTAATTCTAATTGACTACACTGTTGGATCTTCCTGGCTTGGATCACAAGGAATAGTTAAACATTTCCTGTATAAAAATTCATGTTCTGCCTGTAGAAACTATGTCCTAGGGATTATTTTATCAATACTCCCTGATGGCAGAAGGAGGAGTGTATATGTATGAAGCTGCAGTAAACATATGTTTTATATTATACAGCTGGCTGGCTGCTGTCTCTTGGTGATGAATGTTAACACTATATTAGACTGAAAATTTAAAACTGAAAAACATTTGTTGAAATAGAAGATACAAATCTTAAGGACCACACAAATCTTAAGGACCACTCACAGTTCATTCTCTAGTAGTGATCAGAGAAAGATTAAAAATTATTTATTTTGAGTCTTCATCAAGGGTGCAGTTCAAGATTGCTTTGACTCCATATAAGAATTGCTTCCTCTCCTCCATCAGAAACTTAAGGACACTTTAGTTTTGATCTGTGAAAGTTTGTGACCATTATCAACAGAAGGTTAGTAGCTCAGCAAAGGTGTTGGAACTTAGGATCTTGAATGTCTGTTTTCTATTGTCCTGGTAAAGAAATAATATTTGGATTTGATTTTGACCTCAAATAGCTCTATGGGCCATGTACTCTGCATGATTTATAGGGGTTATTCAGGAACATCATTATCCATATATGAACAGAATGGAGCTACACTGAACCTGGCATGAAGCATGAGGCAACCATGTTGTAGCCAGGGCTTTTATTTCACTTATGCAAGATTTTATTTAAAATGCAAGATTTTAAAAGGAATGGTGATCCAGGGTTTTACAGAAATTGCTCAAATTCCAAACTTTGGTGAATTCTT